>JAGFNQ010007063.1:145419-244313 GCA_024364735.1 Boesenbergia rotunda | reverse complement strand
CTTGAGTCGGGAAGTTTCCTGGAGCAGAGCGCGGTCGTCAGAGAGTTTGGATGCGTTGAATGAAAGTTGTGTTCTGAAGAGGAGGGTCGAGGCCCTTTTTATAGTGCCTGGGGGCGCCCTGGTCGACGGGGGCGCCCCCCTACGTGGCTGCAGATCCACACAAGGCGCAGTCAAGGGTTTTATCCCTAAAAACTCGGGATAACCCTTTGACGGGGGCTCCCTGGACGCGTGGGGGGCGCCCTGGTTGACTCGGCCAACTCTTATCCACAGCGCTGAAGTCTCTGCGTAAGAGTGAGGGCTTGGGGCGCCCTGGGTGCGCAGTGCAGACGCGGCAGCAGCTTTACTCTTCAATTGGTTTGCCATGGGGCGCCCGGGACAGCGGGGCGCCCTAAGAATGTACTGTCGAGGTTCATTTGCTTTCTTTGTGTTTTGGTTCACCTTGGGGCGCCCGGGACACTCCGGGCGCCCTGGTCAGCAGTTGCCTCTTTCCTTTGAGGGCATTCTGAGCTGCAGACACACGTTCCTTCGGTCCTGCTTCCAGGGTTAGTCCAAAACACAATAAAACAAATATTTAATTTAATTTATACAGTCTCAGCTATCTTGGTTCTGACTTTAGTCTCCAAAATGGAGCCCTAGGTCGAACCGACGCCTAATGTTCCCTCAAGGGGAACGCGTCCTCACCTACTCCTCTCGGGAGAATTTACCTGGTGCCAACCGGATCCTCCAGTTGGACTTTTGCCCGGCAGCCCTTCGCCAGGTCTTGAGTTTCGCCCAGCAGCCCTTCGCCAGGACTTGGTTTTTGCCCAGCAGCCCTTCGCCAGGTCTTGAGTTTCGCCCAGCAGCCCTTTGCCAGGACTTGGTTTTTGCCCAGCAGCCCTTCGCCAGGTCTTGAGTTCCAGACAACCCATTGTCAGGTGCCTAGCATCCCTTCGCTAGGACTTGGTTTTCCCCCAGCAACCCTTCGCCAGGACTTGGTTTCCTGACAGCCCATCGTCAGGTGCCTAGCAGCCCTTCGCTAGGACTTTGTTTCCTGCACTCTCAAGCAGCATTGTTAGACAACAAATAACCCTTAACTTTGAATCCTTTGCCAATATCAAAACAAGGTTCGATCTGGTGCTTCCTGCACCAACAATCTCCCCCTTTTTGATTATGGCAACACAATTCAAAGTTAAGGGAAAAGATAGCAGTTTAAGCATAAAGGTTAAGACTAATAAAACATATCAATTCGTAACAGTCTAAACCCAAATGTAATTTGAACAGTGAAAAGAGAGAGAGAAAAAAAATTTCTCATGCTCATTCTCCCCCTGAATAATTAACTTAACTCTTAACTTTGACCTTTCCTCCCCCTTTGACATATATCAAAAACAAGCATGGGTGAACAAGGTATCTAACAGGGATTTATGAGTTTTTCTAAGTGCTTTATGTTTTTGACAAAGTATTTTTCAAGAATCGAGTAAAAGCATTTTCAAAACTTTTTACACTTAGATAATTTACCATTATGAAAAAAAATTTCAGGCTTAAAAAAAAATTTACAACTTTTTATAAGGCAAAAAAAAAATTACTTAGGCAAAATTTCCAAGTTTCCACAAAAAATTTTAACTTTTAGAAAAGGAAACTTTACTTAGAAAATTTTTCAAGAAATTTTTCACGCTTAGAAAATTTTCAAGAAAAGGATTTTTCAGGCGTAACAAGTTTTTAAACTTTGGAGCAAGTACTTTTTAGAAGAATTTGAAAATTAAGTGTCAAGTACTTGATTGAGAAAATTAAGTAAAAAAATACCCGTTAAATACTTAAGTACTTAGAAATGATTTTTGAAAAGAATGATTTTTGAAAAGAATTGTTAAGTACTTAGAAATATTATTCAATACTTAACATGATAAAGTTAAGTATTTAACTTAATCATGTTAAATTAGGCGTCGGAAAATGTTCTTGGGAGAATATGTTTTTGAAAAAGAATTAAGTGCTTAATATGTTTTTGAAAGAGTTAAGTAAGTCCTTAAAACATTTTGAAAAAGAAGTTAATACTTTTTGAAGAGAGACAAAAAAAATTTAAATTTGAAAATTTTGATTCCCACTCTTCTTTCCAATCTCTCCCCTTGGATATATAGCAATAACGGAATATGTTTTGAAAGAAGTTTTGAGAAGAAATTGTATATCAGAGCTTATTAGTTTTGAAAAAAATTTTCAGGTACTTTTGAGATAAATTATGATTTGAAATACATACGTACTTTTAGAAAAGTATTAGATTTTTTTTTTGAAAACAAAATATTTCACTTGACTAGGTTTCTTTTCCAGTCTGACACAATCCTAAGAAACCTTGTTAACTATAAGGACATTTCCCTAAGTGTCTTGGAAATTTTCACTCTCAAGTAAATTTTTTAAAAAAATGATAGTACTTAAAAATATATGCTAAAAAAGTGTGTGAACTTTTGAAGGTTCAATGTTTTACTTAACTTGGTTCATTTTCCAGTCTGACACCATCCTAGGAAACCTTGTTGACTACAAGGGCATTTCCTAAGTGTCCTGGAAATTTTCCAACCTAAGTAAATGTTATTTCGAAAACAATTTCATAAGTCACACAAATTCTAACAAATAGTATTTTGAAAAACTTAGATTTTTGCAAGAGTTTGAAATAAAGCATGTTATTAAATAATTCCTTTAATTTTGACCTCCCCCTAAACTTGACTCAGTCCTGGGAAGCTTGTTGACCACAAGTACTCTTCCTTTGAGTCTTAAGGTTTGAGTCAGATTAGAAAGAACTGTTTAACAAAGACATAAGTAAAAAGAAACTTTTTCTGAAGTTTTTCTTTTGACTTAGACTCCCCCTTAATTTGACACATCCTAGGAGTCCTTGAAGATCATGAAGTGGACCTTTCCTCTGTGTCTTTAGGGTTTGTCAAGATCAAAAGAAGCACTTTTGAACAATCTTCTGAGTATGATAACTTTCAAGGAGTAAATTTTTGAACACCTCAATTTGGAATAATAACACAGTTTAAAAAATTTGAAATGATAATAATTTTTCCTAAGCGATAGTAATATATTAAGGTTTTTGAATCAACTTTTGAAAGCCTTATTTTGAGATGAAAATAAGTTTTAAAGGATAAGGATTTTGAGAAATCCAAAAAAAACATTAAGAAGAACTCCCCCTGTATCCGACATAGACTGACTTTATCTAAGACCTTAGTGTTGACTAGGTTTGACCATGTTTGACTCAGTTGACTAAGTTTTGACTATGTTAATCATGGTTTGACTATGTTGGAATTATCCTCTGAATTAAAACACAACATAAAAGAAATTTTAATTGAACTTAATTTTCCTGTCTCACCCAATCTAGGGTTTTCAAACAGTTAGCCTTAAAAGTTCTTGTGAGACAGGTTTGAAGGTAAAAATTAATTTTGAAAAGGAATTTTCATTTATTTTGAAAAAAGTTATTTAATTTTGAAAACAGATTTGAAAAAAAATAAGTTTAGAAAGCAGAAATTTTGAACACTGATTAAGTGATTTTTGAACCAGAATAAGTTTGAAAAATAGAAATTTTGAAAACAGATTAGAATCTATAATTATTTGAAATTTGTGTTAGATTCGAATTTGACAAAAGATAATTTGAATTTGAATTTCAGAAATTGGCTTCCAGGTCTTGGCGAGGCACTAGGCCTTCTTTGGCCGTAGCCTTATGGCATCATCTACCCTTTCCTTGACAAAGCCTTTTAATGAAATTTCATTTTCAAATTAAATTAGGTCATTTTCTGGTCTAACTAGCTTGGGTCTTGGATCGGTAGCTTCGGCTGGTTTCACCAGTCTAAAGAGACCAAGTAGACTTGATCTTATTAGAGTTGGTTTCCCCAACGTACTATCATCTCACCTCCTCCCAATACTATGTTTTCAAATTTCAAGTAATTGGTTAAGTCCTTAAGCTAACTAAACCTAAGTCTAAGCATGGTAAATTGCAGAAATTAAATAAACAATCAATCAATCAAACATGCAATTTAATAAAAAATTATTTAAGTCACTTCAAAATGGTAATAATATTCTAGATTTTCGCAATAAGCAATGTTATGAATTACATTTTCATATGAATTAATCATGTTGTTCATAGTAAATAATGGATTATTAAATACTGTAAATTTACCATTTGATTCCCTTTTGGAGGTCTCCCCCTTGATTTTAGCCATCTTCCCTTTGCTTGATTGTTTCCTCAGTATTTTGTAGTGGTCGCGAGCTAACCGGACAAGTTTCCGAGGATACCTTTCTTTGTCGTCAGATTCTGAGTCTGAGTTGGACTCAGGTTCTAGTTGAGGCCTCTTTTGCAGTTCTCTTGGAGTTTTCCCTGCAATAAAACTTATACCTTTCTCGACCATTATAGTATCTATTTGATTATTCAATTCTAATTTAGAAAAAGATTCAAAATTAGTTACCGTCTTAGTCAGTTCGTCGTCTGATTCTACTGGTTCGATTTCGATTCTGGATTCGAGTTCAGATTCTGATTCGGCTATCTATGCTTGGACATCAAGTACCTCAATGTCGGAGCTCTCTTCGTGTAGGTTGATTAGTTTCTCCCACATTTCTTTAGCACAGTTGAAGGATCCAACTAGCTTGAGTTGTTCGTTAGTTAGACCGCATTGAAGAATTGCAGTTGCTCTTGCATCAGTCTCAATTTGGTTGAGGGTTGGTTCATCCAGTTTGTCCCATGCAATTGATAGTCCATCTTCTGTAGGGAGGTGGAACCCTGTTTGAATTATCAACCAGAGATCTAGATTGTCCTTCAGGTGGGATTCCATTAGACTTTTCCAGGTTCTGAAGTTCTCGCCAGAGAATAGAGGCGGACGAACACTGTTCCATTCTTGATTGGCCATTAAGGATAAATCTTGCACACAAGGAAAAAATAGAGATGTACCAAGACTTGGTCTTGGATTAGTAGTGCGGGAGAGAGAGAAAAACAAGCTCAAAAGGTGTTTGCACGAATTTCGAGGTAAAATAATAATAAAATTTTTTTTGAAAATGTTGACCTTAACAATTTTGATTAATGAAGAAAAAGTAAGAAAAAAAATTTCTCGAATTAAGATAGCACGAATTTCGAGGAAAAATATTAAAATAATAATAAAAAAAATTTTACGACAAGTTTTCACAAATTGATTCTTTTATCAATTCTGACTTATGGTGAGAAAATGAGAATTCAGAATTGAAAAAGGCGTAAGGATATTTTAAATACACTCACAGATATTATTTATTTGAAAAATAAAGCGAAAAAAAATATGAAAAAAAATTTCAAAGTGGTGGTTGCACCAACTTTGAATAACCCCGCTCTGATACCACTTGTTGGATCGAGAAAGACCGATAGAGGGGGGGGTGAATATCGGAAAATGTTCGGATTAAATAAAAAGAGTAAGTGCGCGGCAGAAATAGAGACAAAGTAACACAACGCTAACAAAGTCGTTTTTACTTGGTTCGGAGCCTGGGTCGACTCCTACTCCAAGGCCCACGGTCGTTGACCGTTTACTTTGGGCAATTCTATAATGCGTAGAATGAGTACAGAAGAGAAATACAATTTGCAATAAGAAAGATTACACTTCTGTATTTACCAACTCCCGGGGTAGGCTTGAGTTTCAGTGCAGTGGGAGGTCGACGGCGCTTCGGACTTGAGTCGGGAAGTTCCTGGAGCAGAGCGCGGTCATCAGAGAGTTTGGATGCGTTGAATGAAAGTTGTGTTCTGAAGAGGAGGGTCGAGGCCCTTTTTATAGTGCCTGGGGGCGCCCTGGTCGACGGGGGCGCCCCCCCCCCCCCCCCCCCCCCCACGTGGCTGCAGATCCACACAAGGCGCAGTCAAGGGTTTATCCCTAAAACTCGGGATAACCCTTTGACGGGGGCTCCCTGGACGCTGGGGGCGCCCTGGTTGACTCGGCCAACTCTTATCCACAGCGCTGAAGTCTCTGCGTAAGAGTGGCTGGGGGCGCCCGGGACAGCGGGGGCGCCCTGGATGCGCAGTGCAGACGCGGCAGCAGCTTAACTCTTCAATTGGTTTGCCATGGGGGCGCCCGGGACAGCGGGGGCACCCTAAGAATGTACTGTCGAGGTTCATTTGCTTTCTTTGTGTTTTGTGTTCACCTTGGGGGCGCCCGGGACACTCCGGGCGCCCTGGTCAGTAGTTGCCTCTTTCCTTTGAGGCATTCTGAGCTGCAGACACACGTTCCTTCGGTCCTGCTTCCAGGGTTAGTCCAAAACACAATAAAACAAATATTTAATTTAATTTATACAGCCTCAGCTGTCTTGGTTCTGACTTTGGTCTCCAAAATGGAGCCCTAGGTCGAACCGACGCCTAATGTTCCCTCAAGGGGAACGCGTCCTCACCTACTCCTCTCGGGAGAATTTACCTGGTGCCAACCGGATCCTCCAGTTGGACTTTTGCCCGGTAGCCCTTCGCCAGGTCTTGAGTTTCGCCCAGCAGCCCTTCGCCAGGACTTGGTTTTTGCCCAGCAGCCCTTCGCCAGGTCTTGAGTTTCGCCCAGCAGCCCTTTGCCAGGACTTGGTTTTTGCCCAGCAGCCCTTCGCCAGGTCTTGAGCTCCTGACAGCCCATCGTCAGGTGCCTAGCATCCCTTCGCTAGGACTTGGTTTTCGCCCAGCAACCCTTCGCCAGGACTTGGTTTCCTGACAGCCCATCGTCAGGTGCCTAGCAGCCCTTCGCTAGGACTTTGTTTCCTGCACTCTCAAGCAGCATTGTTAGACAACAAATAACCCTTAACTTTGAATCCTTTGCCAATATCAAAACAAGGTTCGATCTGGTGCTTCCTGCACCAACAATTTGTGCACTTAAAAAAAATTTACTTAGAAAAGATTTTCAGAAAATTTTGTGCACTAACATATTTTGAGAAAATCTACACTTGAAAATATGATGCCTACATGCACTTGAAAATCTAACTTTACTTTTTGAATAGGATGAGAAAAAAAATTTGAAAATTTTTACTCTCTTCTCTCTCCCCCTTTGCCATATATCAAAAAACATTGATAGAAAAACCAATTGAGAAATAAAGTCAGTTAAAACAATGTTAAATATGGATTGAACCAATTCTATTGAACCCAAGCAATAATAAAGATCAAACCAATTAAACTGAACTTGTTCGGATCCTGTCTAACCCAGTTAGCTACTTACTAACTGTTATATAATCGCAACTTTCACTAGGGTTAGTCATGTTAAGTGATCAGATCAAGTTAGATTTTCTAAGCTAGAACACTTAGCTTGTTTACTGTTCAATTGTATTTATCGCCCCAACTACTCCAGATGCACTGACTTAAAGCATCTTGAGTCAAGGCATAGACCTAAGTATCTCAACCCAGTCTAGGTTATCAATCAAAGTGCCCTAATATGCTTGTGAGATGCTGGCTTCTAGATCTATAGGTGCATGCAATTCTAGGGTTAAAGCCTAGGCTAAGTCCATTTTCATAAAAACCCTAGTTTTGAAGGGGGTAAGTTTTGAAAAATCTAAGTCGGAAAATAATTTTAAATTTCAAGACTTAATAAAAGAAATGATTTTTCTAAAGATAATAAATGCTAATTTTTTGAAATAAAATATGAAAATATTTTTTAAAAAAATTGAACAGTCCTATTCTACTAAGCACAACTCTAACTGCCTTCTTAGTAAGGTAAAGATGTGAGCCAAATTGGATTTTGAGTCCACATGCATAAGTACAATTTCACCCCTGGCTACGTGATCCCTAAAAAAATGATGTTTGACTTCAATGTGTTTGGTTCGGGAGTGATGAATTGGATTTTTAGTTAGATTTATTGAGCTTATTTTGTCAATAAACACTTTGGTTTGGGTATAGACTAGCTGGAAATCCTTAAGAGTGTGCATCATCCATAAAAGTTGTGCTACACACTCTCCTAGGGCAACATATTCTGCTTCAGTTGTGGATATGACTACGCAGTGTTGCTTTCTATTGTACTAGCTGACTAGACTGTGTCCTAATAATTGACAACTTCCACTTGTACTCTTTCTATCTAATTTGCAACCGGCATAGTCAGAGTCAGAGTATCTTGATAATTCAAAATTGGAAGTCCTACGATACCAAATACCTACATTTAGGGTACCCTTAATGTATCTTAAGATTCTTTTTAGTGCTGCTAAGTGGGATTCCTTAGCACAGGTTTGGTATCTAGCACACATTCCTACAGCGAAAAAAATGTCAGGTCTACTAGCAGTTAAGTACAATAGGCTACCAATCATACTTCTGTATAACTTTAGGTCAACTGGTTTACCTTCAGGGTCATTATCTATTTTGACATTTGTGGTCATAGGAGTACTTAAACTTTTAGAGTTTTTCATTTTGAATTTCTTAATTAATTCTATTGCATATTTAGATTGATGAACATAATTTCTATCCCTGGTTTGTTTTATTTGGAGACCTAAGAAAAACTTTAGCTTACCTACCAAACTCATTTCAAATTCACTCTCCATAATTTTGACAATTTTTTTTAAAAAGTTAGAATTTGTTGACCGAAATATTATATCATCTACGTATATTTGAGCTATAAATATATCTTTTCTAAGGTTTTAACAAATAATATTGAGTCAATTTGTCCTTAATTAAATTCCTTAGAAATTAGGTAGGTTGATAATCTTTCGTACCATGCCCTAGGTGCTTGTTTTAACCCATAAAGGGCTTTCCTAAGTTTGAACACATATTCAGGTTTGTCTAAATCCTCAAATCCTGGGGGCTGCCCTATATATAGTTCTTCTTTTATGAACCCATTAAGAAAGACAGACTTGACATCTATTTGGTACAATTTAAACCCTCTATGGGCTGCAAAAGCTAGTAACATCCTAATTGATTCAAGTCTGGCTACGGGGGCATAAGTTTCATCATAATCCAGCCCTTCGACTTGACTAAACCCTCTAGCTACTAAGCGGGCTTTGTTTCTCATAATCTCCCCTTGGGCATTTAGCTTGTTTCTAAATACCCCCTTAGTGTTTATAATTGACTTACCCTCAGGTTTAGGTACTAAGTCCCAGACTTGGTTTCTCTCAAATTGAGCTAATTCTTCTTGCATTTCTATGATCCAATCTGGGTCAGATAGGGCTTCTTCTATAGTCTTAGGTTCAATTTTTGAAATTAGAGCAATCTGACTAAGATTTCTATAAGAAGACCTTGTTCTGACTCCAAAGGTTGGATCACCCATTATTTGGTCAGATGGATGATTGAGTCTGGGTTTCTTCATTCTTCTAGAACTAGGTTCAACCTTAGGTCCAGCTGGAAGTGTTGGTGCAAGAAGCATCAGTGATGTCCTCCTCGAATGTTTCAATGTTTAACAATATGCTTAAGTTAGTGATACATTAGAACAAGGAAGGGTTAGTCAAGAAAGGAATACCAAAGTGAAGGAAAGTCCTAGTTAACCTAGGCAATAAGTTCTGGTTCGAAGAATTGGGCACTAAGTCCTTATCATGGATTGGGCACTAAGTCCTGGCTATGGGCTGGGCACCGAAGACCTAACCGAGAGTTGGGCACGAAGTCCTGATTCGAATAATTGGGCAATAAGTCCTGGCCGAGGGCTGGGCACCGAAGTCCTGACATAGGGTTGGCCAATAAGTCCTAGTCGTGGACTGGGCACGAAGTCCTGATTCGAGGAATTGGGCAATAAGTCATGGCTGAGGGTTGGGCACCGAAGTCCTGGTGAGTAAAGCTGGACAAATGTCCAACCGGAGGAGCCAGGTGGCAAACCTTCTGCTGAGAGGAGTAGGCGAAAGGCGCGCGTTCCCCGGGAAGGGAGCATAGGCGTCGGTTCGACCTAGGGTTTCACGGAAACCCAAAGTCGGAACTAAATCTTTAAGGCTAAGGGTATATACTTGTTTGTCTTGTGTTTGTTGATGGATCGACTTGCGTGCTAGAGGGGGGGGGGTGAATAGCACTTATTCGGTTGAATCTCTACAAGGTTGTTAGCACAGCGGAAACAATAATATGCAAAAGAATATAAGAACAATACTAACAACAATACTTTACTTGGTATCCACCCAGATGGGTGACTAATCCAAGGATCCACGCACGTACACCACTTCTACAATGAAAAATCTCCTTCGGGTGGAGAAACCTTTACAGTGGTGGTCTTTCTCTTTACAGAATGTAGTAAATGAGAGAGAGGAAGTTGAGGAAGCTTTTCACACGAGCAGCACTTCGTTATAGTACGGAACCGTACCGCTCACGTGTAAAAAGGTCCTCCTTTTATAGGAGAACAAGACAAACTCGCAGTCTGTCCAGCCCCGCACCAGTCGACTGCCCCTGGGGCAGTCGACTGGCCTAGCATTAAATGCTAGCCAACGGCTAGTTTTTCGGTGTATACCAGTCGACTGCCTCTGGGCCAGTCGACTGGTAGAAGGCTGAAATCCTTCTGTGAGTTTTGACAGTCGACTCCCCTCTGGCCAGTCGACTGCCCACTCACTCCCAGCCGTTCTTCACATATTCCTTCACGTGTGCCTTCAGGTTCACTCCCTTGGCTCGCCCCTTGAAGTCATCTTCCTCTGGCTCTCGTCCCTCGGATGCGCACACAAGTCTTCCCTTGGCTTGCCTCCATGCCACCCTTCATGTGTGCCCTTGAAGTCCACTTCCCGGCTTGCCCTTGGAGTCCTCCTCCCTCGGCTATCGTCCCTCGGATATGTTCACCATGTGTGATTCTCCAAGTCCTGCAAACTCAATCACACACATCAAATACAACATAACACTCTAACCTTAAACATATTCACACACACACATCAAAACCATGATCTTCCAATCATTTTAGGGTCGATTGCCTCAACAATCTCCCCCTTTTTGATGTGTGGCAATATGTTTAAGTTTAGAGATAAATAACAGCAACAATAACAATAGATAGCAACAGATAGCAATTGAAAAATATAAGACATAGCAAACCTAAGAGGTAACCTCCTCCTTAATCCATGTCTTCTCCCATTTTCAATTCTACTTATGATCCAAGTTATGTTTCCACTTAACACTAAACACCATTAAAAATGTAAGACATATTAACATCTAAGAGGTAACCTCCCCCTTAATCCATGTCTTTTCCCATTTTTAATCATCCAAGGTCTAAGTTAGAAACAATACCTTAAACTATCCATTTCAAGTCAAAATTCTAACTTAAACCACCCATTCTCCCCCTTTGACACCATCAAAATGATTGCCTCAAGCAACCCAACCCTAGGGCATCAAATGAGAGAAACTTGGATTTCTGAAAAAAATCACAGAATCTGAAAACAGGTGTGCCAGTCGACTGTCCATGGGGCCAGTCGACTGATACTCTGCCAGTAACAGTTTTCAGGTTCTGTGCCGAATTTCAGAAATGTCCAGAAAATTTCAGCAAAATTTCAAAAATTCGAAAAACTTACAGACATGTTTGAAATGATACTCTATCAAGGAAAAATATTAGTCTATATAAAATTTCAAACATGCATGACTTTTGATAAAAATCTAAAATCCTTGAAAACCATAAAGTTTTGTATCAAACTTACAATCTAAATTTGCAATCATATAACTTTTAAAAGTATGGCAAAGTATATAAAGTATAAAATGGTTTTCAAAGGTTTAAAATGTCCAACTATGATCTTTGGGCAAAGTGTCCATTGATTAGACACTTACCTTCCCCATAGTTGGTCTAGTTTTCGTATTTTGATACTTTTAATGATTTGACAATATGCCACAAGCACAAGTGAACCAAATGTATCACCCTAATGGATCAAGCACCCTTTTTCAAATCATATATCCCAAAGTTCATCCTATACTTCTACAAAACACATTCCAAGGCCTCTTCTTAAGGATGTAAACTCCGATTCGGGAAGAGGCTTGGAAAAGATGTCGGCTAGGTTCGACTTTGATTCAACATAGTGTAGTTCTATGTGTCACCTTGCCACATGGTCTCTAATGAAGTGATGTTTCACTTCAATGTGTTTTGTCCTAGAGTGGTGAACCGGATTTTTGGTCAAGTTGATTGTACTTACATTATCATACAAGACTTTGACCTTAGTATAATATAACTCATAATCTTCTAAAGTGTGCATAATCCAAAGGAGTTGGGAAACACACCCACCCATTGCCACATATTCCGCCTCCATTGTTGAACGCATGGTTGTTTCCTACTACTCCAACTAACTAAGGAAGACCCAAGGAATTGACACCCTCCACTAGTACTCTTCCAATCTAGCTTACAACCCGCATAGTCCGAGTCGGTGTATCCAATTAGATCAACACTAGGGGTTGTAGGATACCAAAGTCCGACATTGAGGGTACCTTTAACATACTTTAGGATCCTCTTGACTACAACTAAGTGGGACTCTTTGGCACAAGATTGGTACCTTGCACACATACCTACCACAAAAAGTATATCGGATCTACTAGCGGATAGATATAGTAGGCTACCAATCATGCTCCTATATTGCTTAGAGTCTACCATTTTCCCTTCAAGGTCACTATCCATTTTCACATTGGTTCCTATGGGGGTAGATGCTACCTTAGCATTTTCTAAGCCAAATTTCTTTAACATTTCCTTAGCATATTTAGTTTGAAAAACATGTGTTCCTTCATTAGTTTGCTTAACTTGAAGTCCTAAAAAGAAGGTTGGCTCTCCTACAAGACTCATCTCAAATTCATCTTCCATACATTTGATGAATTCTTGTAGAAAGTCATTATTTGTTGACCCAAAGATGATATCATCTACATACACTTGGGCAACAAATATGTCCTTATCCTTATATTTTAGGAACAAAGTAGGGTCAATTGTTCCTCTCCTAAACCCCTTAGACACGAGAAATGAAGAAAGCCTTTCATACCAAGCCTGGAGAGCTTGTTTCAATCCATATAAGGCTTTTCTCAATTTGTAAACGTGTCTTGGATAATTAGGGTCCTCAAACCCGGGTGGTTGTTCTACATAGACCTCTTCCTTAATGATCCCATTAAGGAATGCCGACTTCACATCCATTTGGTGAAGTGTGAAACCCATGTGAGCGGCATAGGCTAGTAGAATTCTAATAGATTCTAATCTAGCTACGGGGGCATAAGTCTCATCATAGTCTAATCCCTCAACTTAATTAAACCCCCTAGCTACCAATCTAGCCTTGTTCCTAGTGATTTTGCCTTGGTCATCTAGTTTGTTCCTAAAGACCCATCTTGTGGTTACAATGGTGCAATCGTTGGGCCTACGAACCAACTCCCAAACCTCACTTCTCTCAAATTGATTTAGCTCTTCTTGCATGGCTAAGACCCAATCTACATCTCCCAATGCTTCATCAATAGACTTGGGTTCTAATTGAGAGATTAAGGCTATTTGACTAGTTTGATCTCTGAAATAAGTCCTAGTCCTTACTCCTTGAGTTACATCACCCACTATTTGGTCAATAGGGTGATCTTGGTGATGTCTCAAGGGCCTAGAGGTTGTGGGTTTATTCACTACTTCTTCCTCGTCCTCTAGGGTACTTCTTACTCCCCCTAGATCATTGCCCTCCAAATGTAGGTCTTGGATTCTTTGGGCAAGGGGTTGAAACTCTTCTATATCCTTATCAATTGAGGCTTTTCTAGGGTAGGTATTTGTTGATTCATTAAACTTAACATTCGAGGACTCCTCAATCACTTTTGTCCTTTTATTGTAAACTCTATAACCCCTACTATTTGATGAGTACCCAACTAGAATTCCTTCATCGGCTTTTGACTCAAACTTTCTTAGGTCATCTTTGGTATTTAGAATGTAAACTTTACATCCAAAGACCCTAAAGTAGTGGACTTGTGGGACTTTTCCATTCCATAATTCAAAGGGTGTTTTTCCTAGGAACCTATGTACCAAAACCCGATTTTGAATGTAACAAGCAGTGTTAACCGCTTCGGCCCAAAAGTAGCTAGGAAGGGAATATGCATTAAGCATAGTCCTAGCAGCTTCTTGTAGAGCTCTGTTTCTCCTCTCAACTACCCCATTTTGTTGAGGAGTCCTTGGGCATGAAAATTCATGCTTGTATCTATTTTCTACACAAAATTGTGTGAAATTTGAATTTTGGAACTCTCTACCGTGGTCACTCCTAATTCGGTTAATTTTGAGGTTTTTTTTTATTCTCTACCCTTTTACTAAATCCTATAAAGATTTCTAGGGTATCATCCTTATGTTTCATAAAGAAAACTCATGTGAACCTAGAAAAATCATCTACTATAACTAAACAATATTTACTCCCTATAAGTGAGGGAGTACTATGACAATCAAATAAATCAATATGTAAGAGCTCTAATGGTAAAGTAGTAGTGATTAGGGTTTTACCTTTGTGTGTTGATTTTGATTGCTTACCCTCTTGGCATGCATCACACAATTTGATCTTCTCATACTTGATTATAGGTAGCCCCTTCATCAACTCTTCCTAGGCCACTCTTGCAATGCTTCTCATGTTGACATGTCCAAGCCTCCGGTGCCACAACCACCCTTCTTCTTCTTTAGACATGAAACACTTAGCCAAATTGTTAGTAGCATAAGAAAGATCAAGATAATACAAGTTAGCTTCCCTAAACCCTTCTAATATGACATCATTTGACTCATTATGTTTAATCAGGCACTTCCTATCATGGAATTCAACTCTAAAGCCTGCATCACATAACTGGCTTACACTAAGTAAGTTAAACTTCATGTCTTTAATTAAGAGTACTTTATGTATGGAAATTTTAGGAGATACCTCAATAGTGCCCCTACCAATAATTCTTAGTTTTCCACTATTTCCAAAGGAGACCACCCCTTCTCTTAAGTAGCTAATAGTAGTGAACTTGCTCACATCTCCGGTCATATGTCTTGAGCATCCACTATCTACTATCCACATGGTTGAGGCCTCCTTCACCTTCACCTATACAACATGAAAAACATACCCTTTTGGTACCCAAATTTTTGATCCATAAGAATCATTTAAAAATCTTTTAGGTACCCATGCTCTCTTGGTGTTTCCCTTAGACCCTTGTCTCCTAGATGCACCAATCGTACCCGTGAGTGAGACAAAGACCACTTCCTTTGTCTTTGGCCTATATCCTAATCCGGCCTTGTTATAAACGACCCTTTGACTGTTAATTATCATATCTAGGTTGCTAGAGCCTACTTGGAATTTCCTAAGTGCCTTTGTGAGGTCATCTACCTTTTTCCTTAGTTCCCTATTTTCAGTTTCAAAACATGAAGCATATGATGTAAGAGAACTAGCATGTAATTCTTCCTTAAGTTTTGCAGATTATACTCTAAGCATGACAATCTCATCTTTTAGATCCTTAATCTTACTTTTAGCTTTAGCTAAATCCATGTTAGTGCTAGAAATAATCTTAACTAAAGTAGAGGAGGGAAAGTGGTATACCTCACTTACCGAAGCTTCTGACTCGGATGATGATGATGAGGAGCTCTCATCTTCACTGCTTGAACTTCTTTCATCATCTGATGAATCTAAGTGGTCCATTACCATGAGAGCAAAATGTGAGACTTGCTCTTCTTCCTCCTCCGAGGATGATGGATCATCCCGGGTCGCCTTAAGGTTGGTGGCACCCTTCTCCTTTCCCTTCGACCTCTTCTTGTCAGCTTTCTTCACCTCCTCCTTCTTGTCATCTCTTCTCTTCAGTTGAGGGCACTCGTTCTTCATGTGTCCTTCTTGATGTATGTTGTAGCAGATGATGTCCTTGGCCTTACCCTTGCCTTTGGACCCTTTCCTAGCATATGATTTGTTAGAAAAACATTTGAAAGCCTTACACATTTTCCTTACCATAAATGCCACTTGGTCGCTATCCATGGAGGCGCTGGATTCCTCTGAGTCGGATGAGGAGGAGTAGACCACCTTCTTCTTCTCCTTCCTCTTCTTCTTCTCCTTTTCTGCAATAAAAGCAATACCCTTCTCTTTGGCCGAGACATTATCTTGCTCGTGCAGTTCAAATTCACAGAATAAATCATCTAATTTGACTATGGACAAATCCCTTGACACTTTGTAGTCATCAATCATAGATGCCTGCTGGACCCAAAATGAGCCATCACGGATGTGAGTCTCAAATTTAGATATTTATAAATGCTGGAAACCCTTTTTGCAATCAAAATATGAAAACGTAGTAAAGGGGTCACAGGTCGTATTTTTCCTAGGGCTAGTTGATGTTGATTTGATTCGATGCTTGTATTTATGTGTCGTTTGTGAATTTTGGGTTTCAACTAAAATCTGGGTTTGGGTTTAATTATAAATGAAAACGCAATGAGAATAAAGGAAACCAAACTAATGAACCAAACAAGGTGATAGCAATTAATAACTCAATCAATGGGCAATTAAATCAACCAATGCAATGTTGCAAAATTCGGGAATTAAACTGATTCAAAATGCAAGAGTTCACTACAGCTTGTGTTCAACTTGGAAAGTTCCACTAGAGGCAGCCCTAATGCGAAACAAATGAAACAACACAGATTTTGACAGTTTTCGACTAAACCAAATGCTAGCACTTTGAACCTAATTGTAAAATTGAAAATACAATTCAGAATAAACCCAATACGAATGAGATGATTTCAAGCACAATAATACACTAAAAATAGGTTTAGTCTTGACACAAACAGTGCCAAAACAGCTTTACACGCAGAAGAAACCCTTGTGCCAAAACCGATGCTTTTGTGCCAAGGATGAGGCTAACAATTCAGAATTGAAACGAATCGATTTAGCTTGGAAAGCACGGCTATGAATGCAGTGATATGCAGGGATAATCGAAGACATTTGGACTTTGAAAGACTGATCAAAATAGGACGTTGAAGAACTTAACACAGCCAAAACTGCAGAATTGAAGAAATAAGCTGTCAAATTTCAGAACCCAATAGAATTCAGCTTTCGAAACTGAGCAGAAACAAACATATGCGAACTTAAGTCGAGTGCACCAATCCAAAGTAAGATAAGATTCTCAGAAGCTAGAACAAACTTGATACAAAGTGCTGGTACTAAAGGACTGATACGCTGGGTTAAAAGTCTGATACGCAGCATGAATCCATTTCAACAGTGCAATGCAGAAAAAAAACAGAATTTGAACTCAGAAATTCAGCTACAAAGTGAATTGATAGACAAACAACTATAATCAAGTATGATTCAGGAAAGCTAGGTTTATGGATGCGAAATTCAGAACTAATTATTGAAACTGACAGACACTAAATTGATACGCAGAAGGCAGAGTTGATACGCAAGGGAAAACTGCACAAGAACTGAAACGCAAGCAGCTAAATAGGAGATAAACTGAAATTGATACAATTGTTCACTCAACAAGCACTAGATCTACTTAACTTGCAGGAATTAAACCTAATTAACACAGAATCGAATTGGAAAAACAAACTACAGCAGCTGATAAGAAATCAGAACCGGAACAGTGGCAAAATCGAAATTACAGACTATTACTGAAAATTCAATAAGAAAACTATCCTCAATCACTCTCTTAGGTCAAGAACTCCTTGTTCGTCACGCAAGGGTGAGCCTCGAACCTGTAAGCTCAGCAAACCATTGAAAAACAGCTCTGCGATTCAAATCCAGCTCACACTCTGAGCCAAACTGAATTCCAAATCGATTTCCTCAATCAAGCTTTGTCCAATTGCGCAGATGGTGTGGGGATGAACCTAGCTCTCCAGGGAACCCCTCCAGATAGCTCGGATGGATGATGGATTGAACAAAACCGAGATTGAAGCAATTGATGGCAGAACCGAAGAAACCCTCACTCGGCTCTGTTTTGGCCAATTCGGAGCTGGAAATTCACCAAGAACCTTCCCAATAACCTAGCAATTGATCTAAACAATTAAATTGAGGGGTCGCACCCCTTGGATTGAAGAAAAATAGCTGAAGAAACGAAGAACACGCGAAAGAAACTGGATTGTGCGGCGGAGATGCGACGAAGCTGAAGGCTGGGAAATGTTTGATTAAATACTTAAACATGGACGGCCCAGATTGATTTGAGAATATCTAACGGCTGATCTTCATTCGATCTGAGCCAAACTTTGATGATGTTGATCAAGGGTCAGGATCTGCCTCATGGTAGCTCGGATCCTCCAGATGTTCAACGGATGGTCCAGATCAACCTAATCTTTGAATGGACAGTCTAGAGCCCTCCGAGCTTGATCCAACGGTTGAATGAGCTCTGATTGGGATGAAACCTTCATATCTTGATCAGAGTGCTTGATTAGCCCTAACCCTAGCTCGGATTGCTTAGATGGTCCCGGATGGCTCAGATCTAACCGCTTTTGAATCGGACGACCCAGATTAATCCGAAGCTTGATAACTCGATCCGGGTCCACTTCCGACTCAAGTTTGACCCAGTATGCCCTAGGTCCATGAACCTTTCATGCCTACAAAATAGATCAAAAATTTAGTGGTCAAATAATCCAAATTTGTAAAGATTTGTAATTAAGTCCAAAATAAAAGCAAGTTCTAAAACCTAGGGTAATTTCACAATTTAAGCAAGGAAAACATGGGTCAAACATGGATTTAAGCAACTAAAATAATCAATAAAATGGTACTTATCAATTCCCCCACACTTAAACTTGAGCGTCTCGCGAAATCACTAAGTATGTATCCCCTAGATTTTCTTAAGCATAATTAGAAGCAAATGAAAAGAAATTACCTAAGGTTGTCAATTCTCAAAAATCTAAGCTCTATGGATTAGTATCTCGTCCTTAAATCAACAACTTAGCCTTTTCATCCTTCATGAGTCATTGAGATGAATTTAACTCACTAGCCTTTCAAGGAAAATTTTGGTGGCTCTCTCCTTAAATTCTAAGTTGATGATGGAAGTAGAGCTCACTCAAACACACATGCTTCTTGCACTACCATAGGCTTGCTTATTATCTAATCTCCTCCATTATTCATGATTAGGATCAACATCTTCAAAAACAAGTGTAAATATGAAAAATGGTAAGAAATGGAGTAAAAGCCAAGAAAATGGAAAATGGATGGAGTGGCAGACTTGGTTGCTCAAGGATGTTTCCAATGTACTTTTCTTCTCTTTACAGTCCTCTAGTGATATAAAAGTGTGGTGGAGTGAATCATGACTAATGCCTTTGATTTGGATAAAGAAACCTCCCTTGACTTCATTGTGCCAATTTGCTCTTGTGTGCCAATCTTTCTTCCTTCTCTTCCTTTTCTGATTTTTTTTCTTTCTTTTTAGAATCCTCTTGCAAAATCAGACTTGTAGTGGAGCAAGGAATTGATTCGGATGAAAGGAATTATATTTACTTCATGGTGCCAACACTTCCCTTGCGTGCCACTTTATCTCTTTTCTTTTTTTTTCTGTTTTTTTAAGTCAGCTGCTGTTTTCGATTTTCTTTTTCATTCTGTTCAGTCATGATGTGCTTATCTCCCAAATCTTTATCAGAATCAGCTCCCATCCACTCTGCTGTAATTTTCCAAATGAAAATGTAGCTGCTATGCCTTAGTTTCCAGATTTTTTTTCTCTTCTTCATAGCTGCAATTTTCCTATTTCAAGTGTCAAATGCCTACTCCACGCAGCTCCTTCCAGACCTTGCACTCCCTTGATTACTCAGAGCAATTAGCATCAACTAGTAGTGGAGAATTAGATCCAAACTGTTTCGGAGTCTAGTTCACTGCAAATTTTTTCTGTTTTGCTTCTTTTCTGCTGCAATTCCATTGTTTCTGCTGCAAATTCAGATTGTTTCTGCTGCAAATTCCATTCCATTCCATTCCAGATCAGTAAATTGGATTCCAGCCTCAGCAATGCATAGATTTTCTTCCTTCCTCTGATTTTTGGCACAAATTTCTGCAATAGTCTCAGATTTTCTGATTTTGGCACAGATTCTGCTGCCATGTTTCAGATTTGGTCAATCTTCAGAGTAGCTACATGCAAAGTACAGCTGTAGTTCATCTTGATACAAAGTGTACTGATTTTCAATGCAAGGTACAGCTGCAAGTCCAAAGCTTTACTGATTTTTTTTCTATGGCACAACTTTGCTATTGCTTGCGTGCCATTTTACTTTTCATTGCAGAATTCTTTTTTCAAAAATGCTTCACTTAATTTTAGCACTGCATCACTGATTTTCAACACCCAAAAATTCAGATTAAGATGGATACTAAACAGTGTCTGTGCCCATTGCAATCAAATGATACCAAAACAATCTTTTCTTCTTTGAATTCCTTGCTTTTGGATTCAATCTCTTGACCACTTCTCCACTTTTGTCTCACTATTTTCTTTTGAAATGACACTGATTTTGTCTTTGGTCCATTGCTTGCTACTTAAATCTTCAAAGTATTCAACTTACTTGGCACCTTTTTGAGTCAACCTCACAAATGAACCTCACAAATTTTTTTTTTCTTGATATGAAATGCCTCTTTGATACCAATCTTTCCAAAACACTAGTCACTCCCCCACACTTAAATCTTTGTCCGTCTCGGGCAAAGTAGCATTAAGAAACATCCCAAGCAAACAAATCCATAGAAAAATGGGGTTAAGAGTAGAAATAAGGAAAGACAAATAAAGTAGACATGATTAGTGCCAAAAATTGACATGGAAGGATAAACAAATTGATTAGTCTCTATAGATGTGATCCAATCATTGAAATATGGTTTTGAAAGAACCTAAGCAAGTTCTAGAGTACAATGACATATGTGTATCACAAAAATAAGGCTAATTCTCACTAGGCAAAAATAATTCATCTCAAGTCCTCAATTAAGAATCTAAAACCAAGTAGTACTCAAGCATCCAATAATTTATCCATGAGCTCAAACCCTAAGTTTTAACAACCAGATTTAATTTATTTTCAAGAGATTCTAAAATACTATGGAGATAATCTAGAGGGATGCATTTATTCCTAGTCATGTAAGAAAGAGTGACCAAAAGAAACAATATGGTATTTACAATGACTCCTAGTCATTCTACTCTACTTAAGCATTTATTAGCAAGGATTCAATTTAAAGGAAAATTCTAGAAGTCAGAAAAGTGAAAGAAAATGCAAGAAGGAACAAACTCCCCTTTATTTCTAGTGGACGGAGTCTGTCAAGAAGTAGCCTCCATCGTGGTAGTGGAGGAGCATGGGTGGCTGAGAGAATTAGGACTCCCCCACACTTGAACTTTACAAAAATTTGCTCCGGTGGCCGCAGGCGATTTAGGTACAAGACCCATGTCAGAGGTGGAGTGCTTTGAATTAGAGTAAAATCAACTCCTCCTTCTTGATGCCTTTTGAAAGATTTTCCAGGAGGCTAGAGTCTGTTCAGATGAAGCACCCACCCCAGAAGTCTTCTAGACCCTGCAAAACAATGTAATACCTCTCTCAAGCGTGCAGGGTAAGAAAGGAATGAAATAATATCAGTCTCTGCATGAAATGTATCCAAAACTGCATCATATCCAATGAAATCAATTCTTGATATCTCAATGAATTTTTCACAATTATTTCCTACAAAATTTGCATCCAGGAACTCATCACAAACAAAGAAATCAATTTTTGGCACTTCAATAGAAATATCACAATTATTTTCCATCAAGGATGTATCAAGCAATGTGTCACAGCCAATAAAATCAATCTCAGATACCTCTATAAGTTTTTCACATTCAACCTCAGCATAAGATATAGCAAGAGATTCATCACAATAAATAACATCAATTTCAGGTACTTCTAAAATTTTTTCACAATCCATATCCACAAAAGAGGTATCAAGAGATTCATCATAACAAACAACATCAATTATAGGTGCCTCTAAAATTTTTCCGCAATCCATATCTACAAGACATGTATCAAGTAAGGCATTACGACCAATGAAATCAATTTTTGGTACCTCTATTGGATTTTCACAAGCAGTTTCTACACAAGGTATATCAATAAATTCATCATAACCAATAAAGTCAGCACTAGGTACCTTTCTGAATTTTTCTGAACAGAGAGGAGAAATACTCACCTGAGCGTACTGAAGAATACCTGGAGGTTCTACAAGAGTGGATGTAATTATTGGCTCCTCCTGGTAATGTGCAATCTCCTCTTGAGGTTCGGGTTCTGGTGTACACTCAACTAAAACAGGTGATCCTTGGGTTCTTGCTTCCACCATGCAAGTCCCTACACTTTCTGGTTCATCTTCTGAATCTTCTAATGTACTAGTCAATTGTGGTGGTCCCTGGGGCTTAGTGCAATCCCCTACACCTGTAGAATCATCTCCTATGCATGCTCCTTCTGTAATATCTGCAACAACAATATCAAAAAAATTAAGACCATCAATAATACTATCATCACAAAATGAAAGATTAGAAGGGTCCTGTAGTGCTTCAGAATCCTCTTCTTGAGCTGAAACATTTGGAAATGCATTTTGAACAAGAACTTCAGGAGGAATGCATGCTGTAGGTTTCCGGATTTTGATGACTTCTTCTTCTTCTTCCACCAACCTCCAAATTAGTTCATAATCATACCCCTTAAATTCCTGAGTAGCCTGAGGAGATGGTTGGCTTGATCCTTGAACTTGCATTTGATTCATTTGACTAGCAATTTGTCCAACGCCTCTTTCGATGTCTTGAAGCCTTTGTTGCTTTTGTTGATATTGTAGAACTTGTTGAAACATCTCCTCCATTTTTTGTTGTTGAGCCTCACTCTCATTAGGATTCTCAAAGCCTCCTTGATTGGTGTGGAACTCCTGTTGGCCTTGAAATGTAGTATAAGGCTGCTCAAAACTGTAAGTACGCTGTGAAGTCTGAAATTGAGACTGTGGGGGTTAATAAAACGGTTGAATAGGCTGATTAAATTGCTGAAAAGTTGGTTCACAACTTGGTGGAGATGGCTGAAAATTATCATTCTGGAATTGAAAACTCTGAATTGGTGGCTGAAAATTCTGATCGTTTGGTGGAAAATTTTGCTGTGAAGGTTGAAATCCACTCTGATTTTGATTCTGGAAAGTCTGAAATGGTTGGAACCCTTGCTGAAAATTTTGACTTGACTGAAAATCTTGCTGAATTTGTTGAAATGGAGGCTGAAAATTCTGGTTGCATGGCTGAAATTGCTGTGGAAATTGATATGGTTGCTGGAAATTCAAATTATCTTGGTACCCTTGTTGAATTCCTTGAAAAGGTGACTGATCTTGTTGATAGGGTTGCTGAAATTGGGGCTGGAATTGCTGAAATTGGGGCTAAAAACTCTGGAATAGTGGCTGCCCAATCTGAGTTTGCTGGAAATTTGGTAGACTTGGCTGAAAATCTTGCTGAAATTGTTGGAATTGCGGTTGAAATTGCTGTGGTGGCTGCTGGAATTGTTGTGGTTGCTGGAATTGTTGTAATGGTGGCTGAAAAGTAGATGAATCACTGTTGGGTCTTAGTTGGGAATTCCAATGCTTAACCACATTTTTTAACCCCACCAGTGCATCTTTGAGCTCTTTATAGTTCTCTGGTGAAAACATTTTTATCTTACAACCTTGTCACAAAACAAACAAGAAAAATGGCAGCAACCGTATACAAAAGATAAAGCAAAAGAAAATAGAATCAAATGATATGCCCATAAGCACACAAGCAAAAACCAAACAAATCAAGTAGTTGCTTCCCCGGCAATGGCGCCAAAAATTTGATGGACCCAAAATGAGCTGTCACGGATGTAGGTCTCAAATTTAGATATTTATAAATGCTGGAAACCCTTTTTGCAATCAAAATATGAAAACGTAGTAAAGGGGCCACAGGTCGTATTTTTCCTAGGGCTAGTTGATGTTGATTTGATTCGATGCTTGTATTTATGTGTCGTTTGTGAATTTTGGGTTTCAACTAAAATCTGGGTTTGGGTTTAATTATAAATGAAAACGCAATGAGAATAAAGGAAACCAAACTAATGAACCAAACAAGGTGATAGCAATTAATAATTCAATCAATGGGCAGTTAAATCAACCAATGCAATGTTGCAAAATTCGGGAATTAAATTGATTAAAAATGCAAGAGTTCACTACAGCTTGTGTTCAAATTGGAAAGTTCCACTAGAGGCAGCCCTAATGCGAAACAAATGAAACTGTTGGAGACGAGATGGCTAGAGAGGGGGGGGGTGAATATAGCCAGCCACAAAATACTTGAGCTTTTAAAATCTTTCTGCACTTCAAGAATTAGGCAGCGGAAGCAAATGCAGAAACAGAAAACTAAACACAACAACCCAAAGCAAAGGAAAGCAAACCGACGCTAACACCTCGATATACAAGGTTCGGGGATAACTTGCCCCTACTCCTTGGCGTGCCCGTAAGGTGGGCGATCCCTTGATCGTCGGCAGATCAAGCCCCGGTGACGCCGGATAAGATAGAGCCTCCTTCTCGGTGGAGAAACCTCTCCACAGATCTCACGGATGATATAACTTGAGTACAGGAGATCACACAAGAAGGAACACTCACAAAGCTCTCACAGGAATGCAACAAGATCGCTTAAGCACAAAGCAACAGAGAGCACGAACACAACCCAGCCAAACTTCCCAAGTTTCTGTCTTGTTCGCCTCCGCTCCTCTGCATCCTGCTTTTTCTCTTAAGCTCCCTCTCACCATCGCAAGCTTCATCAGCATCCACTGAGCCAGCCTGAACCCACTGACCTTCCTCAGCACTCAGTCCACTGAAGACCTCCTCTCCAGCTGAGTCTCCGTCAGTCGCCAGCTGCTCCAGTTGCCGTTGAAACCAGAGAAGGAGAAACAAACAAACCTGCTCCAAGGAAAGCCTCCCATTGACCCTCCTTGAGTGTTTGAATCACCTGCTATCACCTGCACACTCCAACAGAGGTTTAGCAATGCATATCAAAAAGTATCAGCAGTGTATCAGAGAATCGACGGTGAAAACAGACGTCTGACAGCATATTAGAATTAAAGTGATCGGTCACCTGACCGATCAGAGCGACTCCTAATCGGTCACCAGACCGATCAGGCTGGGTCCAGACCGATCAGGCTCCGTCCTGATCGATCCCCAACGCTCAATCAGAAATCACGATTTCTTTGAGATTCTCCTGGACCGATCACCAGACTGATCCCAGGTCGTGGATCGTTCACCAGACCGATCCACCCTTATATGAGGCGATTTCTGAGTTTCGCAGGCTAAGCCTTCTGATCGGTCAACTGACCGACCAGGGATCTTCCTGATCGGTCAGCAGTCCGATCAGGTCATCCTCAGACCGATCAGGCTTTGTCCTGATCGATCTTAGTGAGGAGCCCGCGAAGCTGGATCATTCAACAGAACGATCTGCACAGTGATCCTGATCGGTCAGCAGATCGATCAGAAGCAGTTCAGCAAGGGAACTCAACCTCACTGCTCGCTCCCTGATCGGTCACCAGACCGATCAGGAGCCAGTCAGTCGGGGAAACACATATTCCCTGATCGGTCACCAGATCGATCAGGAGCAGCACAGTAGGTTCCCAACCTTACTATGTGCTCCCTGATCGGTCACCCGACCGATCAGTCATCGCTGGATCGGTCACCAGACCGATCCACGAAGGAGCAGCGTGCCAGAATCCCTGATCGATCACCAGACCGATCCAGGGACTCAATCTCAGCCCTCCAAGCTAAGTTTCCATCCACCTTTGCCCTCCAAGCTAAGGATTTTCCATCTAACTCTCCAAGTTGGGAATTTGCACCTAACTCTCCAAGTTAGGACTTTTCACCTAGCCCTCCAAGCTAGGACTTTTCACCTAGCCCTCCAAGCTAGGACTTTTCACCCAACCCTTCCGAGTTAGAACTTCATCCAACCTAGCCCTCCAAGCTAGGCACCTGACCCTCCAAGCCAGGACTTTTCACCTAATTCTCCAGGATGGGAATTTGCACCTAACCCTCCAAGTTAGGACTTTTTACCTAGCCCTCCAAGCTAGGACTTTTCACCCAGCCCTTCCGAATTAGGACCTCATCCAACCTAGCCCTCTAAGCTAGGCACCTGACCCTCCAAGCCAGGACTTTTTCACCTAATTCTCCAGGATGGGAATTTGCACCTAACCCTCCAAGTTAGGACTTTTCACCTAGCCCTCCAAGCTAGGACTTTTCACCCAACCTTTCCGAATTAGGACTTTTCCAACACCTGGCTTCACTCACCAGGACCCGGCTTCACTCACCGGGATTTCCAATCACCTGGCTTCACTCACCAGGACCCAGCTTCACTCACCGGGATTTCCATTACCTGACTTCACTCACCAGGATTTCATGCCCAGTCCTCGACCAGGACTTTAACCCAAATTCACTTAACCAAACTTAAATCATTGTCAAACACCAAAACAACAACCGGGCCAGACTGCATCAACAATCTCCCTCTTTTTGTTGTTTGACAACCCGATTTAAGTTTAGGTATCAATCAATTGAAGTTCGTTCAATTCTCATAAGGGAATCATGATCCTCCCCCTATAATAACCATAAACTTAATCAGCCATTCTCTCCCCCTTGTCAAACATCGAAAAGGGTATGGTTATTAAGTTTGAACATACCTCCCCCTCAAACACGGGTCTTTCCCCAAGCCCAAAATAATCAAAGGATAATTTTTGAATTGCATATGAAAACATATACAGAAATATATCATGGTCAAACATGTATATGTTTCATATGACAAGGAAGTCAAAGGATGATTTTAGATTGCATATGAGAGGCATATACCATAAATGTATCATGGCAATAATGTATATGCATCATATGGCAATAATTATCGCAGTTCCATCAGACTGATGATCGATACAGAAAAATTTCTGATTATCTATGGACGATCAATTTTCAGAAAAATTTCTATAATTCTGATTCGTTCAAGATCGGACTGCATTAACACTTGGACTTCCATGTGAAGACATATACAGAAGTATATTATGGTCAAATATGTATATGCTTCATAGGACTAGTAAGGAATGCATCTGTATTTGAAACATGGTCCTGATTGGTCTCCGTGACCAACCAGGTCTGTTGATTACGTGATACAGAAATATTTTGATTAGTCTGGGGAGCGATCAGATTTCAGAAAAATATCTGAACCTCTGATACGTTCCTGATCAGACTGCATTGACAATTTGCATTCCGTAACAGGGGGGTAGACTCTATTGATATTCGTCATTTCAGAAACAATTCCGAAACATGACATTAAGAGTTATGACTCAACACACCCTTTCTTATGAATTTGAACATTCCAACATAGGTTTGTATCAAATCACTATTAAGTACTAGGTTTGTATCACTTGAACAAATTTGTGCTCCCTTAGTACCAGGTTTGTACCAATGGAAGATCAAGTATATTTCAATTTGACTTGGTTTGTATCAGATTTGTATGTATCAGTATGATCAGGTAATCTGATACAATTTGATGAGAAGAGATTGGCTTGAGGAGGTTTTGGATCAATTTGGAACGATCTGGGAGTTCCTTGATCAGAGTTGATCTGATCGGTCACCAGACCGATCAGAATCACCCCTGATCGGTCGGTGGACCGATCAGGGATGATACAGAATGGTTTCTGAAACTGATCAGTTTCAGAAACGAGTTTGTTTCAACTCTAAACCATAATACAATCATATTTAACTCCTAACAGTGTTCCATTAAACAACAATAATGTTTCTTTAACCAAAGAAAACAACATAATTTGCATTTCTTTAACTAACATGTATATTATCGAATCATGCAACATCTCCAATATATCTTGAGAATAAAACTCATAAATACAAAGTTTAAAACATGATTCCAGAAAACATGGTAAATTCGAAAGGGTCAACATATGATTAGATTTCAAAACATGCCTATATAACACCAGTATCAAGGCATGATCAAGTTTCATGATACAAAAGATGGGATCAAATTTTCAAATCATGCTTATATAACATTAGTATCAAGGTATGATTAAGTTCCCAACTTTTTATCAAGTTCATTTACCATCATAAGCAACACTAAGTGTGAAGGCCTTGAATACATGCCAATTCTTTTGATTCATTTCAATAGCAAGAAAACACTGAACCTAGACCTTAAGTTCATGTTCTTGTCTAATGATGTATTGTGAGATTTTCAATGTGTCCATACTTGTTCTTTAGCATGCATCCATGTTCTACAACACTATTTGAGTCAACACATGATGGTATTCTCTAAGCATGAAATTGAGTATCAAAACATGTTTGTATCAAAGCATGATCATATCAAGAAACCTTAGTTTGATACAAGGGAATCACTAGGTCATAGAAGGTTAAACATTGAATTTTAAAACTCATGGTGATGCCTTGTGAGAATTTTTATAATGATCAGCTCAAACTATATGTTCATCTTGTTCTTAAACATGCATTCATGTGTTACAACACATACAAGATAATCATGGCATACTTGGACTTGATATAAGACATTTCATAAACCATAACTTGCAGTAAAACATAAATTGCTACAAGAAAACCAATTATTCTAAGCAATTCATGGCAAGAGCAAGTTGTGGGTTAGTCTAAGCCATTCATGTGAATTTGAGGAAATGGTAAGCACATTCCTAACTAGGAATGACTATATGTTTGGAGCACCACTTATCAACAACCTATGTTGACAGATGCTCCCCCTCAATTAAAACTTATACAATTCTAAATATTGAGGTTTTAGGTACCCAAATTTTGGGACCTAATGAATCTACAATGAATGACTTTGGCACCCATGCCTTAGTCATTTTCTTTCTAACTTTTTGAACCCTAGAATTATTTTGTGATCTTAAATGAGTTCTAGACATCAATGACATGAAACTTGATTCTTTAGGTTGGTAACCTAAGCCAACCTTGTTGTAAACCGCTTTTTGTGAATTTAGTATCATGTCTAGAGTTTTAGAGCTAGTTGAAAACTTCTCAAGAATATTTTTGAGGTTTTCAACTTTGCTCTTCAACTCCTTATTTTCATCCTCAAGGAATTTGTCATGCAAATCATTAATGTCCTCAACCTTATAGGGTTTCAATTCTTTTACCTCCAACCTTAATGCTTTGACTTTGGCCTTAGATTTCTTAAGCATTTTGGTTAAACATGCGATAGCTCTATAGCATTTGTCTAGCTCGGGAGAGATTACCTCTTCATCATCCGAAGATGATGAAGGCGCGGTTGAGGAGCTTGATTCGCTATCACTTCCTTCATTTGAGTCTTCTAAGGCCACTAGAGCCGCATGACAGTGAGTCCTCTCCTCTATTTTCTTCTTTTTGTCACCTGCCACTAAAGCCAACCCTTTCTCCTTTGGGCTTGTGTTAGAGATCTCATGTAATTCCATTTCACAAAATAGATCTTCTAACTTAACAATTGAAAAATCCTTGGAAACCTTGTAGGCATCCACCATGGATGACCACAAAGTATTCCTAAGGAAGGCTTTGAGTACATACCTCACTAGGTTTCTATTTTCCACCTTTTCATCGATGGAGTGCATGCCGTTGATGATTTCTTTGAACCGATAATGAAGCATACTTACAGTTTCGTTTTCTCCCATTGTCAAGTTCTGGAGTTGGCTGAGAAGGAGGTCCTTCTTGGCAGTCCGGGTGTCTTGAGTTCCTTCATGGAGCTCAATGAGTTTGCTCCATAAGTCTTTGGCACTTGTGAAAGGACTCACCTTGATCAACTCCTCCTTGGTCATCCCGCATTGCAGGGTGACCACAGCTCTTGCATCAGCCTCACTTTTCCGGACTTGCTCTGCCGACCACTTTGAAAAATCCAACTCATTTCCTTCAGCATCTTTAGGAGTGGAAAACCCCTCCTTGACAGCAAACCATACGCTGATGTTGGTTTTGAGATAGAACTCCATCCTTGACCTCCAATATGGAAAATCTGTGCCGTCAAGGAATGGAGGTCGGTTTGTGCTCATTCCTTCTCTTCCAGCCATCTTGTCGATAAGCTCTCGGATGTTAAGCTGTGAACAGAGACCCAAGCTCTGATACCACTTGTTGGAGACGAGATGGCTAGAGGGGGGGGGTGAATATAGCCAGCCACAAAATACTTGAGCTTTTAAAATCTTTCTGCACTTCAAGAATTAGGCAGCGGAAGCAAATGCAGAAACAGAAAACTAAACACAACAACCCAAAGCAAAGGAAAGCAAACCGACGCTAACACCTCGATATACAAGGTTCGGGGATAACTTGCCCCTACTCCTTGGCGTGCCGGTAAGGTGGGCGATCCCTTGATCGTCGGCAGATCAAGCCCCGATGACCCCGGATAAGATAGAGCTTCCTTCTCGGTGGAGAAACCTCTCCACAGATCTCACGGATGATATAACTTGAGTATAGGAGATCACATAAGAAGGAACACTCACAAAGCTCTCACAGGAATGCAACAAGATCGCTTAAGCACAAAGCAACAGAGAGCACGAACACAGCCCAGCCAAACTTCCCAAGTTTCTGTCTTGTTCGCCTCCGCTCCTCTGCATCCAGCTTTTTCTCTTAAGCTCCCTCTCACCATCGCAAGCTTCATCAGCATCCACTGAGCCAGCCTGAACCCACTGACCTTCCTCAGCACTCAGTCCACTGAAGACCTCTTCTCCAGCTGAGTCTCCGTCAGTCGCCAGCTGCTCCAGTTGCCGTTGAAACCTGAGAAGGAGAAACAAACAAACCTGCTCTAAGGAAAGCCTCCCATTGACCCTCCTTGAGTGTTTGAATCACCTGCTATCACCTGCACACTCTAACAGAGGCTTAGCAATGCATATCAAAAAGTATCAGCAGTGTATCAGAGAATCGGCAGTGAAAACAGACGTCTGACAGCATATTTGAATTAAAGTGATCGGTCACCTGACCGATCAGAGCGACTCCTGATCGGTTACCAGACCGATCAGGCTGGGTCCAGACCGATCAGGCTGGGTCCAGACCGATCAGGCTCCGTCCTGATCGATCCCCAACTCTCAATCAGAAATCGCGATTTCTTTGAGATTCTCCTGGACCGATCACCAGACCGATCCCAGGTCGTGGATCGTTCACCAAACCGATCCACCCTTATATGAGGCGATTTCTGAGTTTCGCAGGCTAAGCCTTCTGATCGGTCAACTGACCGACCAGGGATCTCCTGATCGGTCAGCAGTCCGATCAGGTCATCCCCAGACCGATCAGGCTTCGTCCTGATCGATCTTAGTGAGGAGCCCGCGAAGCTGGATCGTTCAACAGAACTATCTGCACAGTGATCCTGATCGGTCAGCAGACCGATCAGAAGCAGTTCAGCAAGGGAACTCAACCTCACTACTCTCTCCCTGATCGGTCACCAGACCGATCAGGAGCCAGTCAGTGGGTGAAACACATACTCCCTGATGGGTCACCAGATCGATCAGGAGCAGCACAGTAGGTTCCCAACCTCACTATGTGCTCCCTGATCGGTCACCCGACCGATCAGTCATCGCTGGATCGATCACCAGACCGATCCACGAAGGAGCAACGTGCTAGAATCCCTGATCGATCACCAGACCGATCCAGGGACTCAAACTCAGCCCTCCAAGCTATGTTTCCATCCACCTTAGCCCTCCAAGCTAAGGATTTTCCATCTAACTCTCCAAGTTGGGAATTTGCACCTAACCCACCAAGTTAGGACTTTTCACCTAGCCCTCCAAGCTAGGATTTTTCACCTAGCCCTCCAAGCTAGGACTTTTCACCCAACCCTTCCGAGTTAGAACTTCATCCAACCTAGCCCTCCAAGCTAGGCACCTGACCCTCCAAGCCAGGACTTTTCACCTAATTCTCCAGGATGGGAATTTGCACCTAACCCTCCAAGTTAGGACTTTTCACCTAGCCCTCCAAGCTAGGACTTTTCACCCAACCCTTCCGAATTAGGACCTCATCCAACCTAGCCCTCCAAGCTAGGCACCTGACCCTCCAAGCCAGGACTTTTTCACCTAATTCTCCAGGATGGGAATTTGCACCTAACCCTCCAAGTTAGGACTTTTCACCTAGCCCTCCATGCTAGGACTTTTCACCCAACCTTTCCGAATTAGGACTTTTCCAACACCTGGCTTCACTCACCAGGACCCGGCTTCACTCACCGAGATTTCCAATCACCTGGCTTCACTCACCAGGACCCGGCTTCACTCACCGGGATTTCCATTACCTGGCTTCACTCACCAGGATTTCATGCCCAGTCCTCGACCAGGACTTTAACCCAAATTCGCTCAACCAAACTTAAATCATTGTCAAACACTAAATCAACAACCGGGCCAGACTGCATCAACAGAAACAACACAAATTTTGACAGTTTTTGACTAAACCAAATGCTAGCACTTTGAACCTAATTGTAAAATTGAAAATACAATTCAGAATAAACCCAATACGAATGAGATGATTTCAAGCACAATAATACACTAAAAATAGGTTTAGTCTTGACACAAACAGTGCCAAAACAGCTTTACACGCAGAAGAAACCCTTGTGCCAAAACCGATGCTTTTGTGCCAAGGATGAGGCTAACAATTCAGAATTGAAACGAATCGATTTAGTTTGGAAAGCACGGCTATGAATGCAGTGATATGCAGGATTAATCGAAGACATTTGGACTTTGAAAGACTGATCAAATAGGACGTTGAAGAACTTAACACAGCCAAAACTGCAGAATTGTAGAAATAAGCTGTCAAATTTCAGAACCCAACAGAATTCAGCTTTCGAAACTGAGCAGAAACAAACATATGCGAACTTAAGTCGAGTGCACCAATCCAAAGTAAGATAAGATTCTCAGAAGCTAGAACAAACTTGATACAAAGTGCTGGTACTAAAGGACTGATACGCTGGGTTAAAAGTCTGATACGCAGCGTGAATCCATTTCAGCAGTGCAATGCAGAAAAAAAAACAGAATTTGAACTCAGAAATTCAGCTACAAAGTGAATTGACAGACAAACAACTAAAATCAAGTATGATTCAGGAAAGCTAGGTTTATGGATGCGAAATTCAGAACTAATTAATGAAACTGACAGACACTAAATTGATACGCAGAAGGCAAAGTTGATATGCAAGGGAAAACTGCACAAGAACTGAAACGCAAGTAGCTAAATAGGAGATAAACTGAAATTGATACAATTGTTCACTCAACAAGCACTAGATCTACTTAACTTGCAGAAATTAAACCTAATTAACACAGAATCGAATTGGAAAAACAAACTACAGCAGCTGATAAGAAATCAGAACCGGAACAGTGGCAGAATCGAAATTACAGACTATAACTGAAAATTCAATAAGAAAACTATCCTCAATCACTCTCTTAGGTCAAGAACTCCTTGTTCGTACGCAAGGGTGAGCCTCGAACCCGTAAGCTCAGCAAACCATTGAAAAACAGCTCTGCGATTCAAATCCAGCTCACACTCTGAGCCAAACTGAATTCCAAATCGATTTCCTCAATCAAGCTTTGTCCAATTGTGCAGATGGTGTGGGGATGAACCAAGCTCTCCAGGGAACCCCTCCAGATAGCTCGGATGGATGATGGATTGAACAAAACCGTGATCAAAGCAATTGATGGCAGAACCGAAGAAACCCTCACTCGGCTCTATTTTGGCCAATTCGGAGCTGGAAATTCACCAAGAACCTTCCCAATAGCCTAGCAATTGATCTAAACAATGAAATTGAGGGGTCGCGCCCCTTGGATTGAAGAAAAATAGCTGAAGAAATGAAGAACACGCGAAAGAAACTGGAATGTGCGGCAGAGACGCGACGAAGCTGAAGGCTGGGAAATGTTTGATTAAATACTTAAACATGGACGACCCAGATTGATTTGAGAAAATCCAACGGCTGATCTTCATCCGATCTGAGCCAAACTTTGATGATATTGATCAAGGGCCAGGATCTGCCTCGTGGTAGCTCAGATCCTCCAGATGTGCAACGGATGGTCCAGATCAACCTAATCATTGAATGGACAGTCTAGAGCCCTCCGAGCTTGATCCAACGGTTAAATGAGCTCTGATTGGGATGAAACCTTCAGATCTTGATCAGAGTGCTTGATTAGCCCTAACCCTAGCTCGGATTACTTCAGATGGTCCCAGATGGCTCAGATCTAGCCGCTTTTGAATCGGACGGCCCAGATTAATCCGAAGCTTGGTAACTCGATCCGGGTCCACATCCGACTCAAGTTTGACCTAGTATGCCCTAGGTCCATGAACCTTTCATGCCTACAAAAATTTAGTGGCCAAATAATCCAAATTTCTAAAGATTTGCAATTAAGTCCAAAATAAAAGCAAGTTCTAATACCTAGGGTAATTTTACAATTTAAGCAAGAAAAACATGGGTCAAACATGGATTTAAGCAACTAAAATAATCAATAAAATGGTACTTATCAATGCCCACAAGGTAGTTCTTGGGAAGGCTTGTAGGACATACTTTACGATATCTCGGTTCTCGATCTTTTCTCCAATCACGTGGAGCTCATTGATGACATCCTTCACCCTTCCATGAAGCTGGCTGACAGTCTCATTGCTCTTCATGGATAGGGATTGGAGTTGGGCCACGAGCAAGTTCTTCTTTGCTCTTCTGGACTCGTTTGACCCTTCGTTCAGTTCCACCAATTTGTCCCACAGTTCCTTGGCGCTCTTGAATGGCCCCACCTTGTTGAGTTGCTCCTTTGAGAGCCCACACTGCAGTGTGGTGGTGGCCTTGGCATTGGACTGCACCCTCTTCATGACCTCTTTCAACCAGGATCTCATCGGTGTCGGTTCCCCTCTTTCATCGACGGGTGCATCGAAACCATCTGCAATGCTAATCCAATTCTCAATATCGTTCATAAGGTAATATTGCATCCTACCTTTCCAGTACGCGAAGTCGTTCACGTCGAAGAAGGGTAGTCGTGCAGTGTTGTATCCCTCTTGAAACACCATTTTACTTGCTCCGATTGACGGTGAGTTCTTCCGAAACGAACCGGCTCTGATACCAACTGATAGATCGACTAGCGTGCTAGAGGGGGGGTGAATAGCACTTTTTCGGTTGAATCTCTACAAGGTTTTTAGCATAGCGGAAACAATAATATGCAAAAGAATATAAGAACAATGCTAACAACAATACTTTACTTGGTATCCACCCAGATAGGTGACTAATCCAAGGATCCACGCACGTACACCACTTCCACTATGAAATATCCACTTCAGGTGGAGAAACCTTTATAGTGGTGGTCTTCCTCTTTACAGAATGTAGTAAATGAGAGAGAGGAAGTTGAGGAAGCTTTTCACACGAGCACCACTTCGTTATTGTACGGAACCGTACCGCTCACGTGCAAAAAGGTCCTCCTTTTATAGGAGAACAGGATAAACTCGCAATCTGTCCAGCCCCGCACTAGTCGACTGCCCCTGGGGCAGTCGACTGGCCTAGCATTAATTGCTAGCCAACGGCTAGTTTTTCGGGCTATACTAGTTGACTGCCTCTGGGCCAGTCGACTGGTAGAAGGCTGAAATCCTTCTGTAAGTTTTGGCGGTCGACTCCCCTCTGGCCAATCGACTGCCCACTCACTCCCAGCCATTCTTTACATATTCCTTCACGTGTGCCTTTAGGTTCACTCCCTTGGCTCGCCCCTTGAAGTCATCTTCCTCTGGATCTCGTCCCTCGGATGCACACACAAGCCTTCCCTTGGCTTGCCTCCATGCCACCCTTCATGTGTGCCCTTGAAGTCCACTTCCCGGCTTGCCCTTGGAGTCCTCCTCCCTCGGCTATCATCCCTCGGATATGTTCACCATGTGTGATTCTCCAAGTCCTGCAAACTTAATCACACACATTAAATACAACATAACACTCTAACCTTAAACATATTCACACACACATATCAAAACTATGATCTTCCAATCATTTTAGGGCTGATTGCCTCAATATTTGTGTATCTTACAGGTATCTAAAATTAAAGACAAAGCAGGCAAACAAACATAAAGAAGTTGAATCACTGCTTCCAGGGCGCCCCGATTGAACCAGGGCACCCCCAAGCATCCAGGCACCTGGATGAATCTGGTGCCCAACATGCTCCCAGGCCCCCAATAAGGCAGGTTTTATCAGCTCGTGAAGTTCACGAGTTTGGATGATTTTTGACCGCAACTGAGGCTCCCCATAGCATCACAATCGCCCAATAAGAAGCTATAAAAGGGGCTTCGTCCCCTCAACTCAGGACAGCAATTCCGACATCATTCTAAGCATTTCGAGTGATGATAAAGCACTTAAGACGAAGCTCTGCGACCAAGGAGGCTCCAGGAGGAAGTGCGCAACACTTTGGAGTTCCAGAACGGCCGAGTCTTCGACCCTTTGTTTGGTTTGAATTTATGTTTCTGCATTTACTTTTCTTAATACTTTGATTGTAAATTATGCACTGTAAGATGGGTTTCTCCGCCTCCAGAAAGTCCGAAAAGGAGACCATTAGTGGACGGGCGTATCCCGTGCTTAGACCTTGGATGTACTGACCCTGGGGGGTTGGGAACCAAGTAAATCCCGTGTGTACAAGTGTCTTTCATTTTCGTTCTTTATTATTTCCGCTGTGCACTAACTCTTTGTCTCGAACGATTGAAAGACACGCTTTCCGAAGAATTTTTAACGAGTCGATATTCACCCCCCCCCTCTATCGACGACACCGGTCCCCATAGGAAGGTTTGGTTCAATGTTTGGTTCAAATACTTGGGTAGGTTCAGCTAGTGGTTCAGTTGATACCTCAGTAGTTGGTTCAATTGGTAGTTCATTTAATGGTTTAATTAATGGTTTAATTAATGGTTCAATTAATGATTCACTATCTTCTTGATCAAGATTTGATTTGTTTAGGTTTTGATTATCAATAGATTTTGTTTCAGCTTCTTCGTCAACGATTAAGTTGGTAGTTTCTTCAATTTTGTGGGTTTGTCTGTTGTAAACCCTATAGGCTCTACTAGTTCTTGAATATCCTAAGAAGGTCCCTGGGGTTGATTTTGATTGAAACTTACCTATGTAGTCCTTAGTGTTCAAAATATGGTCTTTGCATCCAAAAACTCTTAAATAATGTAAATTAGGTAATCTATGATAATAAAGTTCATAGGGTGTCTTGTTGTGTCTTCTATTAATTAAGACCCTATTTTGAATATAACAAGCTGTATTTACCGCTTCTGCCCAAAATTGATTAGTTAGGTTATATTCGTTGAGCATGGTCCTAGCGGCTTCCTGGAGGGTTCTATTCTTTCTTTCAACTATTCCATTTTGTTGGGGAGTTGTAGGACATGAAAACTCATGGACGTACCTGTTAGTGATATGAGAGAAGTGTCCTAAGGCAATCGCCTTATGATGTAAACATTTATATTAATAAATGATAATTCACTATTTGAGTATACATGTTTTGTGTATTTGATTGGGATCTTAAACTCATCTACTGAATGTCCGCAATACAACTCACAACATAAGAGAATTTGTGATGGGATCACAACTAGTGATTTCTCTAATGTACAATTGTGAAGTATTGAAATTATCCCTAGTCGATGAATTGATGAAAACGGACACTATCAATTCTGTTGAGACTAGCATGGGTTATTCTGTAATCAGCTGATTCTCACTGGCTGGTGACATTGGGATGTCCGGAGATAAACATGGATGCTAGTTAAGAGAACTAGTTCATTGGAGTGACTAGCTGTAAGACTTCATATGGGAATCTACATGTAGATATGTCAATGAAGTTCTTACTGCAGCTTAAGTGCGATGTTCCTTTGACTTGCGCTGTTCAAGTCATCTTGGTCATGGAGACTTATACTTTAACATCTTAAGCAAGCATCTTCAAGGAGGTGTCGACCCAGGATGATTGGGTATAAGCCTAAGTGCCCGAAGATGTTTGAACAGCCTACAAAGGATTCACCACTCCTTGCGAGGAGTTGTATACCCAGGCCTATCGTCGGATTGTTACTCAAAACCTCTGGCCAGAGTATATCATGTTTAGAGTGCGAGTCTCTTAAATACATGAGAGTAATTAGAAATCCAAAGGACGAGAAAAGACACTACTTGGGCTAGGTGTGACGTAGTCAGTCTAGTGGGGACTGACACAAACAGACCATGTCCTGAACCAAGTGGGTATAAGGTGGTGAAGGGAATGGGGCATAATTCATTAGAGCTGCTGAAGGGTTTCAGAATAATTTCTTCTAAGATCAAACCGTTGATCTTTCGATTAATTGGGGGTCATGATGTACTACTAGGTGCCACTCATGATCGTTCTATAATTTGTTGATTATAGACGGCCAACATAAATCGAAAGCCTATTTAGTCACATGCACTACGAGTAATCCGAGGGATTTAAAACGAGTTGAAAATTAGATTTTCCGATCAAGAGAAATAAGTCGAATTTGAATTTGTCAGAGGCGCAATGGAAGCTAAAAATTGGCTAAGTCTTTTGAAGGCTTATTGGGCGAATTAAATGAGTTTAATTCGCGATCGGTTCGGGTTGGTTTGGCCAGCCAAAGAGGGTGCCAAACCTCTTTGTTGTGGCCAGCCATTAAAAGGGAAGAAAACCAATTTAATTGGTTTAATTAATAAAATAAATCTAGCGCGATTTGTTTTATAAATTATGGATAAATAAATTGATATATAAAGAAATTTATATAAAGAGATTTATAAAGAAATTTGTAGTAAATTTATTCTTTTTATGGAAATTAAAATAAACCATGAATTGGTTTAATTTTAATTTATAAAATCAATTATGAATTGATTTATCCATGATAAGAAAATTTTATACAAATTTTATTCCATAATTAAAAGAGAGAAAGTATTTGTTTTATTATAAAGTTAGTTATAATAAAACTTGGCTTAAACGGAATAATTAATAAGAGAATTTATAGGATAAATTTCTTATGTAAAATTTCGTTAAAGAGGAGACTTGGCAAGGGAGAAGCAACTATATAAGGAACCAAAGGCAAGCCTTGAATTCTTATCGAATTGATATAGAGCTAACCTCTCCCTCTCTCTATTATTCTCTCTTCTTCTTCCCTTAGGGCCGGCGCCCTCCTCAAGGATTAGGGCTGGCTCCCCTTGTCCAAACTAGGGCCGGCGCACCCTCACCCCTCCAAGTTGGTTGCCGTGAGCTATCAAGAAGAAGGAGAAGCCAACCAAGTAGAAGAAGAAGCGGATCACAACTCCTCTCTTCCCGGAATTTTGATTCCGTTACTTTGGTGGTTAGTTTCCTATCTTTTCTCTTGTTCTTCTAGTTGTGCCTTTAGAGAATCTAGTAGTTCTCGTCGGCACAAAACTCGTGACTTTGCGAAGTCATCCCGAAGAGAACTCGGCGTGGACGCGAATAGAGGCGGAGCTTCCAAGGGACGCTACGGTTGGATCTCGTCCCGTACTTCAAGTTACGAAAGGTACTTAGTAAATTAGTTTACTTTTCTGCAAAGTTTTAATTTATGAATATGTCAACACATCATAAGGTTGCATGCTAGATACGTGGTTAAAATAATTTAGGAAATTATTTTATGCTAATTCTTCCGCTGCACGTAATAATTTAAAATTTTATGAACCCGTATCCTTGTCGACATGCACCCGGTCCCAACAGTACCCATTAATTTTACACAACTCCTCAAATTTTTGATTTTCAAACTCTCCCCCATGATCACTCCTATGTCTTTTAATTTTTGTGTCATTTTGATTTTCTATTATTTTACACAAATCATTAAATGAGTTAAAAGTTTCATCTTTAGTTTTTAAAAACCTAACCCAGGTAAATCTAGAGTAATCGCCAATGATTACTAAGCAGTACCGATTCCCTCTTAGTGACTTGGCTCCATGTGAATCAAAGAGGTCAAGGTGTAGGAGCTCAAGTATGGCTTGGGTTAAGTCGGACTGGGTTGGTTTATGAGTTGACTTGGTTTGTTTGCCTTGTTGACATGAATTACAAATTGTATTGTCAAATTTCTTAATTTTAGGTACACCTTTAATCAATCCAAGTTGAGTTATTTTTGAAATTAATTTGGTATGGGTGTGGCCTAGTCTTCTATGCCAAAGATTGATTTCTTCTAGTTGAGTCAGAAAATATTTGGGTACTATGGATAGATTAATCGTGTAAACATTGTTTTTCCTACTACCCTTAAGTGTTATCTCTGAGTCTTGTAGTTTCCTAATAAGGCAGTCAGAGTTGGGGAAGGTAACAACATAACCAGTATCACAAAGTTGGCTAATGCTAAGTAAATTGAACTTGAAATTTTCAACCAATAATACCTTCTTAATGATAAAATCTGAGTTAAGTTCAATGTTACATGACCCAATTACTTTATGTGTAGCATTGTTGTCAAATGCTACTGAGCCTAGGTTTTTGAACTTGATTTTGGTGAACTTTAATTTATCCCCAGTCATGTGTCTGGAGCATCCACTATAAAACATCCACTGGTCCAAATCTTTATGTTCCTACGCATAAAGTATGTTTTGATTTGGATCCATTTATGTAGAGGTAGGGATAGATTGAATTGAATTTTACTAACTAGTTTGTCTCACCCACATCTAACATTATCAATCATGTTGACCTTATAGGTTTTTGTGAGACAAGTTTTCAAATATGAGTTTAATTAATTTTGAAAAAATGTTAGATGAACATGTTAAGTGTAGAATTAAATTTTGAAAGATTATTAACTTTGAAAAAAATGTTGAATTAATTTTGAAAATATTGTAGAGTTAATTTTTTGAAAGATTATTAACTTTGCAAAAAAAAATGTTGAATCTAAGATTTAATTAAAACTTGTGTTAGATTCAAATTTATCAAATAGTAAATTGAATTTGAGTTTCGATAATCGGCTTCCAGGTCTTGGTGAGGCACATAGGCCTTCTTTGGCCCTAGCCTTATTGGAGCAACAACCCTTTCCATGATAAAGCCTTTTAACGAAAGTTCATTTTCAACTTACTTCTTGAAGAATTTTAGTTTAACTAGCTTAGGTTTTGGATCGGTAGCTTTGGCTAGTTCCACCAGACTAAACAGACCAAGTAAGATACGCCTTACCCTACTTGACCTTATTAGAAGGGCTTCCCTAACGTACTATCATCTCACCTCCACCAAATACTATGTTGTTCAAGTTTTAAGTAAGTCTTTTTGTCCTTAAACTAACCATTCCTATGTCTAAACAGAATAATAAAATTTGCAAAAAAAATAAAATAAACAAGTAATCACGCAATTAAAAAAATTATCTAATTATAAATATGGTTTTTATATTAGCTCCCCCTGGACTAAAGCCTCGATAAGGGTTAGGCAAGATGTGAATCTTGTCCTTGGAGATCCAATATTGGTTTGGTCCAGCTTGTTTATTCAAACATAGCTTTGGGACCCATGCTTGGACTCGAGTTCTAGGTTGGTTCAATACTGAATAGTAAGAGTGTTGTCGCGAGTTGGTTCGATAGCCTAATTTGGATCGATTGAGAACAGACTTCTATTTTCCAAGAATCATGTCAAGATTCTTGGAAACCGAAGTGAATCATTCCAATGTGACTCTGAGTTCCTTGACTTGAGTTTTCAAGGAAGAATTCTCTTCCTCAAGCTTTTGAACTTGAGTTGAGTTTCCTTCTTGAACTGACTCTGTCAAGGAACTCAAGTTGACTTCCTCTTTCAGGAGTTTGACTTCCTGTCGGAGGGTTTCAATCCGGATGTTGGCTTTTGCCAACTTGCGTGACAAGTAAGAAATTAAATCATAAAGTTCGGATTCCGGATAACCTCTTACCGTGATTTGTCCGTCCTCCGAGATTGAAAGCTTTTCGGAGCCGAAGTCCTTGTCTGGTTCTGATTCCGTTCCAGAGTCGATGTGTTCCAAGGCGGTCAAGGCGATTAGGTTTGAGTGAGGAGCTTCTTCTTCTTCTTCCGAGGATGATTCGTCCCAGGTGGCTTGAAGAGCCTTCTTCTTTTGAGCCTTTTTGTTCTCCTTTAGGTTGGGACACTCTGATCTGAAATGTCCCTTCTTGTTGCACTCGTAGCATGTTATGTTACCTTTGTTCTTCTGGCTCGTCGAGGGTTCAGATGGATCTTCCTTCTTCCGATTTGATTTCTTTTTGTTCGTTTGGTTTTTGAGCTCCTTATAGTAGTTGCGAGCTAACCGGACTAGTTTTGGACGATCCCCTTCATCGTCGTCTGATTCTGAGTCTGAGTCCGACTCGAGTACTGGTTGAAGCTTCTTTTTCTGAGATCTTCCTGGAGTTTTTCCTGCAACAAACGCAATACTCTTCTCGACCAATGCAGTATTAGTTTGTTCATGTAATTCTAATTCAGAAAATAATTCGTCTAATTTAATTTCTGAAAGGTTCTTGGAAACCTTGTAGGCATCTACCATAGATGCCCACAATGTGTTCCTTGGGAACGAGTTTAGGGTATAACTTATTAGGTCACGGTTTTTGACCTTGTGACCTATTGTGTGCAGCCCGTTCATCAGCTCCTGGATTCTTGCGTGGAGCTGTGCTGCCGATTCGCCTTCGTGCATCTTTATTGTGTAGAGTCTGTTAAGCAACAGATCTCTTTTGCTGATCCGCGTATCAGACGTACCTTCGTGCAGTTCGATGAGTTTGTTCCAAAGTTCCTTCGCGCTGCTGAAGGGTCCGACGTGGTTCAGTTCTTCTTTCGTCAGGCCGCATTGTAGTGTCTGTGTAGCTTTTGCGTCGCCTCGATCTTCTTCTTGAGTGGTCCGTCCCACTCAATGTAGCCTTGCACCACGCCTTCTGCATTTTTGGGTATCTCCAGTCCAGACTGGATGATGATCAACATGTCCACCTGAGATTTCAGGTGGACCTCCATCCTACTCTTCCAATAGGAGAAATCTTCTCCTGAGAAGAGTGGTGGTCTAGCGGTGCTATATCCCTCTTGCATGGCCATTTAATGTTTAAACTGAAAAATTTACAACCAAAAACTTGTCCCAAGACTATGTCTTGGATTAGTAGTGCTACGAAAAAAATAGCAATAATAAAAATTGAGTAGTGTTGCACCAACCTCGATTAACGAGAAAAATTACGAATGAAAATATTTAAAATTTGAAAAATCCGAAAAATCACTCAACTGGTGGTTGCACCAGAATTGAGCCACCCGCTCTGATATCACTTGTGGGATCATTTAGAATCAATAGAGGGGGGGTGAATATCGATAAATAATTTTTGGATTAAAAAGAGCAATTTACGCAATGGAAAAATTCGATGCTAAACATTTTATTTTTTACTTAGTTCGGAGTCGCAATCGGCTCCTACTCCAAGGCCCACGGTCCTTAACTGTTTACGATGGACAATTCTATATTATGAGAAAATAGTACAAGTTTGAAGTTGAATACAGAATTTAAAATACAACAATAAAAACTTTATACCGACGACCGGAGAAGATTCGTAGATCGGAGCCGTGGGTCGTCATTGGCGCTTGAGACTTGAGCACGGAGCGTTTGGAGCAGAGCGCTTGAAAGAAATCATTGGAAGCAGTTCTGTTGTGAAGCAAGGGGGTGAACCCCTTTATATAGTAGTTGCTTGGGTGCCTGTGTTGAAGGGGGTGCCTGACACGTGGCCTTCTTTGGGCGAATCCATATCCGCAGACTTGGCCAGCACTTATCCCTTCAACTGGGGTGCTTGGGCTGTCTGGGGCGCCTGTATCAGCACATGCGTCTTAGTTGCTGACGTGGAGGCTTGCTTCGAGATGGCTTGGAATTGACCCTTCTTGGGCGCCTGTCACCATACAGGTGCCTGTTCAAACAGGTGCCTGACTTCATTCAGGCACCTAGGAGCAGAAACTTTCAACCCTTCGTTTCTGCAACCAAGGTTAGTTCCAAATCACAAATAATAAACAAATAATATATGTTAAGCATAATTAACAACCTGTGCTGTCTTAGTTCTGACTTTGGGCTTCCGAAATGGAATCCTAGGTTGAAGTCGCCATAACCCGGCGGAAGAGGGGCGTGAGCTATCTGTAGGGATCTATAGGCAAAAATATTCAAAAATCACAGCGGCAATAATAGATCGCACAAGGGATCCATGCGAAATAAAACTCATACAAAATTAATTTATAAATTATTATCGTATAGGTATACCTTTGGCGCGTGCCCTTCCTTTATCTCGCTTGTCTGAGGTATGCCGGATCTCTTGCATGTTCATGTGTCTGTGCCTCTATGTGTACCCACACAAACACAATCTCTCAAGCGTTGGAGAAGAATCGCCTTTGTGGTGCTAGCCACAAGAGGAGATTCACAAAGCAAGGAGAGGGAGAAGAGGGATTTTGGCCAAGAGAAGGAAGTGAAGGAAAAATGGCAAGTTCATCATCCAAATGACAAGAAAGACTCTTTTATACTCATCCCATGAATATGAAGAGTTTTTGTCCCTTTAGCATCTCTCCATTAATGCTAATAAAACCCCACTTAGAGCACATTTTCTCATGTGACTCTTCAACTTCTCTTCATCCAATGAAGAGAAAATTTTCATCTTCCTCTATTATTAATTTATTAAATATTTTGATAAATTAATATCTCATTCAAATGTGGTTAAGTCTAATCTAAATGAGTTAAACTCAAATTAGATCTCAATTCCATAATCCAATTAGATTTACTTGAGTCTAACTCAATTAATCCAATTCGGATCAAATCTTAGTCAAACTAAGATCAATTAATCTCCAAAGCATCGTAACATTAGTGTGTGACCCAATAGGTTCTCGTAACGTTGGTAATGTGTCTAAACCACTTTAGACACATAAATAATGAGTGGCATCTAGCAATGCATCATTTCTACCCAAGTGATGAGAAAGCTGAGGTCCGACTTAACCTTCGTGACTATGACAATGTATAACCTTGTCCTTCCATCCTCGATATCTAGATTGACCAATGAGGCATAGACCATGTCATTCTTGATCAATCTTTGTGTTTCTTGATCCCCGAGTAGACTCACTCAATCAAATGAGCTTAATATCACATATTGACTCATTTGATCATGGTTATGTGTTTTAGTAGTCCTACTCGATCAAGGGGTCCACAGATATCACTCCCGTCATATGAGAGGGATAGATCCCATCTTCATCACTCACATCCCTCCATATAATTCATTACATACCCAGTGATCGCCTTTATAGTCCACCCTATTACGGGTGACATTTGACGATACCAAAGTACATAACTCCTTATGTAGGGAACCATAGTGATTTCATGTCTAAGGACTATTCATACTAAAAGTCACATGAGAATATTTATAACACTCATATGACAATCTATGAAACTTTCTCATGACGGGTCAATTTAGTATACATTCTCTAATGGATACTCATGTGCTAACTTGATATCACATATCCATGACTTGTGAGCTCAAGTTATCAATTGACCTACATGCTAGTCTCCATGCATTAATATTGCCCTTGAATGTTAATGCTTGACTAGGAATGGTTTAGTGTAGTGTTCTCTACATCATCTCACTATCGATTCAACCAATCAATATGATGTAGATAAGAACCTACAACCCAAAGACATTATTATACTTAGTTATTTGGCACAAATATAAAGTATAATAACTAAACATGCTTTTATTAATGATAGAATATGATACAAAAGGTCCTTAGTCAATCATCACATAATTGGCTCTAGGGCTCCTACTAACAATCTCCCATTAGCACTAGTGTCAATCATTGTAATATCTAATACCCAGTGACCTAGTGTGATCATCATGCTTCTTCTGTGCCAAAGCCTTGGTTAAAGGATCCGTGATGTTATCATCAGTGGGTACTCTGCATATCCTCACATCTCCTCTATCGATGATCTCTCGAATGAGATGGAAGCGGCGTAGTAAGTGTTTAGTCCGCTGATGAGAGCGAGGTTCCTTAGCTTGTGCAATAGCCCCATTGTTGTCACAAAAAAGGTCTATTGGGTCTTCTATACTAGGAACCACACCAAGCTCTGTAATGAACTTTCGGATCCAAATAGCCTTTTTTGCTGCATCAAACACAACAATATACTCAACCTCTATTGTAGAATCTGCAACTATATCCTGCTTTAAACTCTTCCAGCTCACAATGCAACCATTAAAGTAAATTACATACCCTGACTGCGATATGAAATCATCCCTGTCGGTTTGGAAGCTTGCATCACTGTAACCCTTTACAACTAGCTCCTCATTGCCTCCAAATATCAAGAAATATTCTTTCGTCCTTTGTAAGTACTTAAGAATATTCTTGACAGTTGTTAAGTGACTTTCACCAGGATCTGACTGGTATCTGCTCATCATGCTCAAAGCATACTAGACATCTGGACGAGTATAAAGCATGGCGTACATGATAGACCCTATATAGGATGCATAAGGGATCTGATCCATGCGATCTCTCCTACTTAGAAGAGGAACATTGAGTCTGTTGGTGCCCGAAGCATCAAAGTCAAACCTATGATTTGATAATGGCAAAGGGTTCAGAAGTTAAGGTTTGGTTGTTATCTAACAAGGCTAATTAAGTGTGCAAGAAAAGTCCTAGGTACACTAGGCACGAAGACCTGGTGAGTGAAGCTGGGCACTATGACCTGGTCAAGGACTAGGCACCGATGACCTGGTGAGTGAAGCTGGGCACTAAGTCCTAGTCGTGGACTGGGCATGAAGACCTGGTGAGTGAAGCTGGGCAAAAGTCCAACCGGAGGAGCCGGTTGGCAAAAAGGTAAATTCTCCCGAGAGGAGTAGGTGAGGACGCGTTCCCCATAGAGGAAACATTAGGCGTCGGTTCGACCTACGGTTCCATTTGGGAAGCCCAAAGTCAGATCCAAGACAACTCAGGCTGTAAATCATGGTTTAATCTATATCATTTATATGCTTGTTGTGTTTTGGAACTAACCCTGGTTGCAGGAACGAAGGGATGAAGGTTTCTGCACTCAGGCGCCTCAATGGAGTGAGGCGCCCTACTGGGCTAGACGCCTATATTGAGACAGGCACCCTAGTGAAGGGCTATTCCAAGCACTCGAAGCAAAATTGCCATGCAAGCCTTGAATCAGTCATTGAGGCGCCTGTGTTAACACAGGCGCCCCAGTCATCTCAGGCGCCCCAGTTGAAGGGACAAGCGTTGGCCAAGTTTGCAAATTGAGATTCGCACAGAGAAGGCCACGTGTCAGGCGCCCCCTTCAACATAGGCGCCCTAGCTATAACTATATAAAGGGGTTCACCCCCTTGGCTTATAGAACAATTGCTTTCAACATATTTGCTCAAGCGCTCCGCTCCGACAAGCTCCAAACTCGAGATTCAAGCGCCTACGACAACCCGCGGCTTCAAACTTCCAACTTCTCCGGTCGTCGGTATACAAATAGTTTTATTGCTGTATTCTTTTTAATTCTATATTCAACTTCATCTTGTAAAACATTTGACAAATTATAGAATTGTCCATCGTAAACGGTCAACGACCATGGGCCTTAGAGTAGGAGCCGACTACGACTCCGAACCAAGTAAAAACAAAAAGTGTTAGCGATTGTTTTTCTTTTCCGCTGTGCAATTACTCTAGGCTTTCCGAAAAAGTTTTTGACGATCGATTTTAACCCTCCCCCCCTCTATCGATTCAATCCGATCCCACAAGTGGTATCAGAGCGGGTGGCTCAAACTTGGTGCAACCACCAGTTGAGTATTTTTTCGGATTTTCGAATTTCAATTTTTTTTTTGCTCATATTTTTCTCGTTAATTGAGGTTGGTGCAATACCACTCGATTCTTTTTCACTATTAATATTTTTCCCGCACTACTAATCCAAGACTTAGTCTTGGAACGAGTTTTTTTTATTCTTTTTTAGTTAAACTCTAATGTCCATGCAAGATGGATACAACACCGCCAGACCCCTCTTTTCAGTGGAGATGACTTCTCCTACTGGAAAAGCAGGATGAAAATCCACCTGAAAACTCAGGTGGACATGTTGATCATTATCCAGTCTGGACTAGAAATTCCGAAAAATGCACAAGGCATGGTGTAACACTATACCGAGTGGGACGACCCACTAAAGAAGAAGATCGAGGCCGACGAGAAAGGTACCCAAACTTTGCAATGTGGCCTGACAAAAGAGGAGCTGAACCGTGTAGGACCCTTCAGCAGCGCCAAGGAGCTTTGGAATAAGCTGATTGAGCTACACAAAGGTACATCTGACACCAGAATCAACAAAAGAGATCTGTTGCTTAACAGACTCTATACAATAAAGATGCACTATGGCGAGACTGCAGCTCAACTCCACTCCTGAATCCAGGAGCTGACGAACGAGCTACACACTATAGGTCACAAGGTTGAAAATCGTGACCTAATCAGGTATACCTTGAACTCATTCCTGAGAAACTCACTGTGGGCATCTATGGTAGATGCCTACATAGTTTCCAGGAATTTGTCTGAAATTAAATTAGATGAGCTATTTTCTGAATTAGAATTGCAAGAACAGACTAATACTACTTTGGTTGATAAAGGTATAGCATTTCTTGCAGGTAAAACTCCCAGGAAGAAGCTTCAACCAGTACCCGAGTCCGACTCAGACTCGGAATTAGAAGACAGTGAAGGAGATCGACCCAAATTGGTCTGGCTAGCTCGCGATTACTACAAAGAACTTAAGCACCAAACGAGCAAGAAGAAGTCGAGCCAGAGAAAGGAAGATCCAACGGAACCTTCAACAAGTCAAAAGAGCAAGAGCAACATCACTTGCTACGAGTGCAACCAGAAGGGACACTTCAAATCGGAGTGCCCCAACCGAAAGGAAAACAAGAAGGCGCGGAGGAAGAAGGATCTTCAAGCCACCTGGGATGAGTCACCCTCCGAGGAAGATGAAGAAGTCCCGCACGCAAACCTACTTGCCCTGACTGCCTCGGAAGACGTTGACTCCAGATCAGAATCGGAACCAGATGAGGATGTCAACAACAGAAGACTCACAATCTCGGAGGATGGACAAATCACGGAAAGAGGTTATTCAGAATCTGAATTATCTAAATTAATTTCTTATCTGTCCTGAAACTTAGCGAAAGCTAAAATCCGAGTTGAGTCCATCCAACAGGAAGTAAAACTCCTGAAAGAGGAAGTCCACTCGAGTCTCTTGACTAAGTCAATTCAAGAAGGAAACTCAACTCAAGTTAAAAAAACTTGAGGAAGAGAATTCCTCCTTGAAAACTCAAGTCAAGGAGCTCAGGGTTGCCGTAGAACGATTTACTTCGGGTTCCAAGAGTCTTGACTTGATCCATTGGAAAATAGAAGTCCGTTCTCAATCGATCTAGACTAGGTTATCGAACCAAACCACGACAACGGTCGTATTATTCTATATTGAACCAACCTAGAACCCATGTCCAAGCATGGGTCCCTATGTTGTGTTTAACTAAACAAGCTGGACCAAACCAGTATTGGATCCCCAAGGACAAGATTCACATCTTGCCTAACCCTTATCGAGACTTTAGTCCAGGGGGAGCAATATAAAGACCATATTTATAATTAGATGATTTTTTTGCCTGCTTGCTTGTTTTTTTTTTTGCAATGTTATTTTTATGCTTAGACTTAGGAATAGTTTAAGGACAAAACGATTTATTTGAAATTTGAACAACATAGTATTAGGTGGAGGTCAGATGATAGTACGTTAGGGAAGCCTTTCTAATAAGGTCAAGTAAGGTAAGGCGTACCCTACTCAGTCTGTTTAGTCTGGTGGAACTAGTCGAAGCTACCGATCCAAGACCTAAACTAGTTAGACCAAAATTTTTCAAGCAGTAATTTGAAAATGAAATTTCAATAAAAGGCTTTGTCAAGGAAAGGGTTGTTGCTCCAATAAGGCTACGGCCAAAGAAGACCTCTGTGCCTCGCCAAGACCTGGAAGCCAATTTTTGAAATTCAAATTCAATTTACTATTTGATAAATTTGATTCTAACACAAATTTCAATTAATCCTAGATTAAAACATATTTTCAAAATCAATAATCCTAAACTCAACAATTATTTTGTTTTCAAAATTAATTCAACATTTTCAAAATTAATCATTTTTCAAAAATTTAAACCTTTTAAACTTGTCTCACAAAACCCATAAGGTTAACATTTTTGATAACATTAGATATGGGTGAGACAGACTAAGTAGTGAAATTCAATTTAAGCTATCCCTACTTCTAATGGATCCAAATCAAATACATACTTTATGTGTAGGAACATAAAGATTTGGACCAGTGGACGTTGGATAGTGGATGCTCTAGACACATGACTGGGGATAAATTGAAATTCACTAAAATCAAGTTCAAAAACCTAGGCTCAGTAGCATTTGGCAACAATGCTATACTCAAAGTAATTGGGTCAGGTAACATTGAACTTGATTCTGACTTTATTATTAAGAAAGTACTCTTGGTTGAAAATTTTAAATTCAATTTGCTTAGCATTAGTCAACTCTGTGATACTGGTTACATAGTGACTTTCACCAACTCTGACTGCCTTATTAGAAACCTCCAAGACTCAGAGATAACACTTAAGGGTACTAGGAAGAACAATGTCTATACTATTAACTTACCTATAGTATCCAAATGCTTTTTGACTCAATTAGAAGAATCTAACCATTGGCATAGGAGGTTAGGTCACACTCATGTCAAACTAATTTCTAAAATTACCCAACTTGGTTTAATTAAAGGTGTGCCCAAAATCAAGAACTTTGAAAACACAATTTGTCACTCATGTAAACAAGGCAAACAAACTAAATCAACTCATAAACCAACTCAATCAGACTTAACCCAAACCACACTTGAGCTCCTACACCTTGACCTATTTGATTCACATGGAGCCAAGTCACTAAGCAGGAATCGGTACTGCTTAGTAATTATCGATGATTACTCTAGGTTTACTTGGGTTAGGTTCTTGAAATCTAAGGATGAATCCTTTAATTTATTTAATAACTTATCCAAAATAATTGAAAATTAAAATGATACTAAAATTAAAAGACTTAGGAGTGATCATGGGGGAGAGTTTGAAAATCAAAAGTTTGAGGAATTTTGCAAAATCAATGGGTATATTCATGAGTTTTCCTGTCCTAGAACCCCCCAACAAAATGCGATAGTTGAGAGAAAGAATAGAACCTCTAGGAAGTCGCAAGGACCATGCTCAATGAATATAACCTAGCTAACCAATTTTGGGCAGAAACGGTAAATACGACATGTTATATCCAAAATAGGGTCCTAATTAATAAAAGATACAATAAAACCCCCTATGAACTCTATTATCACAGATTACCTAACTTACACTATTTAAGGGTTTTTGGGTGCAGAGTTCATATCTTAAATACTAAGGATTACCTAGGTAAGTTCCAATCGAAGTCAACCCCAGGTACCTTTCTAGGATACTCAACAACTAGTAGAGCCTACAAGGTTTATAATAAACAAACTCACAAAATAGAAGAAACAACCAACTTAATCTTTGATGAAGAGGTTAAACCTGTTAGGATGTATACTAAAAGCCTTGCTTCTGGTTAGGATACATCTACATTTTAAAGAGAATCAGAAAATCACACAGTGCATGTTTACATTAGTATGTGCACAAACTGTCTGATGCTTGACATTGTAGATAACATGGTGCGTGGTGTCGCACAGAAGATCATGTTATCAGGTTCCTTGCCAAAGTATAAGAAAGAGGCTCACAACCGAGATGGAGTTGGACAAACCATCGGAATGGTTGTAGTGTAATTAGGTGTGGTTTATCTTAACCATAGAATTACACTAGTGTACTTTGTGTACATTGAGTAGGACCAAAAGAGAGGTCATCCAATTTTTGTACTGACTTCATAAATTGGATTAGACCTCAGATAATATTATGGAGTATGATCTCTTAATCCTAAAATAATGACAGGCATATATTATTAATTATTATCTCTTTGATTTACCAATGGGCGAGATCTATTCTGTTAGATCGATAGGCTCGGTAAGTTGGAAAATAATATTAATAATATGATGTGTCGTTGATTATTGACAGAATCCGTGTCCTGGTGAGTCGGGATGATGATGCCCCCTTGGTGAGCTGAAAAAGGTCGTCATGTCAAATCTTGCAAGTGGACTATGGTCCGACATGATAAAAAGGTTGAGTGGTACTAATCAAGGATCAAGAGGATAATTAATTTAATTATCAGTAAATTAAAGTAACTATCGGGCATACGATATCTTAAATACGGGGAGATGGACAACTCATAATATGTGGAGCCCATATGAAAATATGGGGGTTGGCGAGGAAGTACAATGGGATCCTTTAGTGGAATGGATCACCATTAATGGATCGGGTTTGGATCAATTAGCGGGCCAAGAACCAACTCCTCCTCATGACCCCTATCTTAGCCCTATATATACCCCATAGGAGTCATGATACAAGGCTAATTGAAAAGAATTAATCCAAGGAAAACCCTAATAGCCTCTCTCCAATTTTCTTCCCCTCTCTCTCTCTCTCTCTCTCCTAGGGTTGGTGTTGCGCCGGAGCTAAGGGAGGAAGAAGAGATGTTTTCTCTTCTATTCCTTTGGGCGTGGGACATCAACAAGGAGGACAATACCTTAAGGTGTTCGGCGAGTAGGAGAGGAGGAAGAATTGTGGTCGGCGGCAGCCACAGCAGGGTGGTTTCCGGCGCCGGTGTGAAGAAGAAGGAAAAGCAAGCAAGTGCTGGTTTCTCCATCTTTTTCCCTGCTTTCTTCTTCACCCTCATCTCGTCTACTTCCTCCTGGTTACACGCAATAGAGCAAGAGGGAGTTGGAGTCACTGGTAGAGGCTTTGGAAGCCATCGACGCCGGCGGTGAGGGAGAAGAAGGAGGGAGTGCAGTTTTAGGGTATTGGATTAAGGGAAGAGGTTACTTCTCTCTTTCTTTCCTTCTTCCACATCCTCTCTTCATCCTCTTGTGGCCAGCGATCTCTTGAAGCAATGAGGATGGCCGGCGGGTCCAAGAAGATGAGTGATATGGTCGGTCGAAACCCTAGTTGCTAGGTGGTGGTTGGTGCATTGAAGAGAAGGAAGGAGGAGGATCAATTGTAAGCCTTGGTGATTCTGTGTCATGGTAGATCATTGCCCACATGACGTCCAGGAGGGGAGGGACATAAGGTAGAAGACTGCGAGGTAAACGGCGAGGTATAACTCTCCCGAGCACCAGTTTTATTTGTGCCATGTTGCTTTGTCTCGTCATTCCATGTATATTAGTTAGTTATTTTGATTCGTTATCATAGACAATAATTAACTAACTGGACCCTGAAGATAAACACAAAAACTGGTGATCCAAATCGTCATCTTTTTCGCGGTTAATTAATCCAGAAAGTTACAAGGCCTTAACCTTAGTTTTGGCTAAGTTGTAACTTGGATTAATTAACACGATGACGAGTCGGTCGTTAGAGGGACGGGTCTCGATTCGGATTAAATTTTTAATCCATAGACATAGAGAGGTTCTCTCAGATACGACCATGTGGTTGCCTTGGAAACCGCCAAGCCATACCAACAAAACCAAAATTTGATAATCAAAATTTAAACCAATCAAATCTTGATCACGAAGATAATGGACCAACAATTGAACCTCTAATTGAACCATTAAATGAATTATCACTTGAACCAATAACTGAGGTATCAACTGAACAAATAACTGAACCAACCCAAGTAGTTGAACCAAACACTGAACCAAACCGTCCAGCCGGACCTAAGGCGGAACCTAGTTCTAGAAGAACAAAGAAACCCAGACTGAATCATCCTTCTGATCAAATTATGGGTGATCCAACCTTAGGAGTCAGAACTATGTCTTCCTATAGAAATCTTAGTCAGGTCACACTTATTTCAAAAATTGAATCTAAGACTATAGAAGAAGCCCTGCCTGACCCAGATTGGATCATAACTATTCAAGAGGAGTTAGCCCAATTTGAAAGAAATCAAGTCTGGGAATTAGTACCTAAACCTGAGAGAAAATCTATTATAGTCACTAAGTGAGTTTTTAGGAATAAACTAAATGATCAGGGGGAAATTGTTAGAAATAAAGCCCGCTTAGTAGCTAAAGGGTTTAGTCAGGTTGAAGGGTTAGACTATGATGAAACCTATGCTCCAGTAGTCAGACATGAGTCAATTAGAATGTTATTAGCTTTTACAACCCATAGAGGGTTTAAACTAAACCAAATGGATGTCAAGTTTGCATTTCTTAATGGGTTTATTAAAGAAGAAGTTTATGTAGGACAACTCCCAGGATTTGAGTGAAAGATCGATATAGGCGTGCAGAGGGGGGTGAATGCACTTTTTCGGATCATTTCGATCTCTACAAAGATGTTAGCGCAGCGGAAATAATATGCAAAAACAATAACAATGCTAACAAAAATTCTTTTATTTGGTATCCACCCAGATGGGTGACTAATCCAAGGATCCACGCCGCGAGCACCACTTTTCACTATCGAAAAGTCTCCTTGAGGTGGAGAAACCTTTATAGCAAAAGCTTCCTCTTTACAGATGTAGAAAGATGATGGAGGAAGCAAAAAGTCACTCAACAATTTCGCAGCACTTCGTTACTGTACGGAACTATACAGATACGTGTAACGAGGCCTCCTTTTATAGGTGAAAAGGACAGATTCGCAGTCTGTCCAGACGCCCACCAGTCGACTGCCCCTAGGGCAGTCGACTGGCCCAGCAGTAAATGCTGGCCAACGGCTAGCAAACAGCTAGCCAACGGCTAGTTTTGGGGTATACCAGTCGACTGCCCCAAGGCCAGTCGACTGGTTCGAGGCTGCGAACTCTCTGTGGGTTTTGGCAGTCGACTGCCTCTGGGCCAGTCGACTGCCCTGCCTCCCAGCTCAGCTCCAGCCACTTCAAACCTTCTCCTTCGCGTGTGCCTTCAGGTCTGCTCCCTTGGCTCGCCCCTTGAAGTCCTCTTCCTCTGGCTATCGTCCCTCGGATGCGCACACAAGCCTTCCCTTGGCTTGCCTCCATGCCACCCTTCACGTGTGCCCTTTGAAGTCCACTTCCCGGCTTGCCCTTGGAGCTCTCCTCCCTCGGCTCTCGTCCCTCGGATAGGTCCACTGATAACCACCATTTTTGTTGATTATTTTAGGCTCTTAAATCCATGTTTGATCCATATTTTATATGCTTAAGTTTGCAATTTTATTAGGTTTCATGTATTCCCTTCATTTTGGCTTTTAATTCTAACCTTTGTATATTTGGGATATTTTTGGCACTAAATTTGAATATCATTTTGTAGGCTTCAATTGATCATGGACCTAGATCAAATCGGGTCAGACTTGAGTCAGCATTGGATCCAGATCAAAAGGATCAAGCATCGGATTAATAGGAGCCGTTCATTCCAGAGAACGGCTAGATTTGAGCCATCGGTCAACTTCTGGTCGATCCGAGTTCAAGATAGAGTCAATCATGACCATAGATTAAGATCTGAAAATTTCAACAAAATCAGAAGTCATCTGACCGTTGGATCGAGCTCAAGATGTTCTGGACCCTCCATTCAAAGATCAGCTAGATCTGGACCATCCGCCACTGATCTGATTAATCCGAGCTGGGGACAGGTAGATCAGAACCATTGTTTGGGATCTGTGAAGTTTGGTTCAGATCTGAAAAGATCTGACCGTTGGATGAAGCCAAATCGATCTCAGCCGTCCGTTGCTAATGGATTAAATATTGGGTTGGCTGAACCAACTGAAGCTGGCTTGGCTGAGCTGTTTGACTGAACCAAGTGCTGATTGAACCCAAGCTGGATTGAACTCAGGGCTGAAGCTGACTGAACCAGGGCCGAATCTGAAATTGAACCCATTTGCTGAAGCTGATTCAACCCAAGGCTGACCAAACCTAGCTGCTTGGCTTAACTGGACCAGAGCTGGAGCTTGGCTGGAACTGGACTGAGCTGGATGTACTGGCTGAACCAAAAGGCTGAATCAAAGGGGCTGACCGAACCGCTAAAGTTGGCTGGGCCAACTGAATCCACGCGCAGCCAAACAAAAGGGACACACGCAGAGCTAGGGCACTTCATCGACTCCACACGCAGGCCAGCGGCGATCCTTCTCCTCCTTCTTTCTTCATCGTCGCCGCAAGGCTAGGGCAAGGGGGTTCCGAACCCTAGTCGGCCGGAGCTCCGATCAACCGAGATGAGGGGCTCTCGTCTCAACGATCCACGTCCACCTCTTCTCTTTCGGGGTTCGGAGAGAAGAGAGTAAAGGTTCTCTTTCGGGGTTCGGAGAGACGCCATCCATCCTCCTTCACCGCACGCCACCGGACGAAGCTAGGGCTTTGGGGGATCCGAGCTCTAGTCGACTCCATCCGCCTTCACAGTCTTTCTTCCATTTTCATCACCGGCGACCACAGCTAGGCTTTGGTGGTTCCGAGCTTCAGCCGAACGCAGCCGTCGCAGCCATCCATCTCCACAACAGCTTTCTCTTTCGGGGTTCGGAGAGAAAACGACTATCCATCCTCCACCGCACGCCATCGATCAATTTCTTACTGCATTTCTTTAGTTTTCTTGTCTTTCCAGCAATTTGTTTCTTCACAGCAATTTCTTGTTTCATTTGGGTTCAATTAGATTTCACAGCAATTCCATTTCCAGCAGATCTTCACAGTTTGTTTCCAGCACTTCTTCACAGCTCGATTCAGCAGCTTCAATCCATTGCACTTCAATTTCCAGTTTCGGCAGCACCATTTCACCTTCACAGCAGCTCCTCATCAGTCAGCTTTCAGCATTCGGCAGCCACCTTTCCCAGTAGATCCATCAAGCAAGTTCAATTCCATATCAAATTGAGTGGTTCATTAGATTTTTGTGTCGTTGCCTTCACATCTGTTCTTCACCAGATTTTGAGTTTAATTGTGTCGTTAGTGAATGTTGATTATTCTTAATTGAGTTATTTGTGATTGATGTTAAAACGTTTGTATTGGATAGATCTTGCCCCTAAAAAAAAATAAAAAAAGAAAAAAAAAGAAAAAAAATAAGAAAAAAAATAAAAAATAAATTTTTTTTTCCACCAAGTGTGATTTTCCAAGTCCTGCAAACTCAATCACACAAATCAAATACAACATAACACTCTAACTTTAAACCTATTCGCCCACACATCAAAACCATGATCTTTCAATCATTCAAGGGCTGATTGCCTCAACAATCTCCTCCTTTTTGATGTGTGACAATATGTTTAAGTTAGAGATAAATAACAGCAATAGCAATAGCAAATGATAGCAATTGAAATATTATGAGACATAATAACCCTAAGAGGTAACCTCCCCCTTAACCTATGTCCTCTCCACAGTTTCAATTCTAATCACATTCCAAGTTAAGTTTCCACTTAACAACATCAATAAGAATGTAAGACATATCCGAACCTAAGAGGTACCTCCCCCTTAATCCATGTCTTCTCTCCAAGTTTTAACCTTTCAAGGTCTAAGTTAGACAAAATATCTAAAATCATCCATTTTAAGTCAAAATTCTAACTTTAAACACTCATTCTCCCCTTTGACACCATCAAAATGATTGCCTCAAGCAACCAAACCCTAGGGTATCAAATGCGAGGATTATTGATTTCTGAATTTTCTCACAGCAGTTGAAAATAGCTGTGCCAGTCGACTGCCCATAGGGCAGTCGACTGATACGCCATCAGTCTGAAATTTCAGCTTTTCTGTCGAATTTCAGAAACTCCCAGAAAATTCCAGAAAATTCCAAAAATTATAAAATTTTGCATACATGTTTGAAATGTTATACTCTATCAGGGAAAAATATTAAATCATATAAAATTTCAAACATGCACGTCTTTTAATAAAAATTTAAAAATTTTGAAAAATACTATATTTTGTATCAACCTTTGAAACCAATTTTGCAAATATGTGACTTTTAAAAGCATGGCAGAGTATGTAAAACATAAAATGGTTTTCAAAGTTTTAAAATGTCCAACTATGATCTTTGGCAAAGTGTCCATTGATTAAACACTTGCCTCTCCCATAGTTGGTCTAGATTTGATATTTTGATACTTTTAGTGGTTCAACAATGTGCCACAAGCACAAGTGAGCCAAATGTATCACCCTAATGGATCAAGCACCCTTTTTCAAAGCTAATGTGTCCAAGTTCATTCTATAGTTCTACCAAACACATTCCAAGGCCTATTCTTAAGGATGTAAACTCCGATTCGGGAAGAGGCTTGGTAAATATGTCGGCTAGGTTCAACTTTGATTCAACATAGTATAATTCTATGTCTCCCCTTGCCACATGGTCTCTAATGAAGTGATGTTTCACTTCAATGTGTTTTGTTCTAGAATGGTGAACCGGATTTTTAGTTAGGTTGATCGTGCTTACATTATCACACAAGACTTTGACCTTGGTGTAATGTAGCTCATAGTCCTCTAAGGAGTGCATGATCCAAAGGAGTTGGGAAACACATCCACCCATTGCCACATATTCTGCTTCCGTTGTTGATAGGGCAACGCATGGTTGTTTCCTACTACTCCAACTAACTAAAGAAGACCCAAGGAATTGACACCCTCCACTTGTACTCTTCCTATCTAACTTGCAACCCGCATAGTCCCAGTCGGTGTATCCAATTAGGTCAACATTTGGGGTTCTAGGATACCAAAGTCCGACATTTAGGATTCCTTTCACATACCTTAGGATCCTTTTGACTACAATCAAATGGGACTCTTTGGCACAAAATTGGTACCTTGCACACATACCTACCGCAAAAAGTATGTCGGGTCTACTAGCAGTTAGGTATAGGAGGCTACCAATCATGCTCCTATATTGTTTAGAATCTACCATTTTGCCTTCAAGGTCACTATCCATTTTCACATTAGTTCCTATGGGTGTAGATGCTTCCTTAGCATGTTCTAAACCAAATTTCTTTAGCATCTCTTTAGCATATTTGGTTTGAAATACATGTGTACCTTCATTAGTTTGCTTAACTTGAAGGCCTAAGAAAAAGGTAACTCTCCTACAAGACTCATCTCAAATTCATCTTCCATACACTTGATGAATTCTTGTAGGAATGTAACGCCCGCCTTTTTCCCACACCTTGTGGTGTGGCGAGATAGGCGTCGTTACGCTAAACATACATGGGCATAAAACATCTTAATGCAGCGGAATACTTTTTTTTTTACTACACATACTTTTAACCATGCAACTAACACATGAAACATCTATACATGTCTAAACTTGTCATTCATAAACTTACATATCATTGAACTTAGCATATTATTGACCTACATGGCATCATGACTTAACCATTCCATAGCTTATTCATAATCGTCATAAGTAGTATGTACTTATCCATAAAACATAGCATATTATTGACCTACATGGCATCGATTGCGTCATGAGTCTTAAGTTACCCATTAGTCATAACCATAAAACATAGCATAAAATTTAAGAAAACATTTCCACGCCCAAGACATGCATTATGTGTGAACATAAGAATCCTTTGCCAAGTCACTGCTACACACACACATGCTTCTGTCTCTCCTGCGGCTTCCCTTAATAGCCTCTTGCTTAATCTGCGGTACGAGGAAAATAAAACTATAAGCACATAGGCTTAGTAAAACCCTTTCCTACTCACTAAAACCATACGTCACTTAAACATAAACATATCAAGTATCTGACATAACATAACTTCGAATATAAACATAAGCATAGTCATGACATAAGTCATAAGCATATGAACAACTAACATAGCATGATTCCTAACATCACCATAAATCTACAACCTACTTAGTATGGCATAAATCTTAACATATTTGAACATAAGACACACTTATCATAACATAATTCTTAGCATACATGAACATACATGAACATAAGACATACTTATCATAACATAATTCTTAGCATACATGAACATACATGAACATAAGACATACTTATCATAACATAATTCTTAGCATACATGAACATAAGACATACTTATCATGGCATAAGAATAAAATGTACTTACCTTGGCGTGATGCACAACTTGGATGTATGCATGAGTCAAATGCATGTACTACATAAGGATGCTTAATTTTAAAATCATACTTTTAAATGCTTAACATAAATATAACATCATTGGGGTCCCCGGCTTGTACCACATACATACATCATAAGCGCGCATCCCTAAGTAAATATGAGGTAGCTAGCCTCAACCTACTACGGTAAGGACAGCATAGTCGGTAGTCCTAGAACCGGGGCGTTCTTAAGGTGTCCATCCCTGTTGCACAGCTTCGGTAGTCCAGAACCGGGGCGTTCTTAAGGTGCCCATCCCTTGGACCCTTACTTCGGTCCGGTACAAGCCTCATACATAAAAAAAATAAACATGCATGCTTCATCATTCATACTTGTCATTCATACTTATCGTTCATACTTATTTCATATCATTGTTATGCCTTCATCATTCATACTTATCATTCATACTTAAGGCATAACCATCATCTTCATTCATACTTATCATTCTTTATTCATATAATAGGACATACATGCATAATCATGTTTTCCAGCCATGAACATTATCTTGGTTCGTAAAACTTGCATGATCATAATACATAAATAGACATGTACTTCATACATGATACATTTCATCTAGCATACATAGTCCTAGTATTCATCATAAAGCATGGATGGTAAGCTACATATATACATGACACATACTACTAGGGTTCATGGCATTCATCATAAAACATGCATATACCTTCATGAATTATAAATCCATTATAAGCATTTATCAACATACATGCATCATTCTATTTATCATAACATACTCCTACATCAATTACATGTATTCATGGTGTATGATCTAAATATTCATGATTAAAACATAATCCTAAAATCAACCATGCAAAGTCATGTTATATAACACATAAACTAAGATTTTAGTCACATGAAACCCTTACATCATGCTTAACAATGTATTAGTATCATGGTAACTTATAAACATGCATTCTTGAGACCTTAACCCAAACCAAACCCTAGGTTTGGGTCTTGGCCGAAAGTCCTAAAGGACCATGGGTCCATGGAAAATTTGCCTAGATCATGATTAACATCCCTTACCTACATATCATGCCATAGGAAAATCATTTGAACCCTTGATTGGACTTAACCCCAAGTCCTAGGCCTAAAGCAAGGGTTGGCCGAAACCCTAGAAGGGTAACAAGCCCATGGAAAAGTTCATTTAACACCATTCTTACCCATAAGGTATTATAAGAAACATATTAATCATGCTTGGAAAGGTTGGAGTTTTCCCCTAACCCCTTGACCTTGATGTGGCCGAAACCCTAGAGGGTTGTTAGGGTGCCATAAAACTTCAAAAAATCATACTTTTATACTTCACCTATCATGGGTAACCATTTGCAAATATAAAGAAAGTCTTTAACATGATTTCTAGCCCCAACCAAGGCTTGGCCGAAACTTCCATAAGCCCTAACCATGGATTTTTCCAACATATCATGCCAACAAAACTTAGATCATGATAAATATCTTGAAAAACCATCATACCACAGGTGAGGGGGTCTTACCTTCCTTGATCTTGCTTACAAGCTTTGAATAGAAGATAACAAGAGAACCTCCTTGTCTCTAACTTTCCCTTAGTCCTTGTATCCTTGTAGGGGGGCCTTAGATCTTCAAGATGGGGCTTATGTGAACCTTTCCCAAGGGAGAAGGGGGCTTGAGGTTTTCGGCTAGAAGGGGAGGAAGAAGAAATGAAGAGGAGAAGGGAAGATGTAACTTCCTTGCCATCTTTAAACCACTTTAAAAGGGGTAAGTGAAGAGTCATGGTGTCTCTTCTCTTGATGACTCTTCATTTTTCCCAAGCCTTAACTAAGATCCACTTCATTCCCTCATAGCACTCCCTTGCTAGGTGAATTGGTTAGTGCATGCTTGGTTGTACAAGAGGTCCAAGGTTCAATCCTTGGTGCATGCACTAATTTCCTATTTTAATTTTATTTTATTCCCTATCATTTCGAAATTTCTTTAAAAATTCCCCCATAATTATGTTAATATTTCTCATTAAAACTCATTTATTTTTATATTAAATTTTACCTAAAATTCACCAATAATCATGGTACTAGAAAGCCCATATAAAGCTCATTAATACTTAGTTTCTCAATCTAAATGAGAAAACATGGGTTCCTAGGCTATGGTTCATAATGATATTTCTAGGTCCTTCGGAAAATTATCTAGACATGCTTAATATTTTTAAGGAAAATATTAAGAAAATTTTCCGGGTGGTTACAAGGAAGTCATTATTTGTTGACCCAAAAATGATATCGTCTACATAAACTTGGGCAACAAATATGTCCTTATCCTTAGATTTTAGGAACAATGTAGGGTCAATTGTTCCTCTCCTAAACCCCTTAGACACCAAAAATGAAGAAAGCCTTTCATACCAAGCCCGGAGAGCTTGTTTCAATCCATATAAGGCTTTTCTTAATTTAAATACGTGTCTTGGATAGTTGGGGTCCTCAAACCCGGGGGGTTGTTCTACATAAACCTCTTCCTTAATGATCCCATTAAGGAATGCCGACTTCACATCCATTTGGTGGAGTGTAAAACCCATGTGAGCGGCATAGACTAGTAGAATTCTAATTGATTCCAACCTAGCTACGGGGGTGTAGGTCTCATCATAATCTAATCCCTCAACTTGGTTAAACCCCCTAGCTACCAATCTAGCCTTGTTCCTAGTGATTTTACCTTAGTCATCTAATTTGTTCCTAAAGACCCATCTAGTGGTCACAATGGTACAATCAGTGGGTCTAGGAACTAGCTCCCATACTTCACTTCTCTCAAATTGGTTTAGCTCTTCTTGCATGGACAAGACCCAATCAACATCTCCCAATGCTTCATCAATGGTCTTGGGTTCTAATTGGGTGATTAGAGCTATTTGACTAGTTTGATCCCTAAAGTATGACCTAGTCCTTACTCCTTGAGTGACATCACCCACAATTTGGTCAATGGGATGATCATGGTGATGTCTCAGGGGTCTAGAGGTTGTAGGTTCATTTACTCCTTCTTCCTCATCCTCTAGTGTGTTTCTTACTCCCCCTTGATCATTGCCCTCCAAATGTAGGTCTTGAAGTCTTTGGGCAAGGGGTTGGACTTCTTCTATATCCTTATCAATAGAAGCCTTTCTAGGGTAAGTACTAGTGGTTTCATCAAATTTGACATTTGAGGACTCCTCAATTACTTTTGTCCTCTTGTTGTACACTCTATAACCCCTACTAGTCAATGAATACCCTACTAAGATTCCTTCATCGGCTTTTGACTCAAATTTTCTTAGGTCGTCTTTGGTGTTTAAGATGTAAACTTTACATCCAAAGACTCTAAAATAGTAGACTTGGGGTACCCTTCCATTCCAAAGTTCAAAGGGTGTTTTCCCTAAAAACCTATGTACCAACACCCGATTTTGGATATAGCTAGCGGTGTTAACCGCTTCGGCCCAAAGGTAGCTAGGAAGAGAATATGCATTAAGCATAGTCCTAGCAGCTTCTTATAGGGCTCGGTTTTTCCTCTCAACTAACCCATTTTGTTGAGGAGTCCTAGGGCATGAAAACTCATGCTTGTACCCATTTTCAACACAAAATTGTGTGAAACTAGCGTTTTGGAACTCCCCACCATGGTCACTCCTAATTCGATTTATTTTGATGTTCTTTTCGTTTTCTACCCTTTTACTAAATCCTATAAATATATCTAGGGTATCATCCTTATGTTTCCAGAAATAGACCCAAGTAAACCTAGAAAAGTCATCTACTATTACTAAGCAATACTTACTCCCTACAAGTGATGGAGTACTATGGCAATCAAACAAGTCTATATGTAAAAGTTCTAAAGGCAAGGAAGTGGTAATTAAAGTTTTACCTTTGTGTGATGCTTTGGATTGCTTACCCTCTTGGCATGCATCACACAACTTGTTCTTTTCGTACTTGATCATTGGGAGCCCCTTCACCAATTCTTCCTTGGCCACTCTTGCAATGTTCCTCATGTTGACGTGTCCAAGTCTTCGGTGCCATAATCACCCTTCTTCTTCTTTGGACATGAGACACTTAACAACATTGTTAGTAGCATAAGATAGATCAAGATAATACAAGTTTGCCTCTCTAAACCCTTTTAATATGATAGTGTTTGAGTCACTTTGCCTTATTACACATTTCTTAGCATGAAATTCTACTCTAAACCCGGCATCACATAATTGACTTACACTTAATAAATTAAACTTCATATCGTTAATTAAAAGTACCTTATGAATTGAAATAGTGGGAGATACCTCAATTGTGCCCCTACCAATGATCTTTAACTTTCCACTGTTCCCAAAGGAGACCGTCTCTTCTCTTTAGTAGCTAATAGTGGTGAACTTGCTCACATCTCCGGTCATGTGTCTTGAGCATCCACTATCTACTATCCACAAGGTTGGGGCCTCCTTCACTTTTACCTAAACACGAAAAACACACTCTTTTGGTACCCATATTTGTGATCTAGAAGAATCATTTAAAAATTTCTTAGGTACCCATGCCTTCTTTGTGGTTCCCCTAGCCCCTAATCTCCTAGATGCACCAATCCTACCAGTAAGTGAAACAAAAGCTACTTCTTTGGTCTTAGGCCTATAACCCAATCTTGCCTTGTTATATACCGCCCTTTGACTGTTAATGATCATATCAAGGTTACTTAATCCTACTTGGAATTTCCTAAGAGCCTTTGTGAGATCATCTACTTGTTTCCTTAACTCCTTATTTTCAATTTCAATATGTGAAACATGTGAAGAGGTAGAGCTAGCATGCAAATCTTTAAGTTTAATAGCTTCTACTCTAAGCATGGCAATTTCTTCCTTAAGGTCCTTAATTCTACTTTTAGCCTTAGCTAAATCCATGTTCGTGTTAGAAATAATTTTCACTAAGGTAGAAAAGGGTAAGTGGTATACCTCACTTACCGAAGCTTCTGACTCTGACTCTGATGAGGTGGAGGAGCTCTCATCTTCACTGCTTGAGCTTCGTTCATCATCTGAAGAGTCTGAATCATCTTGTGCCATAAGAGCGAAGTGAGAGACTTGCCCTTCTTCTTCCTCTGAGGATGAGGGATCACCCCAAGTCGCCTTGAGGTTCGTGACACTCTTCTCCTTTCCCTTTGACTTCTTCTTGTCATTCTTCTTCTTCTCTTCCTTTCTCCTCTTCTTCTCCTATTCTGCAACAAAAGCAATACCTTTCTCTTTTGCCGAAATGTTAGCTTGCTCGTGCAGTTCAAATTCACAAAATAGATCGTCTAATTTAACTAAAGATAAGTCCCTCGATACCTTGTAAGCATCAACCATGGATGCCCACAGGGTGGTTCTTGGGAAGGCTTGTAAGACATACCTGACGATATCCCGATTTTTGATTTTCTCTCCAATTACATGGAGCTCGTTGATCACTTCCTTTACCCTTCCATGCAGCTGACTGACGGTCTCGTTGCTCTTCATGAAGAGGGATTGCAGTTGGGCCACCAACAAGTCCTTCTTGGCTCTTCTGGACTCATTTGACCCCTCGTTCAGTTCTACCAACTTGTCCCATAGCTCTTTGGCGCTCTTGAATGGCCCCACCTTGTTCAGTTGCTCCTCCGAGAGCCCGCACTGCAGTGTAGTGGTGGCCTTGGCATTTGACTGCGCCCTTTTCATCACTTCTTTAGACCATGTTCTCATAGGGGTAGGATCTCCTCTTTCATCGACGGGCGCCTCGAAGCCATCTGCAACACTTATCCAAGTTTCTATGTCATTCATAAGATAGTACTGCATTCTACCTTTCCAGTACGTGAAGTCGTTGCCGTCGAAGAATGGTGGTCGTGCGGTGGAGTATCCCTCTTGAAACGTCATTACAAATGTTCTGGTTGATTGTTAGATCTTCCAAAACGCACAGGCTCTGATACCAACTGAAAGATCGATATAGGCGTGCAGAGGGGGGGGGTGAATGCACTTTCTTCGGATCGTTTCGATCTCTACAAAGATGTTAGCGCAGCGGAAATAATATGCAAAAACAATAACAATGCTAACAAAAATTCTTTTACTTGGTATCCACCCAGATGGGTGACTAATCCAAGGATCCACGCCGCGAGCACCACTTTTCACTATCGAAAAGTCTCCTTGAGGTGGAGAAACCTTTACAGTAAAATCTTCCTCTTTACAGATGTAGAAAGATGATGGAGGAAGCAAAAAGTTACTCTACAATTTGGCAGCACATCGTTACTGTACGGAACTATACAGACACGTGTAACGACGCCTCCTTTTATAGGTGAAAAGGACAAATTCGCAATCTGTCCAGACGCCCACCAGTCGACTACCAGCAGTCGACTGGTCCAGCAGTAAATGTTGTCCAACGCCTAGCCAACGGCTAGCAAACAGCTAGCCAACGACTAGTTTTGGGGTATACCAGTCGACTGCCCTAAGGCCAGTCGACTGGTCCGAGGCTGCGAACTCTCTGTGGGTTTTGGCATTCGACTGCCTCTGGGCCAGTCGACTGCCCTACCTCCCAGCTCAGCTCCAGCCACTTCAAACCTTCTCCTTCGCGTGTGCCTTCAGGTCTGCTCCCTTGGCTCGCCCCTTGAAATGCTCTTCCTCAGGCTATCGTCCCTCGGATGCGCACACAAGCCTTCCCTTGGCTTGCCTCCATGCCGTCCTTCACGTGTGCCCTTTGAAGTCCACTTCCCGGCTTGCCCTTGGAGCTCTCCTCCCTCGTCTCTCGTCCCTCGGATAGGTCCACCAAGTGTGATTTTCCAAGTCCTGCAAACTCAATCACACAAATCAAATACAACATAACACTCTAACTTTAAACCTATTCGCCCACACATCAAAACCATGATCTTCCAATCATTCAAGGGTCAATTGCCTCAACATTGAGGACTTAGAAAAACCTGAATATGTATTTAAACTTAGAAAATCACTTTATGGGTTAAAACAAGCACCTAGGGCTTGGTATGAATGCTTATCAACCTACTTAATTTCTAAGGAATTTAACCAAGGTCAAATTTACTCCACACTTTTTGTTAAAACCTTAGAAAAAGATATTTTTATTGCATAAATATATGTTTATGATATAATATTTGGATCCACTAACTCTAATTTTCTAAAAGAATTTGTAAAAATCATGGAGAGTGAATTTGAAATGAGTTTGGTAAGTGAGCTTAATTTCTTCTTAGGTCTACAAATTAAACAAACTAGAGATGGTAATTATGTCCACCAATCCAAATATGCTAAGGAATTGATAAAGAAATTCAAAATGGACAATTCTAAAAGCTTAAGTACCCCAATGACTACTAATGTCAAAATAGACAATGACCCGGAGGGTAAACCTGTTGACCTGAAATTATACCGAAGTATGATTGGTAGCTTACTGTACTTAACCGCTAGTAGATCTGATATCTTATTTTCAGTAGAAATGTGTGCTAAATACCAAACCTGTGCTAAGAAATCCCACTTAGCAGCCCTAAAAAGAGTTCTAAGATACATTACGGGTACCCTAAATGTAGGGATTTGGTATCCTAGGATTTCCACTTTTGAACTATCAGGATATTTTGACTCTGATTATGCTGGGTGTAAGTTAGATAGAAAGAGTACAAGTAGAAGTTGTCAATTATTAGGCAATAGTCTAGTCAGCTGGTGTAGTAGGAAGCAACATTGCGTAGCCTTATCCACAACCGAAGCAGAATATGTTGCCCTAGGAGAGTGTGTAGCACAACTATTATGGATGATGCACACTCTTAAGGATTTCCAGCTTGACTACACCCAACCCCGAGTTTTTATTGATAACATTAGTTCATCAATTTGACCAAGAATCCAATTTAGCACTCACAAACAAAACATATTGAGGTCAAACATCATTTTGTAAGGGATCATGTAGCCAGGGGTGAAATAGTACTTATGCATGTGGACTCAAAATCCAACTTAGCTTGCATTTTTACAAACCCTTACCTGAATCTGAGTTTAGCTTACTAAGAAGGCAGTTAGGGTTGTGCTTAGCAGAATAGGACTGTTCTATATTATTTTTTAAAAATCCTTTCTATTTTCTCATTTTTTAGAATTTAATATGTTTTTTCAAGTCTTGAAATTTAAAATGAATTTCTGACTTAGTTTTTCAAAAACTTACCCCCTTCAAAACTAGGGTTTTTGCGCAAAATGGGCATAGCTTAGGCCTTAACCGTAGAACTGCATGCACTTATAGATCTAGAAGTCAGCATCTCACAAGCACCTTAGGGTACTTTGAGTGATAACCTAGACTGGGTTGAGATGCTTAGGTCTATACCTTGATTCAATATGCTTTAAGTCAATGCATCTGCAGTAATTGGGGCGATAAATACAAATTGAACAGCAATCAAGTTAAGTTTTCAAACTTAGCAAACCTAACTTGATCAAATCACTTAACTTGACTAACCCTAGTCAAAATTACTATTTTATAACAGTTAGTAAGTAGCTAACTGGGTTAGACAGGACCCGAACGGAGTCAGATTAATTGGTTTGTTTTGCTTGACTTCACTAGAGTTGGTTCAATACGGACTTCCAATTTTTTTAACTAGCTCTAATTCAAAATTTACATGCAATAAATTGTTATCATTTTTTTTGATACATGGCAAAGGGGGAGAGGAAGGAAAAAGAGAAGAGAAAATTTTTTTTCGAAATTTTTATCTCTACTTCAAAAAGTAAAGTAAAATGTCTAAGTGCTTCAAAATGTTTTTAGTACTTCAAAATTTTCTTCCAAATTTTTCTAAGTGCTTCAAATTTTTCTATGTGCTTCAAAATTTTTCTATGTGCTTCAAATTTTTCTAAGTGCCTCAAAAAATTTCTAAGTGCCTCAAAATTGTTCTATTTGCTTCAAATTTTTTTAAGTGCTTCAAATTTTTTAAGTACTTCAAAATTTTCTTCTAAGTATTTGTAAGAGCTTTCAAAAAAAAATTCTAAGTGCTTCGAAATTTTCGAAGAACATTTCTCTATATATTTCTAAATAAAATTTTCCTTAGTAAACAAAGCTTGTCTGAGCAAAAACCTTTTGAAATTTGTGACAAATGTTTCTAAGTAATGTTTTTTTAGAACAAATTTTTGCAAAAACTTGTTTAAAAATTCCTTAAAGATTTTTGTTTCAAATAAAAATGTTTTTGCACAAACTGTTCTTAAGAGAAATCTTTCTAAGTGTGCAAAAATTGAAACCCTTTCAACCCTTTTAAAATTTTGATTAAGATTTTTTTGTAAAATTCTTTTTGTAAAGCCTTGTAAGTAAAAGTTTTTAAAACCAAAATTTAGGCTTGCAAAACTTGTCTAAGTGGAAAATTGTCTAAGTGTAAAAAGTTTTTTTTTGGTGCAAAAGTTTTTTGCTCTATTTTTGCAACAACACTTAGTTAAGCTTAAAAGCACTTAGAAGTTTTACAAAAACTGAATGCTTGTTTGAGGGAGAGAATGTTTATTTCAGGGGGAGAAAATTGAAAATTATTTTTGATAAATCTTGCTTGTTAGATGTGATATAAAATGTTTGTTAACTTAACTTTTTGAACTGTGTTGCCATAAATCAAAAAGGGGTAGATTGTTGGAGTCGGAAGCACCAAAGTCAAACCTATGTTTTGATAATGGCAAATGGTTCAGAAGATAAGGTTTTGTTGTTATCTAACAAGGCTAATTAAGTGTGTAGGAAAAGTCCTAGGTACACTAGGCACGAAGACCTGGTGAGTGAAGCTGGACACTAAGACCTGGTGAGTGAACCTGGGCACTAAGACCTGGTCGGGGACTGGGCACCGATGACCTGGTGAGTGAAGCTGGGCACTAAGTCCTGGTGACGGACTGAGCACGAAGACCTGGTGAGTGAAGCTGGGCAAAAGTCCAACCGGAGGAGTCGGTTGGCAAAAAGGTAAATTCTCCTGAGAGGAGTAGGTGAGGACGCGTTCCCTGTAGAGGGAACATTAGGCGTCGGTTCGACCTAGGGTTCCATTTGGGAAGCCCAAAGTCAGAACCAAGATAGCTCAGGCTGTAAATCATCGTTTAATCTATATCATTTATATGCTTGTTGTGTTTTGGAACTAACCCTGGTTGCAGGAACGAAGGGATGAAGGTTTCTGCACACAGGCGCCTCAATGGAGTGAGGTACCCTACTTGGCTAGACGCCTATATTGAGACAGGCGCCCCAGTGAAGGGCTATTCCAAGCACTCGAAGCAAAACTGCCACGCAAGCCTTGAATCAGTCATTGAGGTGCCTGTGTTAACACAGGCGCCCCAGTCAGCTCAGGCGCCCCAGTTGAAGAGATAAGCGCTAGCCAAGTCTGCGGATTGAGATTCGCGCAGAGAATGCCACGTGTCAGGCTCCCCCTTCAACATAGGTACCCCAGCTATGACTATATAAAGGGGTTCACCCCCTTGGCTTCCAGAACATTTGCTTTCAACACATTCGCTCAAGCGCTCCACTCCGACAAGCTCCGTACTCGAGATTCAAGCGCCTACGATGACCCGCGGCTTCGAACTTCCAACTTCTCCGATCGTCGGTATAAAAATAGTTTTATTGTTGTATTCTTTTTAATTCTATATTCAACTTCATCTTGTAAAACATTTGATGAAATATAGAATTACCCATCATAAACGGTCAAGGACCCTGGACCTTGGAGTAGGAGCCGACTGCGACTCCGAACTAAGTAAAAACAAAAAGTGTTAGCGATTGTTTTTCTTTTCCGTTGTGCAATTACTCTACGTTTTTCGAAAAAGTTTTTGACGATCGATATTCACCCCCCCTCTATCGATTCAATCCGATCCCACAAAGTCTTCGAAAGACTTACACCATGTGATCTCAACAGAAATCCCTTCTTGGAATTCTGCATGGCAAAATGATTAAGTACCTTGTCAATATATGCACTCTGACTTATGCTAAGCAATCTTTTAGATCTATCTCTATAGATCTTGATGCCTAGGATATAGGCTGCATCGCCTAAGTCTTTCATTGAGAAATAATTTCCTAGCCACGTCTTCACAGACTGTAGTAAAGGGATATCATTTCCAATGAGGAGTATGTCATCCACATACAAATCAGGAAGATAACTGTGCTCCCACTAACCCTCTTGTAGACACAGGGTTCATCTTCATTCTTGATAAAACCAAACGTTTTGATTGCAACATCGAATCGAAGATTCCAGTTTCGAGAAGCTTGCTTTAGCCTATAAATGGACCTTTGTAACTTATATACCTTTCCAACATGCTCTGGATCTACAAAACCCTCAAGTTGTGTCATGTACACATCCACGAGTAAATTTTCATTTAGGAATGCGATTTTGACATCCATCTGTTAGATCTCGTAATCATGGTAAGCTGCAATAACAAGCATGATCCGAATAGACTTAAGCATCGCAACTGGGTAAAAGGTTTCATCATAGTCGATATCATGAATCTACTTAAAATATGTGGCTACCAATCGCCCTTTATAGGTATACATAAGACCATCCATATCAGTCTTTCTTTTAAAGACCCACTTACACCAATGGATTTAATTCCCTCAGTTGGATCAACTAAAGTTCATACTTAGTTAGTGTACATGGATTTTATTTCGGACTTCATGTCCTCTAGCCATTTTTCAAAATATGGGCTCATCACAGCTTCTTGATAGGATGTAGGCTCATTTAACTCAACAAGAATAACGTCATCATGGTCAGACAAGAGAAATGAGTATCTCTCAGGCTGACGACATATCGTATCAGATCACTGAAGAGATTGGTCTAATTGAACAGGTTGTTGCTCCACAACTTCTTGTGCAACAATCTCATGATTCACAACACTTTGTGGTGCCTGTTCAATATCCATCAAGGCCTCATTACTATTTGCATCTTGAACTTCTTCAAGATGGATTTTACTCCCACTATTTCTTCTAAAAATAAACTCTCTTTTGAGAAAAATATCATTTCTAGCGACAAACACTTTGCCTAGTGTGAGATTATAGAAGTAATATCCCTTTGTTTCCTTGGGATATCCTACAAAATAATACTTATCATATTTGAGTGTAAGTTTATCTAAGACTTGACGTCGAGCATAAGCCTCACAACCCCAAATCCTCATAAATGAATTGTGGGACTCTTCCCAGTCTATATCATATATGGTGTCTTTATGACGACCTTTGATAGAGCTCAGTTAAGTGTGAAAAGAGTAGTGTCTAGAGCGAATGCCCAGAAGGAAGTAGGAAGATCTGTCTGACTCATCATCGATCGTACCATATCTAATATAGTACGATTTCTCTGCTCGGACACACCATTTTATTGTGGTGTTCCAAGTGGAGTGATTTGGGATATGATCCCACACTCTGCTAGATGGTCATGAAACTCTTGGCTAAGGTATTCACGACCTCGATCTGATCGAAATATCTTAATACTCTTGCCAAGTTGGTTTTGTACTTCACTTTTGAATTCTTTGAACTTTTCAAAGGATTCCGATTTGTGTTTCATGAGATACACATAGCCGTATCTACTGACATCATCAGTAAAAGTGATGAAGTACTGATAGCCTCCTCTAGCTGCGACATTGAATGGGCCACATACATCAGTTTGTATGAGTCTTAACAAGTCTATCGCTCTTTTGCCTTGTCCACTAAATGGAGTCTTGGTTATCTTCCCTAGAAGACATGATTCACATGTCTTATATGATTCAAAATCAAATGAGTCCAGTAATCCATCCTTATAGAGCTGAGATATGCGACTCTCATTTATATGACCTAAGCGACAATGCCAGAGATATGTTTGGTTCAAATCATTTGGTTTGAACCATTTGGTATTTATGTTGTTCTCTAAGTCTAGAACATAGAGTTCATTCATAAGTGGTGCACTATAATAGAACATGTCATTTAACATTATAGAATAACATTTGTCCTTTATGATAAATGAAAAGCCTTTCTTGTCTAAACAAGATACAAAATTATGTTTTTACTTAGTGCAGGTACATAAAAGCACTCCTCTAGTTCAAAGATAAGTCCAGTTGGCAAAGACAAGGAATATGTTCCTACAGCTATAGCAACAACTCTTGTGTCATTGCCTACTCGTAGGTCCACTTCGCCCTTTATCAACGATCTAGCTCTTCGAAGACTCTGCACATTAGTATAAATGTGAGATGCACAACCGGTATCTAATACTCAAGAAGAGGAAATAGATAGAATAACTTCTATATCAAAAATACCTGAGGCAGAAGTCTCACTTCTTTTCTTCATTACTTCCTCTGGTAAAGTTTGCAATTCCGCTTCCAATGCCCGATCTCACCATAGTGGAAGCAAGTCCCTTCCATAGGCACCCCGCCTTTGGCCTTCAGTGCAGTAGAGTTGGTCTTGCCTTTGGCTTGGGTCTTACCCTTGCCCTTAGGCTTCCATTTGTCTTTGCCCTTCTGTACCATCAGTACATTATTGGTCTTAGTTTTCTTGAGATTAGGTTCAGCAGTTCTCAACATGTTGAGCATCTCAGGCAATGGCTTGTCAATTTCGTTTATGTTATAGTTCATGACAAATTAATTGTACCCTTCAAGCAACGATTGCAGGATAAGGTCCGTGGCCAATTCTTGACCTAGTGGAAATCCTAGTCTTTCAAGGTTCTCGACATACCCAATCATCATGAGTATGTAAGTTCCTATGGGAGATCCTTCTTGCATTTTGCATGCAAATAGGGTCTTAGACACCTCAAACCGCTCATGCCTAGCTTGCCCTTGATATAGTTGTTTTAAGTGCTCAACCATATCATGTGAATCCATGTTCTCATGTTGCTTCTGAAGCACAAAGTTCATGGTGGTAAGCATGAGGCATGATACATCAAGTGCATCATCCTGATGCTTCTTGTAAGCATCTTTTTCGATGTGAATGGCGGTAGTGATAGGCGCTTCTGGAAGAGGTTGCTCTAGGACGTATAGTTTTCGTTCTTGTTTAAGGACGATCCTCAAGTTTCTGTACCAGTCTAGGAAATTAGCTCTGTTGAGCTTGTACTTCTTAGGGATGGATCACGGAGAGAGAGTATTTGACGTGTTAAATGACATGGTGATCTACAACAGTAAAATATGCAGAAATAAGTATTATATCTAGATCATTTAATTAGGTCTTTAATTAAATGACACTCTCATTGAATTGTAGAGTTTTGGTAGGGGCTAGTCATGGATATAGGCAAACTCAATTTACCCACACTACTAGCTCCAAACCAAATAACGACTACATTCATATGGGCCAAGATCCATATTATACCTCATCTTGAGTTAGCTTTGGCTAATCACCCAAGACTTAGTATAATTAGGTAGGTAATATTTTACCAATTACATCTTATGCAACTCTTGGAAACAATGGGTCAAGATCCACATTACACATCATCTTGAGTTAGCTTTGGCTAATCGTCGAAGACTTTATATAATTGTTCTCTTACCTAATTTTCTCAACTTTTGGGATATGCCTCTAAGTTTCTCAATCTAATTGAGATGACTTAGTTAAGTCTCACCCAAAGTTCGATAGTGGGACATCACAATTGTCCTCTCGCATTCTACCAAGATAAAATGTGTCACTTTTCTTTAGGCAAACCCAACAACAAATGATCGAGGTAGTTTATAAGTACCAAACTTTGGTAGGCATATCGAGTTGACTTAATTAAGATAAATGTTTATCTAATCATGCATCACATACATACATTGCATATATCAACATATAAGCGGTAAAATGTGACATGGTTATGACCCATATACTACGATCTTCTCAAGCCAATAAGAAAAATCAATGGTCAACCTAGGGATAACATCTTCTCCAAGTGCATCCTTCGGTCGTCATGTGTTGTCGGCTTCCTTCTTGTAACTTCATTCTTCAATGGACATTCCACTCCTCATTTTGTACATTACAAATTAGGAAAACTCGAGTTACATTCGAGTCTAAATCTATTTTACAACTAGAAAAATAGAGATAAGGCACGACACGCAGACCGTATTATGAATTACATTACAATATGCAGACACACATATACATCCAATCATATTGGGGTTGAGGTCATAACCATGCATCATGTCATCAATCACACACAATAGATTTAAGACATTAATTTTTATTATGATTGTAAAATGCTCATGAACTGAAACCATAGGTTATAAAATTTGTTAAGTACAATCGGACCATAGCACATTTTCATATTCATATGATAATGCTGGACTTTTAGTTGGATCAACACAAACTTTTGTATCTCAACAAATGCTCATACATTACACAATCCATAACAAAATTATGTCCTATTTTTATATCACATATAAAAGTTTTTCTAACCTTTGTATGGTCTTTCGCAAGTGGCTCTAATACCACTATAGGGATCTATAGGCAAAAATATTCAAAAATTACAGCGGAAATAATAGATCCCACGAGTGATCCATGCGAATGAAAACTCATACAAAGTTAATTTACAAATTCCTATTATATAGGAATACCTTTGGCGCGTGCCCTTCACTTATCCCGCTTGTCCGAAGTATGTCGAATCTCTTACACGTTCAAGTGTTCGTGACTCTATACATATCCACACGAACATGATCTCTCAAGCTTTGGAAAATAATCGCCTTTTGGTGCTAGCCACAAGAGGAGATTCACAAAGCAAGAAGGAAAGGGAGAAGAAGGATTTTGGCCAAGAGAATGAAGGGAAGGAAAAATGACAAGTTTATCATCCAAATGACAAGAAAGACTCTTTTATACTCATCCTATGAATATGAAGAGTTTTTGTCCCTTTAGCTTCCCCTCATTAATGCTAATAAAAACCCACTTAGAATATATTCTCATGTGGCTCTTCAACTTCTCTTCATCCAATGAAGAGAAACTTTTCATCTTCCTCTATTATTAATTTATTAAACATTTTAATGAATTAATATCTCATTCAAATGTGGTTGAGTCTAATCAAAATGAGTCAAACTCAAATTAGATCTCAACCCCATAATCCAATTGGATTCACTTGAGTCTAACTCAATTAATCCAATTCGAATCAAATCTTAGTTAAATTAAGATCAATTAATCTCTGAAGCATCGTGTCCTTAGTGTGTGACCCAATAGGTTCTTGTAACGTTTTCAATGTGTCTAAACCACTTTAGACACATAAGCAATGAGCGGCATCTAGCAATGCATCATTGCTACCCAAGTGATGAGAAAGTCGAGATCCGACTTAACCTTCATGACTGTGACAATGTATGACCTTGTCCTTCCATCCTCGATATCTAGATTGACCAATGATGCATAGACCGTGTCATCCTCGATTAATCTTTGTGTTTCTTGATCCCCATGTAGACTCACTCAAACAAATAAGTTTAATATCTTATATTGACTCATTTGAACATGACCATGCATTTTAATAGTCCTACTCGATCAAGGGACCCACAGATATCACACCTGTCATATGGAAGGGATAGATCTCATCTACATCACTCACATCCCTCCACATAATTCATTACATACCCAGTTATCGCCTTTATACCCTATTACAGGTGACGTTTGACGATACCAAAGTACATAACTCCTTATGTAGAGAACTGTACTGACTTCAGGTCTAAGGACTATTCATACTAATAGTCACATGAGAAAGTTTATAACACTCATATGACAATCTATGAAACTTTCTCATGGTGGGTCAATTCAGTACACATTAAATTATAATGTATACCCATATGCCAACTTGATATCACATATCCATGACTTGTGTGCTCAAGTCATCCATTTAACCTACATGTTAGTCTCCATGCATTAATATTGCCCTTGAATATTAATGCTTGACTAGGAATGGTTTAGTGTAATGTTCTCTACATCATCTCTCTATCGATTCTACCAATTGATATGATGTAGATAAGAACCTACTACCCAAGGACATTATTATACTTAGTTATTTGGCACAAATATAAAATTTAATAACCAAACATATATTTATTAATGATAGAATATGATACAAAAGGTCCCTAGTCAATCATCACATAATAGGTTCTAGGGCTCCTACTAACACTGTCTTCTAAGTTGACTGAATCACTGGACCTCTAAAAAAAGTGCATAATAGGTCAAAGGTGTTAGTGATATGAGAAAAGTGTCCTAAGGCAATCGCCTTATGATTGTAATCATTTATTTTAATAAATAAATATTCACTATTTGAGTATACATGTTTATGTATTTGATTGAGATCTTAAACTCATTTACTGAATGTCCGCAATACAATTCACAGTATGAGAGAATTTGTGATGAATTCACAACTAGTGATTATCTCTACATGTGCAATTGTGAAGTATTGAAATTGTCCCTAGTCGATGAATTGATAAAAACGGACACTATCAATTCTGTTGAGACTAGCATGGGTTATTCTCTAATCAGCTGATTCTCACTGGCTGGTGGCATTGGGATGTCCAGAGATAGACATGAATGCTAGTTAAGGGAACTAGTTCATTGGAGTGACTGGCTGTAAAACTTCATATGGTAGTCTACATATAGACATGTCAGTGAAGTTCTTACTGCAGCTTAAGTGCGATGTTCCTTTGACTTGCGGTGTTCAAGTCATCTTGGTCATGGAGACTTATACTTTGACATCTTAAGCAAGCATCTCCAAGGAGGTGTGGACCCAGGATGATTGGGTATAAGCCGAAGTGCCCGAAGATGCTTGAACATCCTATAAAGGATTCACCACTCCTTGCGAGGAGATGTATACCCAAGGTCTATCGTCGGATTGTTACTCGAAGCCTCTGGCCAGAGCATGACATGTTCAGAGTATGAATCTCTCAGATACATGAGAGTAATTAGAATCCGTAGGACGAGAAAACGTTACTTGGGCTAGGTGTGACGTAGTCAGCCTAGTAGGGACTGACACACATAGACCATGTTCTAAACCAAGTGGGTATAAGATGGTGAAGGGAATGGGGCACGATTCATTATAGCTGCTGAAGGGTTTTAGAATTGTTTCTGAGGTCAACCGTTGATCTTTCGATTAATTGGGGATCATGATGTACTACTAGGTGCCACTCATGATCATTCTATAATTGGTTAATTATAGACGACCAACATAAATCGAAAGCCTATTTAGTCACACGCACTACGAGTAATCCGAGGGATTTAAAACGAGTTGAAAATTGGATTTTCCAATCAAGAGAGATTAGGTTTGGTTGAGCCAAACGATAAGTCGAATCTGAATTTTTCAGAGACGCATCGGAAGCGTAAAATGGCTAAGTCTTTTGAAGACTTAATAGATGAATTAAATGAGTTTAATTCATTGGGGCGTGGCCTGGATAGGCCGGCCAAAGAGGGTTCCCACCCTCTTTGCTTGGCCGGCCACAACAAAGGGAGGGAACCAAATTGTTTGGTTCAATTTATAAAATAAATCAATTGTGGTTTATTTTATAAAATTATGGATGATATAAATTTTTTATATAAACCAAGGTTTGGTTTATTTTTCATGGAAATTAAAATGAACCATGGATTGGTTTATTTTATTTTATAAAATCAATCATGGATTGATTTACCATGATAAAGAAATTTATATAAAGAAATTTATATAAAATTTATTTTTCATGGAAATTAAAATGAACCATGGATTTGTTTATTTTATTTTATAAAATCAATCATGGATTGATTTACCATGATAAAGAAATTTATATAAAGAAATTTATTTTTCATGGAAATGAAAATGAACCATGGATTGGTTTATTTTATTTTATAAATTCAATCATGGATTAATTTACCTTGATAAAGAAATTTATATGATAAATTTCTTATGAAAATTTATTCCATAAGAAAAAGGAGACTTGGTTGATTTTTATCATGAATTAAAATATGATTTTAACCATGATATAAAAATCAAGACTTGACATGATGGAATAAGTCATAGAAAATTTATATGATAAATTTCTTATGAAAATTTATTCCATAAAGAAAAAGGAGACTTGGCGGTTGAGAGGCAACTATATAAAGGACCCAAGGCAAGGCTTGGAGATAATTCGAAATAATCCAAGTATTCTTGCTTGGGCTCTCTCCCTCTCCTCCCTTCTTTCTCTTGGTCGGCCTCTCCCTTCTTCTCCCTTCTTCTTGCCGTGAGCACAAGGAGAAGCACCGAGGCGACGAAGTTCTTCCGTTGAGACGATCTTCCTCTCCGGCCATCATCACCTTGGGATTGGACGCAAGTCATCTTCCTCCTCCTCGCCGGAATTGTGATTCCGACCAACCTTGGTGGTGAGTTTTTTCGATATGATTACTTCTCTCTTGGTTTCTTGTCGCATTCTCGGAGAATCTAGTAGTTCTCGAGAACACGAGACTCGTGGCTTTGCGAAGTCATCCCGAAGAAAACTCGGCGTGGACGCGAATAGAGGCGGAGCTTCCAAGGGATGCTTACGGTTGGATCTCGTCCCTTTCTTCGAGTTACGCGAGGTAACAAGTAAATTAGTTTACGTTTCTGCAAAATTTTAAATATATGATCATGTCTACACAACATAAGGTTGCATGCTTAGATGTGTGGTTAAATAATTTGAGAAATTATTTATGCTAAACCTTCCGTTGCACATAATTAATTTTAAAATTACGAACTCGCATCCATGTCAACATGCACCCGGTCCCAACAGTGGTATCAGAGCCGGTTAGTGTTCGACATAATCATATAATTGTTTTGCGGAAAACTTTGTCATGATCTCAATTTTGGAAAATTTTCCAATTATGAAAACTTTCTAATTATGGTAAATTTTAGATTTATGAATTTCAAAGTTTGGAAATCCTCAAGAAATATCGCAAACTTTTGAAATATCCCTGTTTCTTAAATTTTATGATAATTGTGAAAACCTTCCATTTTTGGAAACTTTCCAATTTTGGAAATACGTAAGTTTTCATTGTACCAAAAACTTACAATTATTCTGAAAATTTTTATTTTTGGAAACTTTCCATTTATGGAAAGCTCGCAATTTTGGGCACTTTCTTTCAAGAAAGTCTAGACAAATTATGGGAATATTAATTGGCATTTAAATTCATAATTGGAAATTAAATTATTTATAAAATTCTTTATTTTGAATTGAGCCTCGTGGAGCCGTCCAATTTAAAGTTAGTTGTTATAATTAAATTTCCTAAATTGAATTTAAATTGTCAAATGTTTAATTTGGATTGAGCCTCGGGGAGCCGCCCAAATTATATTATCATTAAATTCTTATTTTGGATTGAGCCTCGGGGAGCCGTCCATATTAATTTATTTATTGATATTAATTTTTCATAAATAAAATATGTGATCAAATCTTGGAAATTTTTGAGGTGATTCTCAAACGATAATTTCCTTATTTGATTTATGAGGTGATGCTCTTACATACTATTGTCTCCAAAATTAATTAGGAAAATTATTTCCTATAGAGTATATTTTCTTAAATAAGATTTTCATGAAAATAATATGTGGTTGAATTAAGGGAATCTGTCTCTTAATTTAATAAGATTTGATTTAGAGAAATCAAAGTCTTAAACATATTAATTCCGAAATTGATTATGATAATTTAGGAAATTGTTTCCCAAAACAATTCCTTGAATAAAGTATGAAATTAGAATTAGGAGATCCGGTTCCTAATTCAATTAATGAGACTTGATAAATTAAGTCACATACATACTTTATTAAGGAAATCGTTAGAACATGACATAATTATATGTCATGAATGTGCATAAAAGAAAAGGATGAGACCCAAAACCCCTTACAAAATATTAAGGCCAACACCTTCCATTAATATGGTTAGAACCGGAGTTTTGTTTCTCGTTTGGGTTGATGGACACATCCATGCCCGGCTTGAACCTCAACATGTTCAAACCATGGAATTAGTTTATGATTAATATAGTTGGAGTCAGAGGTCAATCCTTAGTTTTGGTTGTTGGACACATCCAAGCCTGACTAAACGGTTGAATGAGCTCCAACCATATTAAAACTATTTCTTGATTAATGGGTCAACCTTAAGCTTGGAGCATCGATTTGTTGTGCCACAGCCAAGGTTGATGTAAAGAGAGGTGCAGTTGGATGCTATGTATATTGTTGCATACTTGTTAATGAGTTAACAACCCAATGATTTATGCAAACATTCAATTAGTTGATAGCATAATGTGATAGTTACATATGTGTGATATGTAATCGGTATAATTACCTACCTTCATAGCTAAGAATAACTTGATGGACTCCAGCCATGGTTGTTCTTATCTATGGTTGGATATCAACCTATTTGGAGATGTTCCTACGATCTCCCGAATTGATAAAAAGGGTTATTCAATTCGAAAAATAAATAGGATTTAATTAATGTATATTGATGCATTCTTTATCATTCTCATCACATAACCTCAATTTGTATTTCTAGGATAATCACCTGATCATGTCTTCCCTGAATTTGCGTTCCATTTTGGACACCAATAAGTTAACTAAGGACAAAAGGATTGAAAAGGCACCAAAAGGCACTTGCCATCACTGCGGCAAGGAGGGCCACTGGCGAAGAAACTGCAAGGTTTATCTTGAGTCCTTGAAGAAGAAGGCATCCGATGCCCCATCCTCTTCAGGCATCTTCGTTATTGAATGTCACTCTATTTCCTCGTACACCTGGTTACTTGATACTGGGTGTAGCTCACATATATGTAATGACATATAAGGGCTAAGGAATAGAAGAAGACTCGTCATGGGAGAAGCGAATTTGCGAGTTGGAAATGGAGCAATGATTGCTGCTATTGTCATCGGAACATATTTGCTAAAGCTCCCTACTGGACTTGTCTTAGAATTGGATAATTGTTATTTTGTTCCTTTGTTAATAAAGAACATTGTATCTATTTCATGCTTGAATGAAAAGGGTTACCATTTAACTTTTAGTAACAATTGTTGTTACATAACTTTAAATGGTGTTCTTTATGGGACCGGAACTTTATGCAATGGTATCTACACATTAGATTTATTCGGTGACGTTTTCAATATCGAAGTTAGCAACAAACGTGCTAGAATAGATAATCAAATAGACTCTTATATGTCGAATTCTGGAATCATTTGAACCTGGTTCATTTGATACATGTGAATCATGCTTAAAAGGCAAGATGACCAAATTACCCTTTTCCGAAAAAGGTAAACCAGTGGGAGAATTGCTTGGTCTAATACATACTGATGTATGTGGACCAATGTCAACTCTTGCACAAGGAGGCTATAACTACTTCATTACCTTTATCGATGATCACTCACGATTCGGGTATGTGTTCTTAATGAAACACAAATCTGAAGCTTTTGAGAAATTCAAAGAGTTCAGAAGTGAAGTAGAGAAACAGCTTGGCAAAAGTATTAAGATACTTCGATCCGATCGGGGTGGTGAATACTTAAGTCAAGAGTTTCAAGATTATCTTAGGGACAATGGGATATTGTCTCAATGGACTCCGCCATATACACCACAGCATAATGGTGTATCTGAGAGGCGTAACCGAACCTTGATGGACATGGTTAGATCTATGATGAATCATGCAACTCTTCCAAAATCCTTTTGGGGCTATGCGCTTAAGACAGCTGTTTACTTGCTAAACAGAGTCCCGACCAAGGTAGTCTCTACTACTCCATATGAGACGTGGAATAGTAAGAAACCTCATTTATCTCACCTAAAGATATGGGGTTGTCCTGCTTATGTAAAGCGGACTGTATCAGACAAATTGGATGCTAAGTCTGATAAATGTCTATTTATTGGATACCCTAAGCAAACGAAAGGTTACCAATTCTATCATCCCTTGGAACAAAAGGTGTTTGTTTCAAGGCATGCTGTATTTCTAGAAAAAGAATTTCTTTTACAAGAAAACAATGGGATTAGCATTGAACTTGAAGAAGTTCAAATAGACATTACACAGACACCTAGTCTAGACCCACAACCAATAACTCATAATAATAAGCTATCAGTTGAACCTAAAACAACACCACTTCTTCGTAGGTCTGATAGGACACGCAATATTCCAGAGAGATACGGATTTCTCATAAGTGAATCGAACGACGTGTTACTCATTAACGACGACGAACCTATCAGTTATGAAGATGTTCTGAAAAATTCAGAAAGGGATAAATGGCTTGAAGCCATGAAGTCGGAAATGGATTCCATGTACAAAAATCAAGTATGGGACTTGGTTAACCCACCTGAAGGGATTAAGCCCATAGGGTGCAAGTGGGTTTTCAAGAAGAAAACCGACATGGAAGGTAATGTTGTTACCTTTAAGGCTAGATTAGTGGCAAAAGGATATCGTCAGAAACAAGGAATTGATTATGACGAAACCTATTCGCCAGTAGCTATGCTTAAATCCATTCGGATGCTCCTGGCCATAGAAGCTCATTATGATTATGAGATATGGCAAATGGATGTGAAAACAGCTTTCCTTAATGGAAACCTGCTTGAGGATGTATACATGATACAACCTGAAGGTTTCACATCGGTTGATAAAACCAATGTATACAAGCTTCGACGATCCATATATGGACTAAAGCAAGCATCCAAGAGCTGGAACATCCGTTTTGATGAGACAATCAAAGAGTTTGATTTCTCACAAAATCCTGACGAACCTTGTGTGTACAAGAAGGTTAGTGGGAGTGCAGTCGTATTCCTAGTGTTATATGTCGATGGCATATTACTTATAGGAAACGATATATCAGTCTTACAGTCAGTTAAAATTTGGTTGTCCAAAACTTTCTCCATGAAAGACCTGAGAGAAGCAACCTATATCATTGGGATTAGAATCTATAGAGATAGATCAAAACGATTGCTTGGTCTTTCGCAGTCTACATATATAGACCGAGTGCTAGAAAGGTTTAGCATGTCGGAATCCAAGAAAGGTTACCTTCCCATCAGGCATGGGATCAACCTTTCGAAGTCTATATGTCCGCGCACAGAAGACGAGAGGATTTGCATGAATAAGATTCCTTATGCATCCGCGATAGGATCTATCATGTATGCTATGTTATGTACTAGGCCCGATGTATCGTATGCTCTGAGCGTCACAAGCCGATACCAGTCTGATCCAGGAATGGATCATTGGGCGGCTGTCAAGACAATCCTCAAGTACTTAAGAAGAACTAAGGATGTGTTCCTAATATATGGAGAAGGTGATATGATAATACGTGGGTATACAGATGCCAGTTTCCAGACAGATAAGGATGACTCCAAATCTCAGTCTGGATATGTATTTATTTTGAATGGAGGCACAATAAGTTGGAAGAGTTCCAAACAAGACACCGTAGTGGATTCTACCACGGAAGCGGAATATATTGCAGCTTCGGAAGCAGTAAAGGAAGCAGTCTGGATCAAGAAGTTTGTCTCAGAACTTGGTGTGGTTCCAACCATTGATGAAGCAATACCGGTTTATTGCAACAACAATGGAGCTATTGCACAAGCAAAGGAACCAAGGTCTCATCAGCGATCCAAACATGTGCTTCGCCGCTATCATCTGATCAGAGAGATTATAAGTAGCAATGATATACAAATTGAGAAAATTCCCACTGAAAGGAATTTAACGGATCCTTTAACTAAGGCCTTGCCTCAAAGCAAGTTTAAGGGTCATGTTAGAGCCTGTGGTATTGGATACCGTAGCGATTGGCATTAGGCCAAGTGGGAGTTTGTTAGTGATATGAGAAAAGTGTCCTAAGGCAATCGCCTTATGATTGTAATCATTTATTTTAATAAATAAATATTCACTATTTGAGTATACATGTTTATGTATTTGATTGAGATCTTAAACTCATTTACTGAATGTCCGCAATACAATTCACAGCATGAGAGAATTTGTGATGAATTCACAACTAGTGATTATCTCTACATGTGCAATTGTGAAGTATTGAAATTGTCCCTAGTCGATGAATTGATAAAAACGGACACTATCAATTCTGTTGAGACTAGCATGGGTTATTCTCTAATCGGCTGATTCTCACTAGCTGGTGGCATTGGGATGTCCGGAGATAAACATGAATGCTAGTTAAGGGAACTAGTTCATTAGAGTGACTGGCTGTAAAACTTCATATGGTAGTCTACATATAGACATGTCAGTGAAGTTCTTACTGCAGCTTAAGTGCGATGTTCCTTTGACTTGCGGTGTTCAAGTCATCTTGGTCATGGAGACTTATACTTTGACATCTTAAGCAAGCATCTCCAAGGAGGTGTGGACCCAGGATGATTGGGTATAAGCCGAAGTGCCCGAAGATGTTTGAACAGCCTACAAAGGATTCACCACTCCTTGCGAGGAGATGTATACCCAAGGCCTATCGTCGGATTGTTACTCGAAGCCTCTGGACAGAGCATGACATGTTCAGAGTATGAATCTCTCAGATACATGAGAGTAATTAGAATCCGTAAGACGAGAAAACGTTACTTGGGCTAGGTGTGACGTAGTCAGCCTAGTGGGGACTGACACACATAGACCATGTCCTAAACCAAGTGGGTATAAGATAGTGAAGGGAATAGGGCACGATTCATTATAGCTGCTGAAGGGTTTTAGAATTGTTTCTGAGGTCAACCGTTGATCTTTCGATTAATTGGGGATCATGATGTACTACTAGGTGTCACTCATGATCGTTCTATAATTGGTTAATTATAGACGGCCAACATAAATCGAAAGCCTATTTAGTCACACGCACTACGAGTAATCCGAGGGATTTAAAACGAGTTGAAAATTGGATTTTCTAATCAAGAGATATTAGGTTTGGTTGAGCCAAACGATAAGTCGAATCTGAATTTTTCAGAGATGCATCGGAAGCGTAAAATGGCTAAGTCTTTTGAAGATTTAATAGATGAATTAAATGAGTTTAATTCATTGGGGCGTGGCCTGGATAGGCCGGCCAAAGAGTGTCCCCACCCTCTTTGCTTGGCCGACCACAACAAAGGGAGGGAACCAAATTGTTTGGTTCAATTTATAAAATAAATCAAGTGTGGTTTATTTTATAAAATTATGGATGATATAAATATTTTATATAAAATAAGGTTTGGTTTATTTTTCATGGAAATTAAAATGAACCATGGATTGGTTTATTTTATTTTATAAAATCAATCATGGATTGATTTACCATGATAAAGAAATTTATATAAAATTTATTTTTCATGGAAATTAAAATGAACCATGGATTGGTTTATTTTATTTTATAAAATCAATCATGGATTGATTTACCATGATAAAGAAATTTATATAAAGAAATTTATTTTTCATGGAAATGAAAATGAACCATGGATTGGTTTATTTTATTTTATAAAATCAATCATGGATTGATTTACCATGATAAAGAAATTTATATAAAGAAATTTATATGATAAATTTCTTATGAAAATTTATTCCATAAGAAAAAGGAGACTTGGTTGATTTTTATCATGAATTTAAATATGATTTTAACCATGATATAAAAATCAAGACTTGGCATGATGGAATAAGTCATAGAAAATTTATATGATAAATTTCTTATGAAAATTTATTCCATAAAGAAAAAGGAGACTTGGCGGTTGAGAGGCAACTATATAAAGAACCCAAGGCAAGGCTTGGAGATAATTCGAAATAATCCAAGTATTCTTGCTTGGGCTCTCTCCCTCTCCTCCCTTCTTTCTCTTGGTCGGCCTCTCCCTTCTTCTCCCTTCTTCTTGCCGTGAGCACAAGGAGAAGCACCGAGGCGACGAAGTTCTTCCGTTGAGACGATCTTCCTCTCCGGCCATCATCACCTTGGGATTGGGCGCAAGTCATCTTCCTCCTCCTCGCCGGAATTGTGATTCCGGCCAACCTTGGTGGTGAGTTTTTCCGATATGATTAATTCTCTCTTGGTTTCTTGTCGCGTTCTCGTAGAATCTAGTAGTTCTCGAGAACACGAGACTCGTGGCTTTGCGAAGTCATCCCGAAGAAAACTCGGCGTGGACGCAAATAGGGGCGGAACTTCCAAGGGACGCTTACGGTTGGATCTCGTCCCTTTCTTCGAGTTACGCGAGGTAACAAGTAAATTAGTTTACGTTTCTACAAAATTTTAAATATATGATCATGTCTACACAATATAAGGTTGCATGCTTAGATGTGTGGTTAAATAATTTGAGAAATTATTTATGCTAAACCTTCCGTTGCACGTAATTAGTTTTAAAATTACGAACCCGCATCCATGTCAACATGCACCCGGTCCCAACAAAAGGTACCAGGATATTTTCTGTCAATGGCGCCCGCAAGGCTACTCGAAGGCATAGAAATGGCAGACAGAGCATTAGTGGGAGACTGGGTTACCCCGACCTTCAACCCTCCTAGGCTAAAGTCAAGTTCCCGTAGAGTACGTAAAACAGATAGGCAACACTGTAATTGTATATATAAATACCGAATATTGAATATAAATACATATCAGGCCCGCAAGAGCTGGTCGAAGGCCGGGATGTAGCAATGTGGCTCAAACGTCGGAATATGATAACGGCTCGGAGGCTGGAATATAATGACTCAAAGCTCCTATGTCACGCCCCGAGACGCAACTCGTCCGATAAAATCGGACAACACCTCCCCTGTACAGCGGACAATATGAATCCTCGATACAAGGCCTACACAGCCATCTCATCATAATTAGCCAACACGGTTGGAAATTTACTCATAATAAAAAGAAAATGCAACGTCGACATGAAAAACGCATATCGGTATGACTAACAACAATAAAAACTCCAAAATCCCCTCTCGGGCTCACAAATAGTACAAAACACAAATTTATATCCATAGAAATAGAAAATAATGTAAATAAAATATCCATAAATACCAATACCAAAACGAAGTCAATTCGACGGAAAGTAGGACTAGTGGCAGGGCTCCCTCTTGGCGACTCCCAGTACACCAACCTGGAAACAGAAAACATAACAAACGAGAGTGAATCTAGGGGGACTCCATGGGTACATCAATAGATAGATAATCATGACTGTAAAAAGGTTATACAAAGTAGTACAGAAGTAAGTAGATACAGTCTCATAGGAAAAATCAGAATACATGATCGGTACACTACATGCAAGTACATACCCATATCAAACTCACCTGCTGAGTATGAAGGTCATAAATCCCCAAACCTGAATGGTCACTAGACCATAAGTAAATAAAATACCTCCTATATGTGAATGTCATCCAAATGCAACAATCATAGCTCAAACAAATGCAGCGAATACAAACAAATGCATTTAATGCAATTATGCACATGATGTAATGGCATGGTCACCCATGACGCTAGTTAGCCACCGTCATCGATCATGGGTGAAGTCGAGTGTGTAGGGCTATGACAACTGTGCGCACTCTGCCATCACTGCTCCTGAGTGACCGAGTAGACAGGATACTGGCAAAGGACACACCCATCCTATCCCAAATCATATGGGAGAGCACCGCTCTCATCTCCTCGTATCATGGGAAAGAGGAGGGATCCGTATCTACTACCATGCTGCGGATACCACTACCTATGAGCGGCTGAGCGGAGCCATGACAGGGCCACTACACACACCCTCCTAATAGTACCACTAACCCATGAGTGACAATGTGTGTAGATCCTGATATGACTGATGACCCATCTCAACTACAAGGGAGTCAAAGATCGCTAGTTATGCAATAATGCAAAGATGGTACATAACGCTAACACACACAACACCCATCAAGCAAACCTCAAAATGGCATACACAGGTCTGAAACATAAATCATGAATTACAAATAACCTATTAGGCATGCAATAATGTTAAATATCAATATATATCAAGTAGTTGACATGCAAATATTCCTATGCATAAGTACTCTAACAAAATAAGAGTATCAAACATAAAAACTGTATTGGAAATAAACTTTGAGTATGTCAAAGGATCAAGCAGTAAGTGTCAAGCAGGATAAACAAAAGGCAGCTAAAGGTAAATCCTACTACTATTCATATAAAAAATCATGTATAGAAATTTGACAATATCTACAAAGACAAGTCAGAAGGTACCCGCCTCCAATGTAGCTGCTCATAAACGACGAGAATCCCCGTCCAAATATACGCCAGTGAATCAATGAATGTCCTGCAGCAAAGGTCATATTAGCAATTTATGTAAGTAGTAACTAGCTAAACAGTTCCCTAAAAATCAACCCGAAACCAAATAACTTCAAAGATCATAGTAGATTACAACAATAAGATCAAGAGGTAGGTTCCTCGACAACTGAAGCTCACGGAGCAAGTATCACACACCCATTCCCAAACCTATCTCCCAAACAAAGCTTAACAAGCTATAATCTGATTAGGTTTAGAATGATTTTAGGACTAGCCATATCATGGCAACACATTACTCGCCAATTCAAAGAATGCAACCTTATCGCACCAAATTCTGTCTTAGCAAATCCGATAATCAACACTACGAGTTCCAACCCCCAACAACTAATCATCCACAACAAAACCAATATTCTATTCCCATCACATGAGCTCACGGCAAAACTCAAATAAAATCAAAGCATCATCAAGTCTCTTGCCTACCGCACGCTTAAGGTCATCCACTAGAACCCAACTTCTGATACCACCTTGCTAAGACATAATCCAACAACAGTAATCATCCCATAAATTGAACTCATTTCAGGAACATTAGGATCAAAGGATCTAACACAGAGCTTCAATATATTCAGGAAAGCTCATAAGAACGATTCCAACTACAACCTAATTTCAATAGAACTGCTACTGACAAAATGTCTTAGCTCAGTCTAATGTCACACCGCAAGATCCCCAAAATCAACAGCATCGTCATCTAATGCCAAGAGCTACACAATCAAATTCGATTCCTAAAATGAACAACAAACCCGAGCAGCAACTACAAATCTAAAAACCATTCCAACTCATCCAAGACAAATGCTACTAAACCACCCTTACCTGAGATGGTGCAGGCGACGATAAAGTGAACCGATGACAATGGATTGGCGCAGAGGGATACACACATGGGAGAGAGGTGATGGCGCTCACGATCCATCGAGGAAGAAAACTCGTGATCCATTGAGGGAGAAAAGAAGGATCGATGACTCTCGCAGACTAGAACGATTTTTGGTGATCGGTGATGATAGGAAGAGCTCCGGATTGGGAGAGAAACACATGGGCAGAAAGCTGTCGATGGTGGCATCAATGCGAGAGGGAGAGGAGGAGAGTGTTGGGTTTCCCCTCAAACCATCATCGAGGGAAGAGTGGTCGTCGGCGTTGTTCCGTGAGAAGGAAAGGAGAGGTTGAGCATGATTGGGAAGAAAAAGGGCAGTTTGTGCGAGGAGTAAGCAAAAGCGACAGGGTTGCGTGCATGCAGAGAGGAGAAGGAACTAAAATATGGAAGTAGAGGGACTTTTGCATATTAGCCCTTGAGGTTTGGCTATTCTCATTTCCCCCCTTAGTTTAGATTTTTTTTCATGTTTAAGCCCTTTGAATTTTCAGTAGTTAACACCGTAACACAACAACGATGGCAAATTTGTGCTAGAGGTAATCGATTGGTATCGGATGTGGCTGATCCGTATCGAATCGTCACAGGCATGATGAATCTGAGTTGAATGTGTGTCTGATATGCATTAGATCGGTGTCAGACGTGGGCGATATGCATCGAATTGGTACCAGATGTGGCTGATCCGCATCAGATCATCGTCGTCATATGTATCTGGATCTCTATCGGAGGAGGATCATAGGAGTGATCGAAGGCTGGATCAGCACCGGAGGAGGTATGTGCCAGCAGTGACTACGAGGTGTATGCGAGGAAGAAAAGGATCAACCATTATTGGGGGTAGCCATTATTGGAGTCCACGCTTCACCCTAGAGAGTGAAGAAGAACAAGAGAAAGAAAGGATGAGACGATGCTTTCACAAGGAGGAAAAGGAAGGGTGCTGGCAGACGTCAACGAGGAAGTCAGCCTCCCCCCCCCCCTCCCCCCCCCCCCCTTCTCTATCTCTCTCTCCATTAGGGATGAAGATCTACGGAGCATTAAAGGGGGCATTAATGCTCATTAAAGCATGCATTAAAGAACATTAATACCTCCTTGACTCTTGATCTTTCTTTTATTCCGTATCACAAGTCTCCCCTTCAAGTTTAGTAGAATGTGGCATGAGTCCGACTGACTAGATATTTGTGTTGTAGCGAATTACTAATATGGGAGTGCTTGTAGTCAATGAAGCGGGTAAAACCCTGAAACATAGTGAGTGGAGCCCTGAGAGTCGAAGCGAGTGACTAAACCGATGTCTAGAGAACAACAGAAATGGGGTTGTGTGAGTGGCCAAGCAGACGACGAGCGAGATGGCGAGAATATGTCAAGCAATCGACGATTGTGGCCCTGCCGAGCAGGTGACTATTATAGTCGCATAGATCATATGGCTAAGTGGATGTCGAGCGAGTGACGATGATGGTCATATCAAGCGGGCGACCATATCGGTGGCAATGTGCTCGACCGCGACTCCTAAAGGTCCACGGAGTCGGGCGAAAAAAATCATGAGGCTCAGTCTATCGACTCCAAAGAATCAATGGAAAATATGTTGGTCCATGACCGGTGAAGAATAGTTGGTCTGAGACCAGTGGAGCATAGTTCGACCCCGAATGAGGAAGGTTGAGCTCTAAGAAGGGTAAAATACATTAGAGATAGCTCAACCCCGAATGGGGGTAGTTGAGCTTTGAACAGGACAATAAACTGGTCCGAGACCAGTGGAGATAGCTCGACCCCGAATGAGGAAGATTGAGCCCTAAGAAGGGCAATATATAGTAGAGATAGCTCGACCACGAACGGGGGAGCTTGACCCTTAAATAGGATAATAAGCTGGTCCGAGACCAGTGGAGATAGCTAGATCTCGAACGAGGGAGGTGAGCCCTGAACAGGATAATAGGCTGATCCGAGACCAGTGGAGATAGTTCGACCCTGAACGGGGAAGTTCAGCCTTGAGAAGGGCAATATATAGTAGAGATAGCTCGACCCTGAACGGGGAAGGTTGAGCCCTGAACATGACAATAGGGTGGTCCGAGACCAATGGAGATAGCTTGACCCTAAACGGGGGAGGTCAACCCCTGTATAGGACAATATGCTAGTCTAAGACCAGTGAAGATAGCTTGATCCCGAACAGGGGAGGTTGAGCCCTGAGAAGGGCAATATATAGTAGAGATAGCTCGACACCGAACGAGGAAGGTTGATCCCTGAACAAGATAATAGGTTGGTCCAAGACCAGTGGAAATAGCTCAACCTCGAACGGGAGAGGTTAAGCCCTAAGCAGGATAATATGTAGGATCGTTGTACATGAAGGAGGGAGGGGGACGAAATACGTGACTTTTTGAAGACAAATGATTTTTTGAAAAATCAGTGCGAAGTGGAAATTAAAGCGATAAAAAATAAGTATAGGAACACCAAGAGTTTTACTTACTTCGGAGCCTTCCGCAACTCCTATTGCAAGGCTCATGTCCTTTGGACCTTTCCGACGGACAATCCACTAATCTTCTCAACAAGGTAAACTCTTGGTAGAGTAGTCGAGTACAATGAGTGAAAAGTGTAACATCCTACACTTTTTGTTTTGTAAGTATAAGAAATAAGTATGAACAAATTAACTTCGTTACCAACAAGAAGTAGTAGTTTAGATACATTTGTATTTGGTGTCGGTCTTCCGACAGTAGTCAGTAGTAGTTGGGCCGCAGTAGGAAGACGAGGAAGCAATAGATCGCAAGTGCTCAAGCGCAGTCGTAAGTGTTGGATCGGAGTAAATCGATAGAGGGGGGGGTGAATATCGATCTTAAAATTTTCGGACTGTAAAGAGAAATACGCAGCAGAAAACACAAAAACAATCACTAACAATTTTTCTTTTTACTTGATTCGGAGTCGCAGTCGGCTCTTACTCCAAGGCCCACGGTCCTTGATCGTTTACGATGGGCAATTTTATATTCGAAAGAGTTTACAAGTTGGATTACAAAATATAGAATTGAAAACAGAGATTACAACACTTTACTGAATTAAATTTTATCGACGACCGGAGTGGATGGAAGTTCTGAGCAGTAGGTCGTTGTCGGCGTTGGAATCGCGAGTACGGAGCTTGTCAGAGCGTAGCGCTTGAACGAAAGTGTTGAGAGCGTAATGAGCGAGTTGTTCTCAAGCCTTGGGGGTGAACCCCCTTTTATAGTCGGCTCTTGGGCGCCTGTGTCGAAGGGGGCGCCTACACGTGGCCTCTCCTGCGCGAACTCCAATCCGCAGGCTCAGTCAGCGCTTATCCCCTTCATTGAGGCGCCTGAGTTGTCTGGGGCGCCTGAGGTGTCTGGGGCGCCTAGCTTGACTTGGTCTATTGGCTTTCGTGGCAGTTTACTTCGATGGTTTCGGTTTGGCCTTGCACTGGGGCGCCTGTATCCTTACAGGCGCCTAGCCCAGTGAGGCGCCTCCTTCCAATGAGGCGCCTGAGTTGCAGAAATACAGTCCGTTCGTCTCCTGCAACCAGGGTTAGTTCCAAAATACAAGAAGCAAACATACAATATATGTTAGACATTATTTATAGCCTAAGTTGTCTTGGTTCTGACTTTGAGTCTCCCAAATTGAACCCTAGGTCGAACCGACGCCTAATGTTCCCTCTACGGGGAACGCGTCCTCACCTACTCCTCTCGGGAGAATTTACCTTTTTTGCCAACCGACTCCTTCGGTTGGACTTTTTCCCAGCTTCACTCACCAGGTCTTCAGTGCCCAGTCCTCGACCAGGTCTTAGTGCCTAGCTTCACTCACCAGGTCTTTGGTGCCCAGTCGTCGACCAGGTCTTCGGTGCCCAGCTTTCATTTACCAGGTCTTATTGCCCAGCTTCACTCACCAGGTCTTATTGCCCAACTTTAGGTCAGGAATTAGTTGCCCAGCCCACGGTCAGGACTTAGTGCCCAATTCAAATGAACCAAGACTTAGTGCCTAGTGTACCTAGGACTTTCCTGCACACTTAATAGGCTTGTTAGATCACAACCAGATCTTAACTTCTGAACCCTTTGCCATTATCAAAACAAAGGTTTGACTTTGGTGCTTCTGGCACCAACAATCTCCCCCTTTTTGATTTATGGCAACACGGTTCAAAAAGTAAAGTTAAAAACATATTATAATAATCTAACAATACTAACAACAGAATTTTAACTCCCCCTGAATTTCACATTCTCCCCTGAAATTTTCAATATCATGTGGGTTTTGTTAACTTTTTAAGTGCTAAGTGTTTTTCATGTTTTAACAAAAAAAACTTGAGTTTTTGACTAAGTGTTTTTCGAGAATAACATAATTGTAATAAAAACTCTTAGGCAATTAAAAAGGTTTTGTAAGCCTAATTTTTGTTTCAATATTTTGAAAATCTACTTAGGCAAAACAAGTTTTGAAAAATTAATTTTCCTTACAAAGTTTTAATTTTGAGAGAAATAAATTTACCAACTTAGAAAAGTTTGCTTAAAAACATTTTCACACAAGGAGTTTGTAAAAAAAAAAAAATTCTTAGCACATTTGCCACAAAAAATTTTGAGAAATAATTTAGCTTAGGCAAATTTGTTTACTAAGAAAAGAACTTCTTTTATAAATGTTTTTCAAGATAGAAATTTTGAAGCCTTTTCGAAGTATTTTAAGAGCACTTAGAATTACTTTAAAAGTTTGAAGTACTTGACAAATACTACTTAGAATTACTTTAAAAGTTTGAAGTACTTGACAAAATTTTAGAAACCTTTTTAAGTACTTAAAAACTGAAAAGTACTTGGAAGCTTAGCATTTAGAACTTTCTACTTTACTTTTTGAAAAAGAGATAGAAAATTTTGAAAATTTAAAAAAAAATTCCTCTTTCTTTTGTTCTCTCCCCCTTTGCCATATATCAAAAAAAATTATACTAATTACAGCAAATAAATTAGAGGTAGTAAGAATTTTGAAATTTTGTATTGAACCAACTCTAAATAAAAACAACTGGACCAAACCAAGTTAAACCAATCTTGTTCGGATCCTGTCTAACCATGTTAGCTACTTACTAACTGTCATAAATAGTAGCTTTTGCTAGGGTTAGTCAAGTTAAGTAATCTGATCAAGTTAGATTTTCTAAGCTTGACACTTAACCTGATTGTTGTTCAACTTGTATTTATTGCCCCAATTACTGCAGATGCACTGACTTAAAGCATCTTGAATCAAGGCATAGACCTAAGCATCTCAACCCAGTCTAGGTTATCAATCAAAAGTACCCTAAGGTGCTTATGAGATGCTGGCTTCTAGATCTATAGGTGCATGCAGTTCTAGGGTTAGGGCCTAAGCTAAGTCTATTTGCGAAAAAACCCTAATTTTGAAGGGGATAGTTTTTTTTAAATAAAACTAAGTCGAAAAATCATTTTAAATTTCAAAAACTTAAAAAATGATAAATTTGCAAAATTTTCAAAGAAAATTAAGAAAAAAATAGGAAAAGTTTTTGGGAAACAATATAAATCAGTCCTACTCTACTAAGCACAACCCTAAAATTCAGTTATGAAGTGAATAATTAAGCAGTTAAAAAAAACTCAACAGATAAGTAAATAACCAGGAGATAAGATAGCTGTTAGTGATATGAGAGAAGTGTCCTAAGGCAATCGCCTTATGATGTAAACATTTATATTAATAAATGATAATTCACTATTTGAGTATACATGTTTTGTGTATTTGATTGGGATCTTAAACTCATCTACTGAATGTCCGCAATACAACTCACAGCATAAGAGAATTTGTGATGGGATCACAACTAGTGATTATCTCTAATGTGCAATTGTGAAGTATTGAAATTATCCCTAGTCGATGAATTGATAAAAACGGACACTATCAATTCTGTTGAGACTAGCATGGGTTATTCTCTAATCAGCTGATTCTCACTAGCTGGTGACATTGGGATGTCCGGAGATAAACATGGATGCTAGTTAAGGGAACTAGTTCATTAGAGTGACTAGCTGTAAGACTTCATATGGGAATCTACATGTAGATATGTCAATGAAGTTCTTACTGCAACTTAAGTGCGATGTTCCTTTGACTTGCGGTGTTCAAGTCATCTTGGTCATGGAGACTTATACTTTAACATCTTAAGCAAGCATCTCCAAGGAGGTGTGAACCCAGGATGATTGGGTATAAGCCGAAGTGCCCGAAGATGTTTGAACAGCCTACAAAGGATTCACCACTCCTTGCGAGGAGTTGTATACCCAGGCCTATCGTCGGATTGTTACTCAAAACCTCTGGCCAGAGTATATCATGTTTAGAGTGCGAGTCTCTTAAATACATGAGAGTAATTAGAAATCCAAAGGACGAGAAAGACACTACTTGGGCTAGGTGTGACATAGTCAGCCTAGTGGGGACTGACACCATAGACCGTGTCCTGAACCAAGTGGGTATAAGGTGGTGAAGGGAATGGGGCACGATTCATTAGAGTTGTTGAAGGGTTTCAGAATAATTTCTTCTGAGATCAAACCGTTGATCTTTCGATTAATTGGGGATCATGATGTACTACTAGGTGCCACTCATGATCGTTCTATAATTAGTTGATTATAGACGGCCAACATAAATCGAAAGCCTATTTAGTCACACGCAATACGAGTAATCCAAGGGATTTAAAATGAGTTGAAAATTGGATTTTCCGATCAAGAGAAATAAGTCGAATCTAAGTTAATCAGAGGCGCAATGGAAGCTAAAAATGGCTAAGTCTTTTGAAGGCTTATTGGGCGAATTAAATGAGTTTAATTCGTGACCGGTTCGGGTTGGTTTGGCCGGCCAAAGAGGGTGCTAACCCTCCTTGTGGTGGCTGGCCATTAAAGGGAATTAAATCAATTTATTTGGTTTAATTAATAAAATAAATCTAGTGTGATTTGTTTTATAAATTATGGATAAATAAATTTGTATAAAGAAATTTATATAAATAAATTTGTAGAAATTTATTCTTTTTATGGAAGTTAAAATAATCCATGAATTGGTTTATTTTAATTTTATAAAATCAATTAAGAATTGATTTTTCCATAATAAGAAAGTTTATAAATTTCTTATAAAATTTATTCCATAATTTAAAGAGAAGAAGAATTTGTTTTATTATAAATTAGTTATAATGAGACTCGGCTTAAACGGAATAATTAATAAGAGAATTTATAAGATAAATTTCTTATAACTAATTCCGTTAATTCCATTAAGAGGGAGACTTAGCAAAGGAGTTGCTACTATATAAAGGAACCAAAGGCAAGCCCTTATTCCTAATCAACTAATCAAGTTGTGAAGAGCTCTCCCTCTCTCTCTTCTCTTCTCCCTCCCCTCTCCTCCCTTAGGGTCGGCGCCCACTCTTGGAGTCTTAGGGCCGGCGCCCACTTGGAGGCTTAGGGCCGGCGCAATCTCTACCCAACCAAAGGGTGTCGTGAGCTTCAAGAAGAAGGAGAACCCGAACAAGAAGAAGAAGAAGCGGATAGCGACTCCTCTCTTCCCGGAATTTGAATTCCGCTTCTTGTTGGTTAGTTTCCTAATTCCTCTCTTGATCTTCTTTGTTGTGCCTATAGAGAATCTAGTAGTTCTCGTCGGCACAAAACTCGTGACTTTGCGAAGTCATCCCGAAGAGAACTCGGCGTGGACGCGAATAGAGGCGGAGCTTCCAAGGGACTCTACGGTTGGATCTCGTCCCTTACTTCGAGTTACGAGAGGTATAATGTAAATTAGTTTACTTTTCCGCAAGTTTTATTTTATGATTATGTCAACACACTATAAGGTTGCATGCTAGATACGAAGTTAAAATAATTTAGAAAATTATTTTATGCAAATTCTTCCGCTGCACGTAAAAATTTAAAATTTTACGAACTCGTATCCTTGTCAACATGCACCCGGCCCCAACAGTGGTATCAGAGCCGGTTAGTGTTCGACATAATCGTATAATTGTTTTGTGGAAAACTTTGTCATTATCTCAATTTCAGAAAAATTTTTAAATTATGGAAACTTTCAAATTATAATAAATTTTAGATTTAGGAATTTCAAAGTTTGGAAATCCTCATGAAATTTCGCAAACGTTTGAAATTTTCTAGTTTCTGTAATTTTATAATAATTGTGAAAACTTCCCATCTTTGGAAACTTTCTAATTTTAGAAATTTTTCTATTTTAGAAATTTTTCAATTTTGGAAATATGTAAGTTTTCTTTGTACCAGAAACTTACAATTATTCTGAAAACCTTTTTTTGAAATCTCGCAATTTTGGGCACTTTCTTTTTAAGAAAGTCTAGACAAATTCATGGACAGTTAATTGACAATTAAATTTGAATTGGTTTTTAAATTGACAACAAAATTCTTTATTTTGGATTGAGCCTCGGGGAGCCGTCCAATTTAAAGTTAGTTGTTGTAATTTAATTTCCCAATTTTTTAATTGAAGTTGTCATGTTTGATTTGGATTGAGCCTCGGGGAGCCGTCCAATTGGATTACACACGTTACTTTTCTTTGGTATCTGAGCCTCGGGGAGCCACCCTTAGAAAACGATTTGTTGTAATTAATCAAATACATGAATAAAATATGTTTTAAGAGGTGATGCTCTTACATATTGTTGTCTCCAAAATTAATTAGGAAAATGGTTTCCTATAGAGTTTCTTAAATGAGATTTTCATGAAATAATATGTAGTTGAATTAAGCGATTTGTCTCTTAATTTAATAAGATTTGATTTAGAAAATCAAAGTCTTGAACATATTATTTCCGAAATTAATTATGACAATTAGGAAATTGTTTCCCAAAGCAATTCCTTTAATAAAGTGTGAAATTAGAATTAAGGAAATCCGGTTCCTAATTCAATTCATGAGACTTGATAAATTAAGTCACATACATACTTTATTAAGGAAATCGTTAGTCATGACATATGTCATGAATGTGCATTAAAAAGGAAAAGATGAGACCAAAACCCCTTACAAAATATTAAGGCCAACACCTTCCATTAATATGGTTAGAATCTGAGTTTTGTTTCTCGTTTGGGTTGATGGACACATCCATGCCCGACTTGAACCTTAACATGTTCAAACCATGGAATTAGTTTATGAATAATATAGTTAGAGTTAGAGGTCAATCCTTAGTTTTGGTTGTTGGACACATCCAAGCCTGACTAAACGGTTGAATGAGCTCCAACCATGTTAAAACTGTTTCTTGATTAATGGGTCAGCCTTAAGCTTGGAGCATCGACTTGTTGTGCCACAGCCAAGGTCGATGTAAAGAGAGGTGCAGTTGGGTGCTATGTATATGATGCATACTTGTTAATGAGTTAACAACCCAATGATTTATGCAAACATTCAATTAGTTGATAGCATAATGTGATAGTTACATATATGTGATATGTAATCGGTATAATTACCTACCTTCATAGCTAAGAAAACTTGATGGCCACAGCCATGGTGTTCTTATCTATGGTTGGATATCAACCTATTTGGAGATGTTCCTACGATC
>JAGFNQ010007063.1:0-133853 GCA_024364735.1 Boesenbergia rotunda | reverse complement strand
AGTAGCTGTTTTGTTGCTGCAAAAATAAAAGACTTAGGTGTTTAGATTTCGATTTGGTTAACTGGACGTAGTAACGAAGATTTACTCTAAATTATTATTTAATCGCAGTTTAACTAATTATATAATTCTATAAATAGCTAATTTAGTCCTTGATACAGGACCTTGACTTTAACTCGTTCGGTTGATCGTGAAGAGGTTATTTCGGTCACGTTCTACAATTATAATGCGGGTACTTCTCCTTTGTACTCGAGTAGTTTTCTTTACCTTAAAAGCATGGCTATATTAAGTCTGATAGGTTGCTTGACCTTATTCTTTGTCGTTATTTAAAACATCACCGTTGAGACTTATTCTTCGTTGATCTTCGAGTATTCCAAATTCGTTTCTGTACAGTCCTCTGATGATTTTCTGTTCTGTAAAGTACCGCTTGTACGCGAGTACTTAGAAGTCCATTAAACATAGATATGTTTATTTAGCATTAGAAATACCCTACCTAGTAGTGTAGGTGCATAATCGTTGGTTTGCTATTTCTGGATTGATTGTATTGATGCATCGTATACTCGTTGGATTTTATTGCATCGTTGTTTCTCCGGTTGTTCGTGCATCATATATCATGCACCATACTTGCACGTTGCATACTAACGACTGTTGGCTTACATTTGGTTAAGCCGTCGTTAGTCATATTGTTGCTCGATTCACTCAACCACATGTTGTCATGGTAGTGGTTAGAGTGCGAGTGTTTGTCCTGTCATGCCAGACAGTGACACCCTCACCGTTATTTTAGAGGGATGAGCTGTTGGTAGCTCACCCTCACCGTTGTTGTTTTTCGAGGGGTATATATTGTAGCTGTTGATAGCTCCCCCAATGTACCGGGGTCTGGAGTGTGTGCTCCCCAGCATCCTGTCCACTCAACCACGCCTTATGTGGTATTACTGTTGTTGTTGGTTATTGTTGTTGTTGGAGTGACACAGTTGTCACAGCCCTACCCACTCGGTCACACAGATGGGATGTGTTGACGGCTTGACTGGCGTCAGGGGTGACACATGTCATTGTATCATGTGCATAAGTATTTTTTTATGCATTTGTTTGTGTTTGATGCACTTATATGTGCTATGATTGTTGCATATGTATGACATGCATGTCTATCTTGATATTATTGTTGTTGAGTTGTTTATACATGCCTAGTGCTTACCCGGATTTTATGCTATGTCGTTTTACTATATGTTATGCATGATTAGGTAAATCTGATATTTCTTATGGATTGTACCTTTTGATTCTCTACATCATTATCTTATTAATGCCATGCTTATTGTCTACTCATATACCCGCAGAGTCCGCCCGGACTCACCACCCCTGCTTCCCTTTTTGTTGTTTCAGATAGCAGGTAGTGGTATTGCTTGGAGCCAGGAGATGATCCAGTTGCTAGTCCCTCAGTCCCTCAGTCCCTCAGTTTCACCGGGTTATTTTGGTTTAGAGTTATTTCAGAGTTGGTTCTCCGTAGTTTCTTTGTTTCCCCATTTTATATTATTTCTGGTATGATCTTGACAAATTTGTAGTCACTTCTTATTGGTCAAGTTTATTCGTTGTGGAGTTTCTTATTAAGTTGTGTTTTCTTTTATGCTTAAGGTGGCTGAGCCACCCGTTATCTTTTATGTTAATATAAACTGCGTGGTTGTGATTTCTACATATTATTGTGATGCTAGCCGCTTGTGGCTGAGCTATATTGAGGAGATATGATGTATAATTGGCCCATATTGTCCGCCATACAGGGGAGATGCTGCCCGATTTTCGAGGAAGCATGTGTCTCTGGGGGCGTGACAATTTTTGGTATCAGAGCCAAGTTTTCAAGTTCCTTTGGGATCTATGGATTTTTGGTCAGTTTGTCGATGTTTTGTGATGTTTTGGTGTCTATGGGTTTACGGAGTTGTTTTACGAGGTCAATCTGTATGTTACAGATTTGTTTATTTTTTTTGCGGAGTCTTTTTCTTGAGGGTTGACGACGTTGTTTTGTTTTACGAAGTCTATCTGTATTTTACGATTGTATTTTCCGGAGTCATTTTCTGATTATCGTTGTGATGGGACTTGGTGGCAACGGACTTCTCCAGGCGACAGGTATTCTTTTTGGTCTCTCGTATACTCTACCTTATTTAGGTATCGTTAGAGATTCTTCCATTTGAATTTTTCAATGACAGCTTCACAATCTGAAGATCACTTTGTTGTTAGCATGCAGTTGACTGCATTTAATCTTAACCAATGAAAAAAAAAACTTTAGGTACAAAGACGAGTCGCAAGAGAAACTTTGTAAACCTAATTAAATCCTCATGCAGTAAGACCACTAAAATTAATTGAATTTTGCTAATGACAAATTGTTGATACCTAACCTAGGTTATACTCGGTCACTTCCTAAGTGATAATTAGCCAAATGAGTAACCACTAACCAATGTTGTACACACACAAAAAAAGGGGGGAAAACACATCTTCATTTACGACTACAGTAACAATAGAGGGTACAACTAGAGCATAGTAGATTAAGCATCATGTCATCTTCTCTTATTATGCACTTAGTTCATGGTTATGAATAACTACTAATAAAAACAAAATATAGCTGTAAGTCATATTACCCTATGAGACTTCACAAAACCATTGAACAGCCGCGATCTAATGTCTTTGTTTGTATATTCTAATAGAAAAGTCTACGATCAAAATATAAAGTATAAGCTACTGCAAAATTGTAGCACCTAATAATCAATGTATTATGAAACTATATTTATGTAGCTTTCATTATCTAGTATAATGTTGCAAGATTTGCTTTCGCACTTGGCATGAGAATAGAAATTACTAGTGTTAGTCTATGCGTAATCAGTTGTGGTTAAGAGACACAAACATGAGCTATAGTTTCTTTAGCTCTTATTCTAGGTGATTAATATGAGCTCAACCTATTTGTTACTTCTGAAAGTTGGAAGTTTGACTTCGTTTAAGGTCACGTTGTAGCACTTGTAAAACTTTAGGATTTGAGAAAACTGGTATTAGTTATATGACTTAAAAAAAGGTTATTATTAAATCCAACTGAAACTATTTGTTTTGCTGAAAAAGAAAGTGTTGTAGGGCAGATGGTTAGTGCTTCAATTTTACAACTAAGAGGTCTAGGGGTTTTAAATAATGTTTGGCATTTTTACACAAAAATCCACCCAAGTTCAGATAATTACAACTAGGTCCCTAAATTTTGAAACCTATGCTGAAAACTATTTGGTTATTATTAAATCCAACTGAAACTATTTGTTTCACTGAAAACCTATGCTGTTGTTGAAGATAAAAATTCAGAACTAGTTGGAAAAAAAAACTTATTGATATATTTTTCCCAATGACTAACTTCTCATTAGCTTGAAATGTGGATAGCATATGCGCAGAAAGAGTTCTGAGCTCCTCTTGAAGCCACTCAACACTTTTGGAATTGTTCCATGTTGTTTTTCTCAATGCCTCTTCTACTAGTATGGTCCTTTTCTCTTGCTCAGCTTTAGTTACTGTGACGGTTGCTATATCTGCTTCAATCCGTTCGGTTTGTTTCTGATGTTTTTTCTCCAATAACTCAACCTGTATCTCAAGATCATTAATAATGGATATATGTGCAGAACACTCATACTGAATCCTGAGTTGTTCACGTAGTTGCATTTGCTCCAGCTTTGTTGTGGCATCATGGTTTTCCTGCTTCATCATTTCATAGTCCAAACCAAGTTGTTCCATTTGCATTTCTAGCTCTTCACGATTTTTCCTGTAAAATTCTACTTCATTATTGAGATCAATTATCTTGCTCTCCGGTGAGTAAGCAGTTTTCATGTCATCATGTTCATTTACAAGTGCAACCAAGGCATACTCCTCTTCATTGCCACTTTCGAAAATTGCTTCGGGTACTTGTTGCTCACAATCAGATTTCTGCAGCTATGAAAGTCCCTTTACTAATTTAGCATCTTCAAGTTCCAAATCAACTGTGTCATTCATTTCCATTTTACTACATTTAGCACATAGTGTATCGTTATTCTTCTGTTCCAACATTCCCTCTAGAAATTATTTGCTTCTTCTGTCATTTTAGTTGCAAGACGGGATGGACACTCTGATTTTTCTCGTGATCTAGCTCTTGCTGACTTTCTTCAAGTAAAGAAAGATGATTTTCACAATCATGCTGCATGCCAGTAGTTCCATCAAACTTCCTCCTCTTCTCTAAGAGCTTGAGTTTGTCACATTCTCTTTTAAGTGCATCCTTCTCTTGATTTAAGTCGCTCATTTCCCATGAAAGATCTTGTCCTCGCGTGTTCTCCTTGATGATTTGCTTTCGTAGAGTCTGCAACTTCAGATGTGACACTTTCTGTTAAAATATCTACATCATCGCCTAGAATAAATACCTCATTGGGTTGAACTATGATTATAATTTCCACTGCTGTCGGAGGAATTCCTCTTGTTCTTGTTGCTATAATGGTGTATATTCTCAACAGACCTATTGAGACAATTTTTCCTTTTCAAGACAAACAACTACATAATACAACTCGGGCACATATATGTTCCCAAAAGAAAAGGTTACCTTTTAAGACCTTGTTTCTGCTACAAATGATTTTGATGAAGGTTTCGTAATCGGAAGGGGAGCTTGTGGGACAGTGTATAGAGCAATGCCGAAATATGATGATTAGATCAGGAGATCAGCTGTGTCCAGCGTATTAGTCATCAGTTTACTAGCCTCAGCAGATGGTCGATGCTACAAGCAGACGGTGGGAGCTCCAGCACCTCAGACTATGCAGCCAACAGCAATTCAGATGATTCTCCAGGCTACAAGAGGTATGTCTTCGGTGATCATACTATCTTTAGTATTCACTTGCTAGTTTGGGGTTGGTTGACCATTTCCAAATTAGTTGGATGCGTATTTGCTTCTACACTTGTTAATAGTTATGCATCGTTTGGATTTTAACTTTATAGCATGTAGAGGGGTCATGAAAGCGAACAATTAATGTGTTGGGGATTCGACCTAGATAAAAAGGGGTAATCCTGAGATCATTATTCTCCTCTATTTTTACATTAAGGTTACTTTATGTTTCTTGATTCTTTGATTTGGACAGCATTTGTAGTCCAACGGTTAGTATAATTGCCTTCCAAGCAATAGACTTGACAGTTGGTAGAGCACATGGTTTTACAACGATGTTGATCAAATCGAACCTTTCAGCCCCTTAAAAATTCGGTATTTAAGGTCACCAATTTAGTTCAGAGCTTCTCAGAGTTGGGACTGGAGGAGCAGGGTCAGATAGAGAAAGGGTTGTTGGTGTCTATGGTTACTCAGTCTTCGATCAGGATGAAGATCAGAGAGGCTCAGCCTAGTGATCAGCATCTGCAGTCCTTAGGCAGCCGGATAGCCTCCGAGCAGCAGACTGACTTTACACGTGATGACGAGGGTATTCTTTATTTCCGAGGGAGATTGTGCGTACCTAAGTCACATCCGGTCATGGAGGAGTTACTTCAGGAGGCTCATCGATCTCGGTTTGCTATACACCCAGGTGGGACCCGTATGTACCGAGACTTGAGACGTTCTTACTGGTGGAACGGTATGAAGAAAGACATCGCGGATTTGTTCCTAGATGTCTAGTGTGCCAGCAGGTGAAGGTTGAGCATCAGAGACCTGGTGGACTATTACAGAAGATCCCCATTCCTGAGTGGAAGTGGGAACATATTACGATGGATTTCGTTGTTGGATTACCGAGGTCTCGTAGAAGACACGATGCGATTTGGGTGATCGTTGATCGATTAACCAAATCTGCTCATTTCCTGGGGATTCAGAGGACAGATTCTCTGGACAAGCTGGCAGAGTTGTATTGCCGTGAGATTATCAGATTACATGGTGTTCGTTTGAGCATCATATCAAATAGAGACTCGCGTTTCACTTCGCGGTTTTGGCAGAGTTTGCAGCGGGTCATGGGTACCGAGCTTCGATTCAGTACAGCTTTTCATCCGCAGACGGAGGGACAGTCTGAGCGTACCATTCAGACACTAGAGGATTTGTTGAGGTCTTGCGTTATGGACTTTGGAGGCAACTGGGAGGATCACCTGCATTTGGTTGAGTTTGCTTATAATAATAGCTATCATTCAGCTATTCAGATGGCACTTTTCGAGGCGTTATATGGTAGAGCTTGCAGGACACCCACCCTTTGGGTAGAGGTTGGGGAATCTCAGTTGCTAGGTCCTCAGAGTATTCAGCATGACGCCGATCTAGTCCGTACTATCAGACGCCGTCTGTCAGAGGCTCAGGATCGTCAGAAGAGTTATGCAGATCGGAGACGCAGACCCTTAGAGTTCTCCGTGAGCGATCACGTGTTCTTACAAGTGTCGCCCATGAAAGGGGTGAAGAGGTTTGGGTTACGAGGTAAGCTAGCTCCCCGCTATATTGGACCTTTCCAGATTTTGGAGCGGATTGGAGCTGTCCCTTATCGTTTGGCGTTACCACCATCTTTGGCTGGAGTTCACGATGTGTTTCATGTTTCCATGCTGAGGAAATATGTACCAGATCCTACACATGTGTTATCAGAGGTGCCGGTCACACTTCAGCCAGACGCGACTTATGAGGAGGTGCCTATGCGGATTCTGGACCGCAAAGAGCATCGTTTAAGGAACAAGACAGTTCGGTTGGTTAAAGATGGTTGGCAGCACCATTCTGATGAGGATGCTACTTGGGAGCTTGAGGATACGATCAGAGCTCGCTACCGTCATCTATTTTCTTGAGGTGCGTATGGTTGGTCTTCATTGCGTATTTATATTATGGCTCAGGTGTTGATACCTGTTGTGGTGGATTGGTATTTGTTTTGGTTTGTTAGTGAAATTTGGGGACCAAATTTTTGTTAGTGGGGGAGAATATTAAATACTGAATTTTTCAAAAATGTTTAAGGGGTTGAAAAGTTAGATTTCGAAATTTAGGGACCTAGTTGTAATTATCTGAACTTGGGTGGATATTTTTGTAAAAATGCCAAACATTATTTAAAACCCCTAAGCCCTAACTTCTTTCATCTCACCCGATCCCCTCTCGCCTCTTTTGCCATTTTCTTCTCCCCCGACGTCGATCCCTTCGGTTTTTGCCTGACGCTGCATGCGTGACAACCACCAACGCCGGACGCCGTCGCCTCTCCCAGCGAGCGAGCGCCGCCGCCCTCCGACTCCCTTCTTCTCTTCTTCTCCGGCGCGCACGAGCAGAACGCCGTCGCCCTCGCGAGGAGCCCCAGCCGACGCCGACTGTCAGCAGTCCCTGTTCGACAAACGAAACCGGCGGTTCCCCTCTTTAGTCGTATTGCCGGATTAGGTGAGGTATCAGGTAAGAGTTTTGGTGGCGTAAAAGTGTTTTGTTGTTGCTAAGTGTAGGTTTGTTCTTGTGTTTTGGTGGGGGTGATACCGTGAGTTGGTTTATGAGATTTGCTCAATTTTGCTTGGGAATTTTGCTAGCCTTAATTAACTGAATTCATGTTGTCGTGAGCCTGTGTGGTGCTTAGGGTTCTTATGAGTTGGGTTTTGTATCTTGAACTCGAATTTTTCTATTCCTGTGGAGTATGTTGTATTTGTTAACTTTTTATCTCTGTTAACAATCATTTCAAAGGTTTCTGTGTTGCAAGAATATGGGATTTGGTGTTGCTGTAAATTCTGGATTAGGAGATTGTAGGTATGCGTGGGTTATGTTTTGGATTGGTGTACAACATTAGGTATTGGTATCAATTACCCAAACCCCAATCTGTAAATGGGCACAACATTGACTAATAAAGAAAATTTAATATTATAGTAGCTGTTTTGGTTGCTACAAAAATAAAAGACTTAGGTGTTTAGATTTCGATTTGGTTAACTGGACGTAGTAACGAAGATTTACTCTAAATTATTATTTAATCGCAGTTTAACTAATTATATAATTCTATAAATAGCTAATTTAGTCCTTGATACAGGACCTTGACTTTGAACTCGTTCGGTTGATCGTGAAGAGGTTATTTCGGTCACGTTCTACAATTATAAGGCGGGTACTTCTCCTTTGTACTCGAGTAGTTTTCTTTACCTTAAAAGCATGGCTATATTAAGTCTGATAGGTTGCATGACCTTGTTCTTTGTCGTTATTTAAAACATCGCCGTTGAGACTTATTCTTCGTTGATCTTCGAGTATTCCAAATTCATTTATGTACAGTCCTCTGTTGATTTTCTGTTATGTAAAGTACCGCTTGTACGCGAGTACTTAGAAGTCCATTAAACACAGATAGGTTTATTTGGCATTAGAAATACCCTACCTAGTAGTGTAGGTGCATAATCGTTGGTTTGCGATTTCTGGATTGATTGTATTGATGAATCGTATACTCGTTGGATTTTATTGCATCGTTGTTTCTCCGGTTGTTCGTGCATCGTATATCATGCACCATACTTGCACGTTGCATACTAACGACTGTTGGCTTACATTTGGTTAAGCCGTCGTTAGTCATATTGTTGCTCGATTCACTCGACCACATGTTGTCATGGTAGTGGTTAGAGTGCGAGTGATTGTCCTGTCATGCCAGACAGTGACACCCTCACCGTTATTTTAGAGGGATGAGCTGTTGGTAACTCACCCTCACCGTTGTTGTTTTTTGAGGGATATATATTGTAGCTGTTGATAGCTCCCCCAATGTACCGGGGTCTGGAGTGTGTGCTCCCCATCATCCTCTCCACTCAACCACGCCTTATGTGGTATTACTATTGTTGTTGGTTATTGTTGTTGTTGGAGTGGTACAGTTGTCACAGCCCTACCCACTCGGTCACACAGATGGGATGTGTTGACGGCTTGACTGGCGTCAGGGGTGACACATGTCATTGCATCATGTGCATACGTATTTCTTTTATGCATTTGTTTGTGTTTGATGCACTTATATGAGCTATGATTGTTGCATATGTATGACATGCATGTCTATCTTGATATTATTGTTGTTGAGTTGTTTATACATGCCTAGTGCTTACCCGGATTTTATGCTATGTCGTTTTACTATATGTTATGCATGATTAGGTAAATCTGATATTTCATATGGACTGTACCTTTTGATTCTCTACATCGTTATCTTATTTATGCCATGCTTATTGTCTACTCATATACCCGCAGAGTCCGCCCGGACTCACCATCCCTGCTTCCCTTTTTGTTGTTTCAGATAGCAGGTAGTGGTATTGCTTGGAGCCAGGAGATGATCCAGTTGCCAGTCCCTCAGTCCCTCAGTTTCACCGGGTTATTTTAGTTTGGAGTTATTTCAGAGTTGGTTCTCCGTAGTTTCTTTGTTTCCGCATTTTATATTATTTCTGGTATGGTCTTGACAAATTTGTAGTCACTTCTTATTGGTCAAGTTTATTCGTTGTGGAGTTTCTTATTAAGTTGAGTTTTCTTTTATGCTTAAGGTGGCTGAGCCACCCGTTATCTTTTATGTTAATATAAACAGTGTGGTTGTGATTTCTACATATTATTGTGATGCCAGCCGCTTGTGGCTGAGCTATATTGAGGACATATGATCTATAATTGCCCTATATTGTCCGCCGTACAGGGGAGATGTTGCCCGATTTTCAAGAAAGCATGTGCCTCTGGGGGCGTGATAATTTTTATTATCAGAGCCAAGTTTTCGAGTTCCTTTGGGATCTGTGGATTTTTGGTCAGTTTGTCGATGTTTTGTGATGTTTTGGTGTCTATGGGTTTACGGAGTTGTTTTACGAGGTCAATCTGTATGTTACAGATTTGTTTATTTTTTTTGCGGAGTCTTTTTCTTGAGGGTTGACGACGTTGTTTTGTTTTACGAAGTCTATCTGTATTTTACGATTGTATTTTCCTGAGTCATTTTCTGATTATGGTTGTGATGGGACTTGGTGGCAACGGACTTCTCCAGGCGACAGGTATTCTTTTTGGTCTCTCGTATACTCTACCTTATTTAGGTATCGTTAGAGATTCTTCCATTAGAATTTTTCAATGACAGCTTCACAATCTGAAGATCACTTTGTTGTTAGCATGCAGTTGACTGCATTTAATCTTAACCAATGAAAAAAAAACATTAGGTACAAAGACGAGTCACAAGAGAAACTTTGTAAACCTAATTAAATCCTCATGCAGTAAGACCACTAAAATTAATTGAATTTTGCTAATGACAAATTGTTGATACCTAACCTAGGTTATACTCGGTCACTTCCTAAGTGATAATTAGCCAAATGAGTAACCACTAACCAATGTTGTACACACACAAAAAAAGGGGGGAAAAACACATCTTCGTTTACGACTACAGTAACAATAGAGGGTACAACTAGAGCATAGTAGATTAAGCATCATGTCATCTTCTCTTATTATGCACTTAGTTCATGGTTATGAATAACTACTAATAAAAACAAAATATAGCTGTAAGTCATATTACCCTATGAGACTTCACAAAACCATTGAACAGCCGCGATCTAATGTCTTTGTTTGTATATTCTAATAGAAAAGTCTACGGTCAAAATATAAAGTATAAGCTACTGCAAAATTGTAGCACCTAATAATCAATGTATTATGAAACTATATTTATGTAGCTTTCATTATCTATTATAATGTTGCAAGATTTGCTTTCACACTTGGCATGAGAATAGAAATTACTAGTGTTAGTCTATGCGTAATCAGTTGTGGTTAAGAGACACAAGCATGAGCTATAGTTTCTTTAGCTCTTATTCTAGGTGATTAATATGAGCTCAACCTATTTGTTACTTCTGAAAGTTGGAAGTTTGACTTCGTTTAAGGTCACGTTGTAGCACTTGTAAAACCTTAGGATCTGAGAAAACTGGTATTAGTTATATGACTTAAAAAAAGGTTATTATTAAATCCAACTGAAACTATTTGTTTCGCTGAAAAAGAAAGTGTTGTAGGGCAGATGGTTAGTGCTTCAGTTTTACAACTAAGAGGTCTAGGGGTTTTAAATAATGTTTGGCATTTTTACAAAAAAGTCCACCTAAGTTCAGATAATTACAACTAGGTCCCTAAATTTCGAAACCTATGCTGATAACTATTTGGTTATTATTAAATCCAACTGAAACTATTTGTTTCGCTGAAAACCTATGCTGTTGTTGAAGATAAAAATTCAGAACTAGTTGGAAAAAAAAACTTATTGATATATTTTTCCCAATGACTAACTTCTCCTTAGCTTGAAATGTGGATAGCATATGCGCAGAAAGAGTTCTGAGCTCCTCTTGAAGCCACTCAACACTTTTGGAATTGTTCCATGTTGTTTTTCTCAATGCCTCTTCTACTAGTATGGCCCTTTTCTCTTGCTCAGCTTTAGTTACTGTGATGGTTGCTATATCTGCTTCAATCCGTTCGGTTTGTTTCTGAAGTTTTTTCTCCAATAACTCAACTTGTATCTCAAGATCATTAATAATGGATAAATGTGCAGAACACTCATACTGATTCCTGAGTTGTTCACGTAGTTGCATTTGCTCCAGCTTTGTTGTGGCATTATGGTTTTCCTGCTTCATCCTTTCATAGTCCAAACCAAGTTGTTCCATTTGCATTTCTAGCTCTTCACGATTTTTCCTGTAAAATTCTACTTCATTATTGAGATCAATTATCTTGCTCTCCGGTGAGTAAGCAGTTTTCATGTCATCATGTTCATTTACAAGTGCAACCAAGGCATACTCCTCTTCATTGCCACTTTCGAAAATTGCTTCGGGTACTTGTTGCTCACAATCAGATTTCTGCAGCTATGAAAGTCCCTTTACTAATTTAGCATCTTCAAGTTCCAAATCAACTGTGTCATTCATTTCCATTTTACTACATTTAGCACATAGTGTATCGTTATTCTTCTGTTCCAACATTCCCTCTAGAAATTATTTGCTTCTTCTGTCATTTTAGTTGCAAGAGGGGATGGACACTCTGATTTTTCTCGTGATCTAGCTCTTGCTGAATTTCTTCAAGTAAAGAAAGATGATTTTCACAATCATGCTGCATGCCAGTAGTTCCATCAAACTTCCTCCTCTTCTCTAAGAGCTTGAGTTTGTCACATTCTCTTTTAAGTGCATCCTTCTCTTGTTTTAAGTCGCTCATTTCCCATGAAAGATCTTGTCCTCGCGTGTTCTCCTTGATGATTTGCTTTCGTAGAGTCTGCAACTCCAGATGTGACACTTTCTGTTAAAATATCTACATCATCACCTAGAATAAATACCTCATTGGGTTGGACTGTGATTATAATTTCCACTGCTGTCGGAGGAATTCCTCTTGTTCTTGTTGCTATAATGGTGTATATTCTCAACAGACCTATTGAGACAATTTTTCCTTTTCAAGACAAACAACTACATAATACAACTCGGGCACATATATGTTCCCAAAAGAAAAGGTTACCTTTTAAGACCTTGTTTCTGCTACAAATGATTTTGATGAAGGTTTCGTAATCGGAAGGGGAGCTTGTGGGACGGTGTATAGAGCAATGTCGAAATATGATGATTAGATCAGGAGATTAGCTGTGTCCAGCATATTAGTCATCAGTTTACTAGCTTCAGCAGATGGTCGAAGCTACAAGCAGACGGTGGGAGCTCCAGCACCTCAGACTATGCAGCCAACAGCAATTCAGATGATTCTCCAGGCTACAAGAGGTATGTCTTCGGTGATCATACTATCTTTAGTATTCACTTGCTAGTTTGGGGTTGGTTGACCATTTCCAAATTAGTTGGATGCGTATCTGCTCCTACACTTGTTAATAGTTATGCATCGTTTGGATTTTAGCTTTATAGCATGTAGAGGGGTCATGAAAGCGAACAATTAATGTGTTGGGGATTCGACCTAGATAAAAAGGGGTAATCCTGAGATCATTATTCTCCTCTATTTTAACATCAAGGTTTCTTTATGTTTCTTGATTCTTTGATTTGGACAGCATTTGTAGTCCAACGGTTAGTATAATTGCCTGCCAAGCAATAGACCTGGGTTTAACAGTTGGTAGAGCACATGGTTTTACAACGATGTTGATCAAATCGAACCTTTCAGCCCCTTAAAAATTTGTTATTTAAGGTCACCGATTTAGTTCAGAGCTTCTCAGAGTTGGGACTGGAGGAGCAGGGTCAGACAGAGAAAGGGTTGTAGGTGTCTATGGTTGCTCAGTCTTCGATCAGGACGAAGATCAGAGAGGCTCTGCCTAGTGATCAGCATCTGCAGTCCTTAGGCAGCCGGATAGCCTCCGAGTAGCAGACTGACTTTACACGTGATGACGAGGGTATTCTTTATTTCCGAGGGAGATTGTGCGTACCTAAGTCACATCCGGTCATGGAGGAGTTACTTCAGGAGGCTCATTGATCTCGGTTTGCTATACACCCAGGTGGGACCCGTATGTACCGAGACTTGAGACGTTCTTACTGGTGGAACGGTATGAAGAAAGACATCGCGGATTTTGTTGCTAGATGTCTAGTGTGCCAGCAGGTGAAGGTTGAGCATCAGAGACCTGGTGGACTATTACAGAAGATTCCCATTCCTGAGTGGAAGTGGGAACATATTACGATGGATTTCGTTGTTGGATTACCGAGGTCTTGTAGAAGACACGATGCGATTTGGCTGATCGTTGATCGATTAACCAAATCTGCTCATTTCTTGGGGATTCAGAGGACAGATTCTCTGGACAAGCTGGCAGAGTTGTACTGCCGTGAGATTATCAGATTACATGGTGTTCCTTTGAGCATCATATCAGATAGAGACCCGCGTTTCACTTCGCGGTTTTGGCAGAGTTTGCAGCGGGCCATGGGTATCGAGCTTCGATTCAGTACAGCTTTTCATCCGCAGACGGACGAACAGTCTGAGCGTACCATTCAGACACTAGAGGATTTGTTGAGGTCTTGCGTTATGGACTTTGGAGGCAACTGGGAGGATCACCTGCATTTGGTTGAGTTTGCTTATAATAATAGCTATCATTCGGCTATTCAGATGTCTCTTTTCGAGGCGTTATATGGTAGAGCTTGCAGGACACCCACCCTTTGGGTAGAGGTTGGGGAATCTCAGTTGCTAGGTCCTCAGAGTATTCTGCATGACGCCGATCTAGTCCGTACTATCAGACGCCGTCTGTCAGAGGCTCAGGATCGTCAGAAGAGTTATGCAGATCGGAGATGCAGACCCTTAGAGTTCTCCGTGAGCGATCACGTGTTCTTACGAGTGTCGCCCACGAAAGGGGTGAAGAGGTTTGGGTTACGAGGTAAGCTAGCTCCCGGCTATATTGGACCTTTCCAGATTTTGGAGCGGATTGGAGCTGTCGCTTATCGTTTGGCGTTACCACCGTCTTTGGCTGGAGTTCACGATGTGTTTCATGTTTCCATGCTGAAGAAATATGTACCAAATCCTACACATGTCTTATCAGAGGTGCCGGTCACACTTCAGCCAGACGCGACTTATGAGGAGGTGCCTATGCGGATTCTGGACCGCAAAGAGCATTGTTTAAGGAACAAGACAGTTCGGTTGGTTAAAGTTGGTTGGCAGCACCATTCTGATGAGGATGCTACTTGGGAGCTTGAGGATACGATCAGAGCTCGCTACCCTTATCTATTTTCTTGAGGTGCGTATGGTTGGTCTTGTTGGGACCGGGTGCATGTCGATAAGGATACGAGTTCGTAAAATTTTAAATTTTTACGTGCAGCGAAAGAATTTGCATAAAATAATTTCCTAAATTATTTTAACTTCGTATCTAGCATGCAATCTTATGGTGTGTTGACATAATCATAAAATAAAACTTTGCGGAAAAGTAAACTAATTTACCAAGTACCTCGCGTAACCCGAAGTAAGGGACGAGATCCAACCGTAGCGTCCCTTGGAAGCTTCGCCTCTATTCGCGTCCACGCCGAGTTCTCTTCGGGATGACTTCGCAAAGTCACGAGTTTTGTGCCGACGAGAACTACTAGATTCTCTATAGGCACAACAAAGAAGAACAAGAGAAAAGTATGAAAACTAACCACCAAGAAACGGAATCGAATTCCGAGAGGGAAGGGTATGTGATCCGCTTCTTCTTCTTCTTGGTTGGCTTCTCCTTGAAGTAGATGGCTCACGGCAACCCTTGCTCACGCCAACCCTTGCTTGGGTGTAGGTTGGGCGCCAGCCCTAGAAAGGCTAGGGTGGGCGCCGGCCCTAAGGGGAAGAGGAGGGAAGGAGAAGAGAGAGAGGGAGAGGATGCTTCTAATCTCTTGATCACTTGATTAGAACTAAGGGCTTGCCTTTGGTTCCATTATATAGTAGCATCTCTCTTGCCAAGTCTCCCTCTTAACGGAATTAACGGAATTAGTTATTATAAGAAATTTATCCTATAAATTCTCTTATGAATTATTCCGTTTAAACCAAGTTTTATTATAACTAACTTTATAATAAAACTAATTAGTTATCATAAGAAATTTATCCTATAAATTCTCTTATGAATTTTATTATAACTAACTTTATAATAAAACTAATTAATCTCTCCTTTTATTATGGAATAAATTTTATAAGAAATTTATAAACTTTCTTATTATGGAAAAATCAATTCATAATTGATTTTATAAAATTAAAATAAACCAATTCATGGATTATTTTAACTTCCATAAAAGGAATAAATTTCTATAAATTTATTTCTATAAATTTCTTTATACAAATTTATTTATCCATAATTTATAAAATAAATCGTGCTAGATTTACTTTATTAATTAAACCAAAATTAATTGGTTTTCTCCCCAATAGGTGGCCGACCACTTCAAGGAGGTTTGGCACCCTCTTTGGCCGGCCAAACCAACCCGAACCGTTCGCGAATTAAACTCATTTAATTCGCCCAATAAGCCTTCAAAAGACTTGGCCATTTTAGCTTCCATTGCGCCTCTGATAAATTCAGATTCGACTTATTTCTCTTAATCAGAAAATCCAATTTTCAACTCGTTTTAAATCCCTCGGATTACTCGTAGTGTGTGTGACTAAATAGGCTTTCGATTTATGTTGGCCGTCTATAATCAACTAATTATAGAACGATCATGAGTGGCACCTAGTAGTACATCATGATCCCCAATTAATCGAAAGATCAATGGTTTGACCTCAGAAGAAATTATTCTGAAACCCTTCAGCAGCTCTAATGAATCGTGCCCCATTCTCTTCACCATCTTATACCCACTTGGTTCAGGACACGGTCTATTTGTGTCAGTCCCCACTAGGCTGACTACGTCACACCTAGCCCAAGTAGTGTTTTTCTCGTCCTTTGGATTTCTAGTTACTCTCATGTATTTTAGAGACTCGTACTCCAAACATGATATACTCTGGCCAGAGGTTTTGAGTAACAATCCGACGATAGGCCTGGGTATACATCTCCTCGCAAGGAGTGGTGAATCCTTTGTAGGCTGTTCAAACATCTTCGGGCACTTCGGCTTATACCCAATCATCCTGGGTCCACACCTCCTTGAAGATGCTTGCTTAAGATGTTAAAGTATAAGTCTCCATGACCAAGATGACTTGAACACCGCAAGTCAAAGGAACATCGCACTTAAGCTGCAGTAAGAACTTCATTGACATATCTATATAGATTACCATATGAAGTCTTACAGCTAGTTACTCCAATGAACTAGTTCCCATAACTTGCATCCATGTTTATCTCCGGACATCCCAATGTCACCAGCCAGTGAGAATCAGCTGATTAGAGAATAACCCATGCTAGTCTCAACAGAATTNTCTGCTCGCAGTTTGTGTTAAAGATGTTGGGGTACATTGAGCGACTGAGCGCACTCGTTTTGCAATGGATCATGAACTAAGTATTGACTTAATTCTGATTGTGTTTGCCCAAGAGTATTCACAATTTGTGATGAACTATCGGATGAACAACTAGAGACACATTCCTGAGTTGCTCACGTACTGAAGACTGTAGAGCCTTCTGTAAAGTCGGATCAAAAGGCGGTACTGTTAGTTGGTTTCTCGAAGAAAGGTTCTAAGAGGAAGGCCAAGGAACAGAACAAAGGGAAGAAGAAAAAGGCCAAGAAGACTGAAAAGAAACCAAAAGGAACTTGCCATCATTGTGGCAAGGAGGGTCACTGGCGAAGAAACTGCAAGGTTTATCTTGAGTCCTTGAAGAAGAAGGCATCCGATGCCCCATCCTCTTCAGGTATCTTCGTTATTGAATGTCACTCTATTTCCTCAGATACCTGGGTACTTGATACTGGGTGTAGCTCACATATATGTAATGACATACAGGGGCTAAGGAATAGAAGAAGACTCGTCAAGGGAGAAGCGAATTTGCGGGTTGGAAATGGAGCAAGGATTGCTGCTATTGCCATCGGAACATATTTGCTAAAGCTCCCAACTGGACGTGTCTTAGAATTGGATAATTGTTATTTCGTTCCTTCGTTAATAAAGAACATTGTATCTATTTCATGTTTGAATGAAAAAGGTTATCATTTAACTTTTAGTAACAATTGTTGTTACATAACTTTGAATGGTGTTCTTTATGGGAATGGAATTTTGAGCAATGGCATCTACACGTTAGATTTATCTAATGACGTTTTCAATATCGAAGTTAGCAACAAACGTGCACGAATAGATAATCAAATAGACTCCTACACGTGGCACTGTCGTCTTGGCCATATAAGTAAGAAATGCATGACCGAATTACACCGATGTGGAATTTTGGAATCATTTGAACCCGGTTCATTTGATACATGCGAATCATGCTTAAAAGGCAAGATGACCAAATTACCCTTTTCCGGAAAAGGTAATCCAGTGGGAGAATTGCTTGGTCTAATACATACCGATGTATGTGGACCAATGTCAACTCTTGCACATGGAGGCTATAACTACTTCATCACCTTCATCGATGATCACTCACGATTCGGGTATGTGTTCTTGATGAAATACAAATCTGAAGCCTTTGAGAAATTCAAAGAGTTCAGAAATGAAGTAGAGAAACAGCTTGGCAAAAGTATTAAGATACTTCGATCCGATCGAGGTGGTGAATACTTAAGTCAAGAGTTTCAAGATTATCTTAGGGACAATGGGATACTGTCCCAATGGACTCCGCCGTATACACCACAGCATAATGGTGTATCTGAGAGGCGCAACCGAACCTTGATGGACATGGTTAGGTCTATGATGAATCATGCAACTCTTCCAAAATCCTTTTGGGGCTATGCACTAAAGACAGCTGTTTACTTGCTAAACAGAGTCCCGACCAAGGTAGTCTCTACTACTCCATATGAGATATGTAATAGTAAGAAACCTCACTTAACTCACCTTAAGATATGGGGTTGTCCCGGTTATGTGAAGCGGACTGTATCAGACAAATTGGATGCTAAGTCTGATAAATGTCTATTTATTGGATAGCCTAAGGAAACGAAGGGTTACCAATTCTATCATCCCTTGGAGCAAAAGGTGTTTGTTTCAAGGCATGCTGTATTTCTAGAAAAAGAATTTCTTTTACAAGAAAACAGTGGGAGTGGCATTGAACTTGATGAAGTTCAAGAAACTCCAATAGACATTACAGAGACACCTAGTCTAGGCCCACAACCGATAATTCATAGTGATGAGCTATCAGTTGAACCTAAAACTACACCACCTCTTCGTAGATCTGATAGGGCACGCAATATTCCAGAGAGATACGGATTTCTCATAAGTGAATCGAACGACGTGTTACTCATAAGCATGATGAACCTATCAGTTATGAAGATGTCCTGAAAAGTTCAGAAAGGGACAAATGGCTTGAGGCCATGAAGTCGGAAATGGATTCCATGTACGAAAATCAAGTATGGGACTTGGTTAACCCACCTGAAGGGATTAAGCCCATAGGGTGCAAGTGGGTTTTCATGAAGAAAACCGACATGGAAGGTAATGTTGTTACCTTTAAGGCTAGATTAGTGGCAAAAGGATATCGTCAAAAACAAGGAATTGATTATGACGAAACCTATTCGCCAGTAGCTATGCTTAAATCCATTCGGATGCTCCTAGCCATAGCAGCTCATTATGATTATGAGATATGGCAAATGGATGTGAAAACAGCTTTCCTTAATGGAAACCTGCTTGAGGATGTATACATGATACAACCTGAAGGTTTCACATCGGTTGATAAAACCAAGGTATGCAAGCTTCGACGATCCATATATGGACTGAAGCAAGCATCTAGGAGCTGGAACATCCGTTTTGATGAGACAATCAAAAAGTTTGATTTCTCACAAAATCCTGACGAACCTTGTGTGTACAAGAAGGTTAGTGGGAGTGTAGTCGTATTCCTAGTATTATATGTCGATGACATTTTACTGATAGGAAATGATATATCAGTTTTACAGACAGTTAAGATTTGGTTGTCCAAAACTTTCTCCATGAAAGACCTGGGAGAAGCAACCTATATCCTTGGGATTAGAATCTATAGAGATAGATCAAAACGGTTGCTTGGTCTTTCGCAGTCTACATATATAGACCGAGTGCTAAAAAGGTTTAGCATGTCGGAATCCAAGAAAGGTTACCTTCCCATCAGGCATGGGATCAACCTTTCGAAGTCTATGTGTCTGCGCACAGAAGACGAGAGGATTAGCATGAATAAGATTCCCTATGCATCCGCAATAGGATCTATCATGTATGCTATGTTATGTACTAGGCCCGATGTATCGTATGCTTTGAGCGTCACAAGAAGATACCAGTCGGATCCAGGAATGGATCATTGGGCGGCTGTTAAAACAATCCTTAAGTACTTAAGAAGAACTAAGGATGTATTTCTAATATATGGAGAAGGAGATTTGATAATACGTGGGTATACAGATGTCAGTTTCCAGACAGATAAGGATGACTCCAAATCACAGTCTGGATACGTATTTACTTTGAATGGAGGCGCAGTAAGTTGGAAGAGTTCCAAACAAGACACCGTAGCGGATTCTACCACGGAAGCGGAATATATCGCAGCTTCGGAAGCAGCAAAGGAAGCAGTCTGGATCAAGAAGTTTATCTCCGAACTTGGCGTGGTTCCAACCATTGATGAAGCAGTGCCGGTTTACTGCGACAACAATGGAGCTATTGCACAAGCGTAGGAACCAAGGTCTCATCAGCGATCTAAACACGTGCTTCGACGCTATCATCTGATCGGAGAGATTATAAGTAGGAATGACATACAAATTGAGAGAGTTCCCACTGAAAGGAATATAGCGGATCCTTTAACTAAGGTCTTGCCTCAAAATAAGTTTGAGGGTCATGTTAGAGCCTGTGGTATTGGATACCGTAGCGATTGGCATTAGGCCAAGTGGGAGTTTGTTAGTGATATGAGAGAAGTGTCCTAAGGCAATCGCCTTATGATGTAAACATTTATATTAATAAATGATAATTTACTATTTGAGTATATATGTTTTGTGTATTTGATTGGGATCTTAAACTCATCTACTGAATGTCCGTAATACAACTCACAGCATAAGAGAATTTGTGATGGGATCACAACTAGTGATTATCTCTAATATGCAATTGTGAAGTATTGAAATTATCCCTAGTCGATGAATTGATAAAAACGGACACTATCAATTCTGTTGAGACTAGCATGGGTTATTCTCTAATCAGCTGATTCTCACTAGCTGGTGACATTGGGATGTCCGGAGATAAACATGGATGCTAGTTAAGGGAACTAGTTCATTGGAGTGACTAGCTGTAAGACTTCATATGGGAATCTACATGTAGATATGTCAATGAAGTTCTTACTGCAGCTTAAGTGCGATGTTCCTTTGACTTGCAGTGTTCAAGTCATCTTGGTCATGGAGACTTATACTTTAACATCTTAAGCAAGCATCTCCAAGGAGGTGTGGACCCAGGATGATTGGGTATAAGCCGAAGTGCCCGAAGATGTTTGAACAGCCTACAAAGGATTCACCACTCCTTGCGAGGAGTTGTATACCCAGGCCTATCGTCGGATTGTTACTCAAAACCTCTGGCCAGAGTATATCATGTTTAGAGTGCGAGTCTCTTAAATACATGAGAGTAATTAGAAATCCAAAGGACGAGAAAGACACTACTTGGGCTAGGTGTGACATAGTCAGTCTAGTGGGGACTGACACCATAGACCGTGTCCTGAACCAAGTGGGTATAAGGTGGTGAAGGGAATGGGGCACGATTCATTAGAGCTGTTGAAGGGTTTCAGAATAATTTCTTCTGAGGTCAAACCGTTGATCTTTCGATTAATTGGGGATCATGATGTACTACTAGGTGCCACTCATGATCGTTCTATAATTAGTTGATTATAGACGGCCAACATAAATCGAAAGCCTATTTAGTCACACGCAATACGAGTAATCCGAGGGATTTAAAACGAGTTGAAAATTGGATTTTCCGATCAAGAGAAATAAGTCGAATCTGAGTTAATCAGAGGCGCAATAGAAGCTAAAAATGGCTAAGTCTTTTGAAGGCTTATTGGGCGAATTAAATGAGTTTAATTCGTGACCGGTTCGGGTTGGTTTGGCCGGCCAAAGAGGGTGCTAACCCTCCTTGTGGTGGCCGGCCATTAAAGGGAATTAAATCAATTTATTTGGTTTAATTAATAAAATAAATCTAGTGTGATTTGTTTTATAAATTATGGATAAATAAATTTGTATAAAGAAATTTATATAAATAAATTTGTAGAAATTTATTCTTTTTATGGAAGTTAAAATAATCCATGAATTGGTTTATTTTAATTTTATAAAATCAATTAAGAATTGATTTTTCCATAATAAGAAAGTTTATAAATTTCTTATAAAATTTATTCCATAATTTAAAGAGAAGAAGAATTTGTTTTATTATAAATTAGTTATAATGAGACTCGGCTTAAACGGAATAATTAATAAGAGAATTTATAAGATAAATTTCTTATAACTAATTCCGTTAATTCCGTTAAGAGGGAGACTTAGCAAAGGAGTTGCTACTATATAAAGGAACCAAAGGCAAGCCCTTATTCCTAATCAACTAATCAAGTTGTGAAGAGCTCTCCCTCTCTCTCTTCTCTTCTCCCTCCCCTCTCCTCCCTTAGGGTCGGCGCCCACTCTTGGAGTCTTAGGGCCGGCGCAATCTCTACCCAACCAAAGGGTGTCGTGAGCTTCAAGAAGAAGGAGAACCCGAACAAGAAGAAGAAGAAGCGGATAGCGACTCCTCTCTTCCCGGAATTTGGATTCCGCTTCTTGTTGGTTAGTTTCCTAATTCCTCTCTTGATCTTCTTTGTTGTGCCTATAGAGAATCTAGTAGTTCTTGTCGGCACAAAACTCGTGACTTTGCGAAGTCATCCCGAAGAGAACTCGGCGTGGACGCGAATAGAGGCGGAGCTTCCAAGGGACGCTACGGTTGGATCTCGTCCCTTACTTCGAGTTACGAGAGGTATAATTTAAATTAGTTTACTTTTCCGTAAAGTTTTATTTTATGATTATGTCAACACACTATAAGGTTGCATGCTAGATACGAAGTTAAAATAATTTAGGAAATTATTTTATGCAAATTCTTCCGCTGCACGTAAAAATTTAAAATTTTACGAACTCGTATCCTTGTCAACATGCACCCGGCCCCAACAATAGCGAAGTCAACTGGTCAACACAATGACCAGTAAAGTCAAACACAACATAGCAAAGTTAACTGGTCAACACAATGACCAGTAAAGTCAAACACATGTCAACCCTACAGGGTAGGGCAAGTCAAATAGTATAAGTACAATCAGCTAGTTGGAGAATCACTCTGATCTATGAGGAGGGGCCAGGGGGGTCGAATGGACCAGGTTGCCAAGACCGAAACATGGACATCATTTCATTGCATCGAGCCTCGTTTGTCTCACGATCGGTTCGGAGGGCATCCATGTACTTAGTGTGATGGGCCTCGTTTGTCTGGTGTTCGGCTTGAAAAGTGTCCATATACTCAGTGTGGTAGGCCTGGTTTACATTGTGCTCGGCCTGAAGAGCATTCATAAATTCAGCGTGTCGGGCCTCCATCTCTTCTCGGAGACTGTGCACCTCTGTCTGTAGTAGTGCCAAGCGCTAGTCGGTGGAGGAGGCTCCTGCAAGTGCTTGTTGATCTCGGCTGCGAGATCAGCTACATCAACCTCCACCTCCTCGTCCGAGTCTATCTGGGGTTGAGCCCTCTAGCGTCTCCACGAAAGAACCCCGGTGGCCGAGACATCTATCCCCGCTAAGGAAAAGTTCCTAACCCCGATCTCGTCGAACTCGGTCATTGGGGTTACCTCCCCGGCAGTGATATCGCGACCGTAGTGGTGAAGGAGGGAGGTGATGATGTGGCAGTAGGGTCGGGAATGGGTAAAAATGCTAGAGGCATAGATGATCGTGTGGAAAATGTGAAGGCCAATGTTTAAGTCGAGATGATGAATCATAAGCATAGAGAAGGAAAGTATGAAAGGGTCACATGGTCGGGATATCTTGAGTGGTCAGTGGAAGGACACAGCAAATTATGACCCTCTAAAGAGCATAATGCTGAACCCGGAGATTGATGGACTGAAATCTCTGTCTCGTCGGGTCTTGGATATCCCTGAAGAAGTAGGAGTAAAGTGTGTCCAGGGAAATGTGAGAATAAGGGGCACTAAAAGGCAGGTCAGTAGGAGGGTAGCAGCAAAAGGTAGACTGGGAGGCTCGTAGACCTAAAAATCGATTAAATAAGGTTGGTGAGATAGTAAGTGGCATTCCTTGAACGATGGTCGAGTAGCAAAGGCCATCTCCTTTGACCAGATTGTTATAAAATTCCGCACACAGGGTTGTGTTAACTGGATGTGTGCATAAGACAAGATGGTCAAGTTGATAGAAACTGATAGCGTCCATCGCTATGGGGCAGGACTGGGTGGGTGAAGAATTGTCTATTTAAGAAACTAGTTTTGATGGGTTTGTAGGTGGTTTGGCCAAATTTATTAAATAATTCTAAGTTAGGGAACCTAGGATCCGGGCTAGGCTAGGCCATGGGGTTAGGTTGGGTAACACGACATTTTCTAAACGAATAAGAGAAATTATGCATTTAAGCGAGATAATCGAAGAATTAATTATAAATGCATAATTAAAATGGTATCGGGGAGGCATTGTTGAAGTGGGGCGTTTGAGAGCACGAGAAGGACTTTTGGGTGCCTTGGGAAGAAGAGGAATGAGGGAAGAGTTCGTTTGGTGTGGGAGATGAAGAGGGATTGAGGGCCTTATATAAGGTTACCCGGGCGCCCGTGAGGTCCCGGGCGCCCTAGTCAGGTGCCAGCTGCTTTTGGCAGCTTTGGTTGCCTTGAATGAAGATCATTGAGGGGCCCGTGAGGTCTCGGGCACCCTAGTCAGGTGTCATCTGCTTTTGGCAGCTTTGGCTGCCTTGAATGAAGATAAAGCATCAGGCGCCCGTGAGGTCCCGAGCGCCCGTGAGGTCCCGGGCGCCCGTGCTGACCAAACTTTGACCGTTGACCAGTTTGACCATTGACCAGGGTTGACTGTGTTGACCAAGTTTGACTAATCAAACATAAGTTAATTACATGCTAGATCTTAATTTGATAAGTCAATTCTCAACTTAAAATGAATTTTTGAGAAAATTCGTGCAAAAAGTATGTAAGACTTAGAACTTTTTTAACTAATCTTTTAAAGCTTATGATATGAAAAACTTGTGCACATAAGAAAGCATATTACAGAAAATGTTATAGAAGAGCAAGATTAACTTTGACACAGGTATCTAAGATTTGGTTAAAATTTGTGTTAGATTCAAATTTAACAAATAGTAATCTGAATTTGAATTTTGAAAATTAGCTTCCAGGTCTTGGCGAGGCACAAGGCCTTCTTTGGCCGTAGCCTTATTGGAGCAACAACCCTTTCCTTGACAAAGCCTTTTAATGAAATTTCATTTCCAAATTACTTCTTGAAAGATTTTGGTCTAACTAGTTAGGGTCTTGGATCGGTAGCTTCGGCTAGTTCCACCAGAACGGTTTCCCTAACGTACTATCATCTCACCACCACCCAATACTATGTTGTTCAAATTTTAACTTAATCATTTGTCCTTAATTTAACCCATCCTATATCTAAACATTAAATGAAATGAACTAAACAGTTAAAAAAATAAGTTATTCAAGTTACGTCATAATTGGAATAGTATTCTGGTTTTTTAACATTCGCAAGGTTGTGGATTAAGTTTTCTTGCATATTAACCTTAATTTTCAGAGTCTTATTTTCTTGTTCTAATTTCCTTAAATTTGCCTTAACTAATTTATATGAATTAATCACATTATTCGAGATAAATACAGGATTGTCAAATATCGTAAATTTACCTTTCTCGATTGTCTGTCCGGTGTTCTTGAGAGTTTCGTCTGGCAAAGATCGATTCTTGTGAGTGTGGCACTTACTCTTGTAATGTCCTATTTCTCTGCACTTAAAACATATTATATGATCTTTAAATGTTGAGTTTGCCTTATTACCGTTTAATTCTTGGTTGGGAGTCTCCCCCCTGATTTTAGTCGTCTTTCTTTTCTGTTCCTTTAGCTTCTTGTAGTGGTTACAAAGCCATCGGATCAATTTGAGTTTATCTCCTTCACTGTAGTCAGATTCCGACTCTGAGTCGGACTCGAGTACTAGTTGCACCTTCTCCTTTGGTGGTTCCTCTGAGGTCCTTCCTGTAATGGAAACTATACCTTCCTCGACCATTATAGTATCAGTTTGAATATTTAATTGTAACTTTGAAGAGGATTCAAAATTGATTACCACTTTTGTTTCAGTCAATTCATTTTCTGATTCTAGCTCGAATTCACAGTCTGATACGGATTCTGTTTCATCTTCTGATCCGAAGTCAACTTCGAAGTTGGGTGTCGACTCTGTCTTGGCTATTTGGGCTTGAGCTGAGAATGCAAGATAGTTTACTTGATCTTCCTTTTCATCAGAGTTATCTTGATGTAGGTTGATCATCTTCTCCCACATTTCATTGGCACAGTTGAATGATCCGACCCGCTTTAATTCTTCTCAGGTCAAGCCACATTGTAAGATTACTGTTGCCTTAGCATCAGTTTCGATCTTCCTCAATGTTGGTTCGTCCAATTTGTCCCAGGCGATTGATGTTCCATTTTTTGTAGGGAAAGTGAACCCAGTTTGGATTATTGACCATAAGTTCAGATTGGCCTTCAGGTATGATTCCATCATGCTTTTCCAAGAACTGAAGTCCTCGCTGGAGAATAGGAGTGGCGGGCACTATCCCATTCTTGCATGGCCATTGAACTTTAACTGAAAAATTACAAAGAAAAACTTGTCCCAAGACTCGGTCTTTGATTAGCAGTGCGGAAGAAATTAATAACAACCAAAAAAGATCGAGTGGTGATGCACCAACCTCGATTAACGAGAAAATTCGAGCGATAAGAAAAAAAAATCGTAGTCGGCTCCTACTCCAAGGCCCACGGTCCTTGACCGTTTACGATGGGCAATTCTATATTCGAAAGAGTGTTTACAAGTTGGATTACAAAATATAGAATTGAAAACAGAGATTACAACACTTTACTGAATTAAATTTTACCGACGACCAGAGTGGATGGAAGTTTTGAGCAGCGGGTCGTCGTCGGCGCTGGAATCGCGAGTACGGAGCGTAGTGCTTGAACGAAAGTGTTGAGAGCGTTATGAGCGAGTTGTTCTCAAGCCTTGGGGGTGAACCCCCTTTTATAGTCAACTCCTGGGCGCCTGTGTTGACGGGGGTGCCTACACGTGGCCTCTCCTGCGTGAACTCCAATCCGCAGGCTCGGTCGGCGCTTATCCCCTTGATTGAGGCGCCTGAGTTGTCTGGGGCACCTAAGCTGTCTGGGGTGCCTAGCTTGACTTGGTCCATTGGCTTTCATGGCAGTTTGCTTCGATGGTTTCGGTTTGGCCTTGCACTGGGGCGCCTGTATCCTTACAGGCACCTAGCCCAGTGAGGCGCCTCCTTCCAATGAGGCACCTGAGTTGCAGAAATACAGTCCGTTCGTCTCCTGCAACCAGGGTTAGTTCCAAAACACAAGAAGCAATCATACAATTTATGTTAGACATTATTTACAGCCTAAGCTGTCTTAGTTCTGACTTTGGGTAACCCTAGGTTGAACCGACGCCTAATGTTCTCTCTACGGGGAACGCATCCTCACCTACTCCTCTCGGGAGAATTTACCTTTTTTGCCAACCGGCTCCTTCGGTTGGACTTTTGCCCAGCTTCACTCACCAGGTCTTCGGTGCCCAGTCCTCGACCAGGTCTTAGTGCCCAGCTTCACTCACTAGGTCTTCGGTGCCCAGTCGTCGACCAGGTCTTCGGTGCCTAGCTTCACTCTCCAGGTCTTATTGCCCAGCTTCACTCACCAAGTCTTATTGCCCAACTTTAGGTCAGGACTTAGTTGCCCATCCCGCGGCCAGGACTTAGTGCCCAATTCAAATGAACCAGGACTTAGCGCCTAGTGTACCTAGGACTTTCCTACACACTTAATCAGCTTGTTAGATCACAACCAAATCTTAACTTCTGAACCCTTTGCCATTATCAAAATAAAGGTTTGACTTTGGTGCTTTCGGCACCAACAGTAAATAGTGATTATCCTCAACTCTCGGCAAGACGGTCCTTATGAAGGGCATATGAGGCACCTCAGTTGGGAACTGAGGCGCCTCAGGTCAAGCAAAACTTTATCTTGATTCGAAGCCTGAGTTCTCACTGCTTATCCTCTGGAAGTCATCTCAGTCTCAAAGTGACGCACCTCAGTTCCCAACTGAGGTGCTTTGGATGACTAAAACTCTATCCCTTGTGGCAGCTTCATGGAGGGACCTTCACCTCCTGAAGGCACCTCCAGTTCCAACTGAGGCCTCTGGTCCCACCAGAGGCACCTCGAGTATTGTTCATCCGAGACTATTTTTATAGTTTAAACCCTACAAAATCATGTTAGTCCAAAATAAAATATACCCTACAAAATAAGATTAGTACAAGTACAATATGGACTAAATAAATTCAGTATTAAATAAACCATGTCTTCCCAAGCCAAGATCTAGTCAAAGACCTCAACTTAGAGCTCCAAAATGGTTCTAAGTTGGACCATGCCTAAAGTCCCACCAGGGACTCGTCCTCACCGTATTTTGCTCTTCCAATGATTTACCTCCACTTACCTGCCAAACAACTGGTCCTTTAGACTTGTTTGGACTTTCTCTAGTCCTGCTTAGTGCCTGATCAACCTGACCCACTAAGTATTACCTGCAATATTGAGTTAGCACAATATATATAAATGAAAGTTAAGTAAAACAATATTAGCAATATGCGTGATTCGCTGGTCCGGTCGATCGTGCGCAGTCGATCGGAAACTATGGCCACGCATTACCTAGGGTTACCTCACTCTAGGATTTCCACTGCCTAGCTTCACTCACTAGAACTTCTATTGCCTAGCTTCACTCACCAAGACTTTCACCACCTAGCTTCACTCACTAGGGCCTAGCTTCATTCACTAAGACTTCCATTGCTTGACTTCACTTACCAGGACTTCCACCACCTAGCTTTACTCACTAAGGTCTAGCTTCACTCACTAGGACTTCCACCACCCAATTTCACTCACTAAGGCCCAACTTCACTCATCAAGACTTCCACCACCTAATTTCACTTACTAGGGCTTAGCTTCACTCACTTGGACTTCTCACCCCCTTACCTAACTTCCAGTTAGGACTAGTCACTTGGTAGACTTATCACCTCCAAATATCAAGTCATGTTTGGATTAACCTTTTGGTCAAAATTGACCAGACTTAGGTACATTATCAAACATCAAAACCCTAGATGCTGATTACACCAACACAATATACTGGTTTGATACTAGTGGGGATAACTCAACCTCGAACAACGGAGGTTAAGCCCTGAGAAGGGCAATACACAGTAGAGATAGCTCGACCCCGAATGGGAAAAATTAAGCCCTGAATAGGATAATAGGTTGGTCCGAGACTAGTGGAGATAGTTCGACCTCAAATGGGGGAGATTGAGCCCTGACAAGACAATAGGTTAGTCTAAGAATAGTGGAGATAGCTCAACCCCAAACGGGGAAGGTTGAGCCCTAAACAGGACTATATATTGGTCTGAGATTAGTGGAAATAGCTCGACCATGAACGGGGAGGTTGAGCCCTGAGAAGGGCAATATATAGTAGAGCTAGCTCGACCCTGAATGGGGTTAAGCCCTAAATAGGACAATGAAATGGTTTGAAACCAGTGGAGATAATGTGACCCAGAACGGGAGAGGTTGAGCCTTAAACAAGACAAAATGCTGGTTTGAGGTCTGTGGAGATTGCTCGGCCCTAAGCAGGGGAGGTTGAGCCCTGAGAAGGGCAATATATATTAGAGATAGCTGAACCCTGAATGGGGGAGGTTGAGCCCTGAACAAGACAATAGGCTGGTCTGAGATCAATGGAGATAGCTCAACCTCGAACGGGAGAGGTTGAGCCTTGAGAAGGACAATATGAGCCCTGAGAAGGACAATATATAGTAGAGATAGCTCAACCCCAAGCGGGGGAGGTTGAACCACACTAAGGGTATAACACCACACTAAGTGTGCCTTCACTGCTAGCTACCGGTCAGGGAGGTTGAGCTATGTTAAGGGCATAACACCGCGTTAAGGGTACCTTCGTTGCTAGCACCCAGTCAGGGAGGTTGAGTCACGCTAAGAGCATAACGTCGCATTAAGGGCACCTTCGCTGCTAGCTCCCAGTCAAGGATGTTGAGCCACGATAAGGGCATAGTACAACGTTAAGGGCGCCTTCGTTGCTAGCTCCTGGTTAGGGAGGTTGAGCCACGTTAAGGGTAATATATGGGTCTGTGACATGAAGTACCATCTTGTAATCTGAGGAGAAGGGCAACAATGCAATACATATGTGCAAGATAAAACTATACGCACTTGAACCTGATGCGTGACTTGGAAGTGGTCCCGTTGGAGATAATAACTCAATCTCTCAACTCCCAAACGCCCATAGAGCAAAAGAGTGAATAAGAATATGATCCTTGCTGGTAATAATATCTCTATCCCTTGACTCCCAAATGTCCACGGAGTCGAGGAGAGGGTGTTGGACCTTGGATGGGTAGAGAGGGGGGGTGTGAATAGCCAGACACAGAACTTTTCGCTTCTTTGCAATCTTTCTGCAAACAGGATTAGTAGCGGAAACAAAATAGCAGAAAGAAAAACACAAAGAGACAGAGCAAACCAATCACTAACTCAAGGATGTACAAGGTTCGGGGATAACTTGCCCCTACTCCTTGGCATGCCCGTGAGGTGGGCGATCCCTTGATCGTCGACAGATCAAGCCCTGGAACTCCGAATATAAAAGTCTCATTCTCGGTGGAGTAACCTCTCCACAATCGTCTCAAGATGATAATAGTTAAGCGTAGAGACACGAGAAGAAAAACTCACACACAGATCTAGCAGGAACGCTCAAGCAAGAAACTACACAGAGAGCACAACACCACAGCGAAACCCACAGCAACAACCTTTGCTTGTTTTCCTGTCTGTTCTCTCTTCCGCTCCTCTGCTTCCCCGCTTCTTCTTAAGCGTCTGCTCACCATCGCCAGGCTTCATCAACACCCACTGAGCCACAACCTGACCCACTGACCTTCACAACACTCAATCCACTGAAGACCTCTTCAGCTGAGCCTCGGTCAGTCGCCAGCCGTGCCAGAAGCCGTTGAAACCTGCGAAGGGAAAACGGACAAACCTGACCGAAGTGAAAGTCTCCAGTTGACCCTCCTTCTTGGTTTGAGTCATCCCTGTCTCACCTGCAACCTCATCAGATGATTAGCAAAGTATATCAAAAGAAATCAGTAGGTATCAGAAAGATTCAGAAGCGATTCAGAGCGTCTGACAACGATTCAAATTAATGTTATCAGACACTGATCGGTCACCAGACCGATCAGTGAAGACCCTGATCGATCAGGTCACATCCTGATCGATCCAGTGACTCCCTGATCGGTCACATTGACCGATGAGGGATTGGGGATCGGTCACCTTGATCGATCCACCAGCCGAAGCACAATCCATCAACTTCTTCCCAACCAAAGCCACCTAATCGGTCACCTGACTGATCAGGTTGTGCCCTAATCGGTCATGGTGACTGATCAGGTCACTTAGACTTCTCTCCAACCTCTTTCTGATCCCTTCTTCTGATCGTTCACCAGAATGATCAGAAACTACACAGAAACATTCTGATCCCTTTCTCATCATTCACCAGAACGATCAGACTCTCTGGATCGGTCACCAGACCGATCTGTTCACAAAGGAACTCGTGCCAACTCCTGATCGGACTCTAGACCGATCAGGTCACTTGGCTGACTCATGCTCAGTCACCTAGCTTCACTCACTAGGACCCGACTTCACTCATCAGGATTTCAATCACCTGGCTTCACTCATCAGGACCCGGCTTCACTCACCAGGATTTCATTCACCTAGCTTCACTCGCTAGGACCCGGCTTCACTCACCCGACTTCACTCACCGGGACCCGACTTCACTCACCGGGGTTTCAGTCACCCAGCTTCACTCACCGAGACCCGACTTCACTCACCGGGATTTCAATCACCTGGCTTCACTTACCAGGACCCGGGTTCACTCACCGAGATTTCGTGCCCAGTCCCCGACCAGGACATAAGCCGAATTTACTCAACCAAACTTAAATCGGTGTCAACACCAAAACAACAATCGGGTCAGACTGCATCAACAGAGGGTTGAATACGTCTCCATGGGAATGATATTTTGTCTATTAGAATTCTCCGGTGCCATGATGTTGGTGATGAATTTTCCGGTGTTATCCACCTAAGTGTCTAAGTTCTGGTATACATTCCCACAAATGATGCCAAAATGTTCTTGTGCCTGGACCCCTCGAGGGACGAGCCACTGGGGAGCTGTACTGGATGTAGACGAAGTCGCCATGACCCGAAGGAAGAGGGTGGCGAGCTATCATCTAGGTTGACTGAATCGTTTGACCTCTAAGGAAAGTCCATAATAGGTCAAAGGTACCGGGATGTTTTTTGTCAATGGTGCTTGCAAAGCTGCTCGAAGTCATAGAAATGGCAGATAGAGCGTTACGGGGGAAGACCAGATTACCCCTTTCAACCCTTCGACACTCAAGTCAGGTTCCGGTAGAGTACATAAGATAGATAGGCAACACTGTAATTGAGTATATAAATAATGAATACTGAATGTAAATGCATACTAGGCTCACAAGAGCGACCCGAAGGCCAGGACGCAGAAATGCAGCTTAGAGGTCGGAATATGATAGTGGCTCGGGGGCTGGAATATAATAACAATTTGAAGGCTATAACATAACAATGGTGACAAATCTATGCCAGAGATAGTTGATATGTATCAGATCAGAGCCAGATGTGGCTGATCCGCATCGGATCATCGCCAGCGTGATAGATTTGGGTTGGATGTGTCCGGTATGCGTCGGATTGGTGTCAAATGTGGCCGATATGCGTCGGATTTGTGCCGAATGTGGCTGATCCGCATCGGATCGTTGCAGGCGTGATGATCTGGGTTAGATATGTCTGGGTCTCTATCGGAGGAGGATCGTAGGGGTGATCGTGTTAGTAGGAGCCCTAGAGTCAATTATGTGATGATTAACTAGGGACTTTTTGTATCTTATTCTATCATTAATAAAGGCATGTTTGGTTATTATACTTACTTTATACTTGTGCCAAATAACTAAGTATAATAATGTCCTTGGGTAGTAGGTTCTTATTTACATCATATCAATTGGTTGAATCGATAGTGAGATAATGTAGAGAACACTAAACTGAATCATTCATAGTCAAGCATTAATATGCCTCCGGGGCTATGGTGCAACGGTAGGGAGACCAGTCGCTATCCCAGGCATCCGCGGTTCGATCCCTAGCTACGGCGTATTTGCAGGAATTTTTCCGTCAAATGGGGCACGAACCCTAGGACGCTGGGCTTCTAGACCGCCCACTGCGAGCGCTTCCCGATTTACCCTAGTGGCTGGTGCGAAACTTCCATGAGGCCGGGCCGGTCGCCCGAGGTTGGAAAAATCTCGTTAATCATTTTTTTAGTCAAGCATTAATATTCAAGGATAATATTAATGCATGGAGACTAGCATGTAGGTCAATTGATAACTTGAGCTCACAAGTCATGGATATGTGATATCAAGTTGACACATGGGTATACATTAGAGAATGTATACTGAATTGACCCGCCATGAGAAAGTTTCATAGATTTTCATATGAGTGTTATAAACTTTCTCATGTGACTATTAGTATGAATAGTCCTTAGACCTGAAGTCACTACGATGCCCTACATAAGGAGTTGCGTACTTTGATATCGTCAAACGTCAACCGTAACAGGGTGGACTATAAAGGCGATCACTGGGTATGTAATGAATTATGCGGAGGGATGTGAGTGATGTAGATGAGATCTATCTCTACCATATAATGGGAGTGATATTTGTGGGCCCCTTTGTTGGATCTGGGAAGGCTAGAGAGGGGGTGTGTGAATAGTCACCCACTTAAAAGTTGGCTTCTTTGGAGTCTTTCTGTACTTAGGTTAGCAGCGGAAGCAAAAACACAGAACAGAAAGCAAACTGAAAAAAAAACAAACTGAAAGAGAGCAAACCAGACGCTAACAGAGGGATTTATAAGGTTCGGGGATAACTTGTCCCTACTCCTTGGCGTGCCCATGAGGTGGGTGATCCCTTGATCGTCGGCAGATCAAGCCCCGGAACTCCGGATAAGAAAAACTTCTTCTCGGTGGAGTAACCTCTCCACAGATCTCAGAAATTAATCAGGTTGAGTACAGGAGACCACGACAAGAAGCTTACAAACTAAGGAGCGAGCACAGAAAGCACGAAGAAGAGGCACAACTCAGAGCACAACACAACACAACCCTAACACAAGAACCTTCACTCAGCTCTTCGTTCTCGTTGTGTCTGCTTGATTTCTTATCAATTGCCAAGTTCCTTATCTCTGCTTCGCCAACCTCCTCTTAAGCGTTCCTTCTGCTCGTCACCAGGCGCGTCAACACCCACTGATCCATAGCTTCGTCACCACTGACCCACTGACCTCCACTGAACGCTCAGTCCACTGAAGACCTCTTCAGCTGAGCCTCAGGTCAGTTGTCAGCCCACCAGAAGCCGTTGAATCCTGCAAACAGAAAACAAACAAACCTGCCTTAGCGAAAGTCGCCATTGACCCTCCTTCTTGGTTTGTATCATCTCTGTATCACCTGCACACTCAACAGATGGATTAGTGAAGCAAATAAACCATATCAGAAAGAAATCAACAGGAAATCAGAAGTGATCAGGAAGTCTGACAGTGATTCAAATTAAAGTTCTGAGGCGCTGATCGGTCACCCAGACCGATCGGTCACCCGGACTGATCAGTCACCCCTCTGACCGATCAGACTCAACTCTGATCGATCCAGTAACGATTTGATCGGTCTCACTGACCGATCAGAGATCAGGGATCGGTCACCAGACCGATCCTTAAACCTTCTGTGTGAATTCAGGGTTTTGAGGGTCAAGACCTCTGATCGGTCCACTGACCGATCAGCTAAACCCTGATCTTTCAGGCCACAGCCACCTGATCGGTCACTAGACCTATCAGGTTAGAGCCTGATCTGTCAAAGTGACCGATTAGGTCACTTCCTGATCGATCAGGAACAATCCTGATCGGTCCAAGATGGCCCCTGATCGGTTATGCAGACCGATCAGGGTTTAATCAGCATCCTTCTGACTTGTTTCTGATCGTTCATCTGACCGATCAGCCACCATACAGAATGTTTCTAATCTATTTCTGATCGTTCACCAGACCGATCAGACACCCTGGATCGGTCACCAGACCGATCTATTATCAAGGGAGTTCGTGCCAACTCCCTGATCGAACTCCAGACCAATCCACAACCGAGGGAGTTCGTGCCAACTCCCTGATCGGACTTCAGACCGATCCAGCTCCGACGATTTCGACCCTAAGTCCAGAGAACAGACTCCCTTTCCTTCTCTGACTCAGTCTAGTCCGGAGAACAAGCCCCCGAGCCCTCTCCGACCAGTACACTTAATGCTCAGTCCCCCGGACCAAGACTTTGTGCCCAGCTTCACTCACCGGGACTTAGTCCAACCTAGCTTCACTCACTAGGATTTCCTTCACCTAGCTCCCCTCGCTAGGACCCGGCTTCACTCACCAGGATTTTCTTCACCTAGCTTCCCTCTCTAGGACCCAGCTTCACTTACCAAGGGTGACCCGGCTTCACTCACTAGGGTTTCCTTCACCTAGCTTACCTCGCTAGGACCCGGCTTCACTCACCAGAGTTTTCTTCACCTAGCTTCACTCATTAGGACCTGACTTCACTCACCAGGATTTTCTTCACCTAGCTTTACTCACTAGGACCCGGCTTCACTCACCAGGGTTTCCTTCACATAGCTTCACTCACTAGAATTCGTGCCCAGCCCCCGATCAGGACTCAATCCGAACTTATCTTACTCAACTAAACTTAAATCGGTGTCAACACCAAAAAAACAATCAGGTCAGACTGCATCAATAATCTCCCCCTTTTTATTGTTTGACAACCTGATTTTAAGTTTAGGTATCAGAAGTCAAATGAAGTCAAAACAAATGAAGTCAAATTTCATTATCGCAAGGGAATCAGAGTTAACTAACAATTCTCTTTCCCTTAACTAAATTCGTAATAAACCCTAAACTTAACTAACCATTCTCTCCCCCTTTGTCAAACACCGAAAAGGGTGTGGACTGGTTATTAAGTGTAAAAACCTCCCCTTTAACCAAGGGTCTCTCCCCAAAACCAAAAAAAAACATAGAGTGATAAGTGAAAGGCATATGAAAAGTATATGAAATAAATATAGCAAGGCAAACACTCATATGCATCATATGTAAACAAACATCAAAACAAATAAATACCTCAGAAAGACATCAGTCACAAATAGTCATCAAACAGGAGTCATAAGTCAAAATACAACATAAGATATTAATCCTGATCAGCGGGATCATGGGGAATATCAGACTACATCGGATTGAATGCAGTGTCATCAATAGGCAGAAAGCTCTCCGGAGCAGTGCTGCTGGATGGCTGAAAGACAGGAAATGTCTGGTGTGGTGGATGACCAGCCATCCATGCGCGCATCTCTGCAAACATCTCCCTCTGCTCATCATGAATCACAGAAATCTCAGACCGGATCTCCTGCTGCCCGAGCTCCCACATGTAAAATCTATGGTCCATCTTCTGCTCGAGCTCGGTGATCTGCCATCTGAGATCTGGCTCCGCCTCATAGTCGTCCTCCGCTGCAGCGGGCGCACCATGATATCTAGCGGGATCTGCGGGTACCTGATCATGTGGTGCCCGTGGAAGCTCCCCAAGCCCCCTCCCATCCTTCCACCTAATCCCCCGAGCATCGGCAATGATGCCAGACTTGGAAAACGCGCGTCTCCCAAGTCTGCAGTCTTGCCGAACCATCGGCATAGTCCTGCCCTTAGACACATCAATATCGACTGACTGGAGCCAGTCAGCAATAATGTGACCAAAAGGCATATAAACTGTACGACGCCCGGGATCTTTATAGTAGATAATTGACTGGTAAATGCTCGACATGATGTCAAAGTCCAGGTGTCGATGCATCCCGTAGAGCATCAAGCAGTGATAAGAACAGATCTCTGCTAAGGGTTTTGAGGTGATTGGTAGAAGGCAGTTTGCGATAATCTTGAAGAGCATATAATCAACTGGGAGAATCTAAGAGCAGCAAAAGTGGGGAAATCAGTGTCTAGCTCATCAAGGTCATCCGGCTTGGGTGTCCTAAAAAATACTCATAAATGGAATCAAAGGTGACTCTCAAGAATGGAACCGGTAAAGGATCTGGAATACTAGGGAATATGGGATAGATATTCGTCGATCGACGACAGGCTAGATACTCCGAAAAAATGGAGTAAAAGAAATCTAACTGTGTCTTGGCCACTCGGGTAGAATACCCAATAGTGCCAGCACCGTGATGAAGATTATTATAGAATTCTGAGACTAAATCAAATTTGATATCTCGTTCAAGGCAAAGAATTGATTCCAGATCATAATATTCGATAATTTGTCGTACCGATGGATAGTGGTCATACACAAATGACTTATCCATCGATCGACAGGGGAGGAGCTTAAACGTAGAATTTTGAAACTTTTGTTCGAAGTATGCACTGAGAAATCTTGAACTGGACGAGGGTTGAGATCTGGAAGGTGATTGGGTAGGTCTAGATGATGATGGGGCTTTGGACTTGGAAGTTCCCTCAGCAGGAGTCTTACCCTTGGAAGATTTCCTAAGATGGAGAATAGGTCACGGCACACAAAAATGAGTCATGAAGGTCACGGTAAGGTCACGGCACACCCAAAATAATTAGGATCTGAAGCTGGATGTGGGGTTAAGGGCACGACACAAGTATTAAACATAGTAGCTAGTTCCAAGATCACAAAGTATAAAACAAATAGGAAAGAAAACACAAGAACGAGAATCGATCTTACTTGGGTGCCATGGTTGGTCGTCGGTTGGTTGAGAAGAACACCAAGAGAGCTCGCGTAAAGAGAGAAGATTGGTTGAGAAGAAAACCAGAGAGCTTTCGCTAGAGAACTCGCAGAGAAGAGGAAGAAGATGGTGTTTGGGCGGCTAGGGTTGAAGAAATGAGGGCTTTCTAAGAGTTAATAGGGTTGGTGACCGATCACCAACCAATTTTAATGAAGGGGATCGAACGGTTGATCGTTCTGATGGGTTTTTGGACCAATCAGGGAGTTCCTTGATCGATCAGAAGTGACCTGATCGGTCACCATAACCGATCAGAAGGCTCCTGATAGCTCACTAGACCGATCAGGAGGAGCCCTGATCGGTCGGTGGACCGATCAGGAGGAGGACTTTTGATTTTTGATTTTTCGATACATACACCCTTGATCGGTCTGCTGATTGATCAAAAGCAGCCATGATCGGTCAAGGTGACCGATCAGGGAGAGTCCTGATCGGTCGGTGGACCGATCAGGTTTGATACAGACAGTTTTTCCGAGAGAGACCCATATTCTGATGTGATTTCTGATCGGTCAATGGACCGATCAGATTTCAGATGGGTTTCTGAAACTCTGATATGTTTCAAAAACTCTTGTTTCAACCACCCCTAAACCCTAGATTGTTTCAAACACTCCCTGAATCAAGTGATATTTGTTTCCTTATGGATTCAAAAACCCCTACCAAACTTGTATCAATCAATGTTCCAACCAATCGATTTTTTCCAAGAACTCCTGAGATCGATCAAAACCCTAACTCAAGTTTGAAATTTGTATCAAGCAAAGCTCCAATCAATTTTACTTGATTGGAATGCCTAAGTATGTTATTGGAACCAAATACACATGTATTATGCATTGGTTTTCCCCATACTTGGTAAAATTAATGATTTTTATCTCTTCAACCTCATTACTCAAGGGATGCATGAACATTTTGAGTAATTAGGTTGATCCTAACATCTCACCCCATTTCTAGCAATCAAAAATATTTTGTTAAACCTTATAGTTTGTGTGAGATGTCCCCAAGTTGCCCAATAATTAGAAATGACCATGAAGGGTTTTTATCATCCTATTGTGCACGACACATCCCTAACTCCCTCCTTAAGAAACTAAATTCATTTTCAGGGAGTGATTTAGTGAAAATGTCTGCTAGATTCGATTTTGACTCCACATGTGAGAGTACAATATCTCCTCTAGCAACATGATCTCTAATGAAGTGGTGACACACTTCAATGTATTTGGTCCTTGAATGGTGGACTAGATTCTTTGTAAGGTTTATTGTGCTTATGTTGTCACACAACACTTGCACACCATTGTAAGACAATCCATAGTCCTCTAAAGTATGTATCATCCACAACAATTGTGATACACTCTCTCCCATGGCGATATACTCCGCCTCGGTCGTGGAGAGAGCAATACAATGTTGCTTCCGACTTGACCAACTTACTAAAGATGATCCTAAAAATTGGCAACCCTTACTTGTTCTTTTTCGATCCAACTTGCACCCAGCATAGTCGGAATCGGTATAGCCTATCAAATCAAACGACTCTGTACGGGGGTACCAAAGACCGACTCCAATTGTGCTCTTAAGGTATCTCAAAATTCTCTTAACAACAATTAAATGAGATTCCTTGGCATAGACTTGGTATCTAGCGCACATACCCACAACAAAAAGAATTTCCGGGTGACTCGCTGTGAGGTATAGCAAACTACCTATCATACTTCTGTATTGAGTCAAATCGATGGGCTTCCCACTCTCATCATTATCTAATCGCGTGTTAGTCGCCATGGGAGTGGTTAACTCCTTAGAGTCACTCATGTTAAATTTTTTGAGCATCTCTTGAGTGTATTTGGATTGATGCACATGGATTCTGTCTCGAGTTTGATTGATTTCAAGTCCAAGGAAGAAAGTCAATTCTCCCACTAGACTCATCTCAAACTCACTCTCCATGTAACGACCCGTAAAATTTACTCAATATTTTTCTTTAAAATATTGATCATGCCTAGATAGATTCTCGAGGAACATAGGGACACTAGTATGAACCTTAGCATGATTATCCATGATTTTTGATATAGATTAGGAAGCTAAGTAATAATGGGTCTTACATGGGCCCTTCTAATACCATGGCTATTAAGGGACCTTAGGTAAAAATGTTATCATGAATGAAAATGGATTTCCATTAGAAATAGTAACATAAGCCTTAGTGGGCTCTTATATGGGCCTTGGCAAAAATAATTATAAAAGTAATAAAAAGAGATGCATGCACCAAGGATTGAACCTTGGACCTAGTGTATCATCATGCATGTACTAACCAATTCACCTAGCAAGGGAGTGCTAATAGAGAATGAAAAGGATTTTGATTAAGGCTTAAGGAAGTGAAGAGTCATCAAGAGAAGAGGCATCATGCCCCTTCACTTGCCCCTTCATGTAGTATAAAAGAGAGGGGAAGGGAAGAGACAACTTAGCACTTAAGTCTTTGTTTCTTCTTCCACCAAAACTCTCTCTTTTCCTCTCCTTCCTCCTCCTAGCCGAAACCCAAAAGGGGTTTCTCCTTTGAAAAAACTTCACAAGAAGGCTTCTTCTTCAAGATCTAAGGGCTTCCTACAAGGCTACAAGGGCTAGGGGTGGTCTAAGGTCAAGAAGATTTTCTTTTGCTTCTCTATTCAAGGTTATAACCAAGATAAACCAATGTAAGACTCCCTCACCTGTGGTATAATTGTTTCTCTTTGATGTCTATCATGATTTAGGTTTTTGTTTAGGATCTAAGTTGAGAAAACCATGAGGTAAGGCCTTCTAGGGTTTCGGCCAAGCCTTGGATTTGGGTTTGGGGATGATGTAAACCCTCATTCATGCTTCTTAATATTTTCTTATGATAAGTAAAGTACAAATTATGGATTAGGGAAAGTTTGTGGCACCCTATGGCCCTCTAGGGTTTCGGCCACTATCAACATGTCATGGATAGGATTATATCTAACCCTTCAAGCATGTTTATTATGCTTTCCTATGATTTAATGGATATTAATTGTGAATGATAGGAATTTTTCCATATGCTTGTGACCCTCTAGGGTTTCATCCAAGGTCAAGATGTAGGGCTAGGACTTAGGGTTAGCTCCAATTATGGGGTCTAATGGCTCCCTATGGCATTGTATGTAATGTATGAGCTTTCTTTTACTTATGAAACCTTTCATGTTGATTGAATAAGGGAGCCTCCTCCTATTGAACTTTTGGCCAAGTCCATGATCTAGGGTTTGGATTGGGTTAAGGCCTCAAGGATACTTGTTTATAGTTTACTATGATGTATGTATATGTTTAAGCATGTTGTAAGAATTTTTATGTTACCAAAAACCCTAGCTTTATGTGTTATGTATCATGACTTTGTATGTTTAGGTTATATGCTATGTTTATTCATGAATGTTTTAGACCATATACCATGAACATATGTAATTGATATAGGCTTCATGTTATATAGAATAATGCATGTAGGATGTTAAATGCCTATAATAGATATATGGTTATGAAGGTCTATGCATGTTCTATGATGAATGTCATGAACCTAAGTAATGTAGAATGTCATGAACCTAAGTAGTATGTATCATGTTCATATGAATCTTACCTATGCATGCTCCATGATGGATACTATGATTATGTATGCTAGATGATATGTATCATGTATGAAATATATGTTTACCTTATGTACCATGACCATGCAAGCTTTATGAACCAAGATGATGTTTATGCCTGGAGGCATAATTATGTATGTATGTCATGTTTTAAGAATGATGATGATGAATGAAGATAATGTTTATGCCTTCAAGGCATAATGATGTTATGTATCAAGTATGAATGAGGAAATGCCAAGTATGCTTTATGTCATGCTTCATGTAACAAAATTATGTTTATGTCTTAAGATATGTTATGTATGACTATGAATGATGAAGCATGCAAAGTTATTTTACTTTATGAATGGGCTTGTACCGGACCGAAGTAAGGGTCCAAGGGATGGGCACCTTAAGAACGCCTCGGTTCTGGCCTACCGTAGCTGTCCAAGGTTCTGGGACTACCGTAGCTGTCCAACAGGGATGGGCACCTTAAGAACGCCTCGGTTTTTGGAACTACCGTAGCTGTTCCTACCCTAGAAGGTCGAGACTAGCTACCTCGTATTTACTTAGGGATGCGCGCATATGATGTATGTATGTGGTACAAGCCGGGGACCCCCATGATGTTATGATTATGTTTAAGTATTTATAAGTATGATTTTCAATTAAGCATCCTTATGTATATGCATTTGACTCATGCATCCATTCATGTTATGCATCCTGCCATGTTAAATGTTTATATGCTTATGTTTTATGTTAAGAATATACTTATATTTTATGTTAAGAATATGCTCATGTGTTATGTTAAGAATATGTTTATGATTTATGTTAAGAATCATGTCATGTTAAATGTTTATATGCTTATGTTTTATGTTAAGAATCATGTCATGTTAAATGTTTATATGCTTATGTTTTATGTTAAGAATATGCTCATGTGTTATGTTAAGAATATGCTTATGATTTATGTTAAGAATCATGTCATGTTAAATGTTTATATGCTTATGTTTTATGTTAAGAATATGCTCATATTTTATGTTAAGAATACACTTATGTTGTATGTTAAGAACCATGCCATGTTAAATGTTTTATATGCTTACGTTTCATGTTAAGAACCATGTCCTATTAAATGTTTCATATGCTTATGTTTTATGTGACGTATGATTTTTAGTGAGTAGGAAAGGGTCTTACTAAGCCTATGTGCTTATAGTCTTATTTCCTTATACCGCAGATCAAGCAAGAAGTTACTAAGGGAAGCAGCAGGAGGGGCAAGAGCGTGTGTGTGGCAGTGACATGGCAAAGGAAAGAGAAAAAAAAAGATTTTCATAATTATACTTGTTGCATGCCTTGTGTTTTGAAACGCCTTCTTAGGTTCTATGCTATACTTATGATAGTTATGCCTAAAGAATAATTTACTACTTATGATGCTTATGGATGAGTTATGGAATGTTTATATCATGATGTTACGTATGATGTTAATATGCTAAGTTACAATGTCATCATATTCATGAATGATAGTTAAGGCATATATACATGATTCAAGTATTAGTTACATGGTTAAACGCATATGTATAAAGTTTTAAATGTTTCCGCTGCATTACGATGTTCCCATGTCCTATGTATGTTAGCGTAACGTCGTCTCTCGCCACACCATAAGGTATGGAAAAAAGACGGGTGTTACACTCCATGTGTCCAATAAACTCATTCAAATAACCCTTGTTGTTGGAGCCACAAATTATGTCATCGACATATACTTGGGCTACAAAGATATTGTCACCATCTCTACGTAGAAATAGTGTAGTGACCTCTAACGAAGCCTTTCTCAATTAAGAATGTTGATAACCGCTCATACCAAGCACGAGATGCTTGTTTTAGCCCATAAAGAGCCTTCTTTAGCTTAAACACATGGTTTGAAAATTCAGAATTTTGAAACCCCGATGGTTGTTCAACATTGACCTCTTCTCTAATGAAGTCATTTAAGAAGGCCGATTTTACATCCATTTGATAGAGTTTGAAGCCTCTATGTGTTGCAAATGCTAGCATCAATCGAATGGATTCCAATCGTGCCACGGGAGCATAGGTCTCATCGTAATCAAGGCCTTCAACTTGACTATAGCCCTTGGCTACTAAACGTGCCTTGTTTCTTACAATTTCTCCCTTATGGTTCAATATATTTTTGAAGACCCATTTAGTTCCAATAATCGTGGTCTTCTTAGGTCTAGGAACTAAATCCCAAACTTGGCTTCTCTCAAATTGACCTAATTCATCTTGCATAGCAATAATCCAATCGGGATCATGTAATGCCTCGTCAACTATTCTAGGTTCAATTTCAGAGATCAAGACAACCTCATTAGCCTCATTCCTAAAGAATGATCTAGTCCTAAACCCATGATGGATATCTCCAACAATTTGGTCTTGGGGATGACTAGAGGCTAACCTAGTTTGCCTTGGTATTGGAGGTGCTTCCTGGATGGTTTCACTAGACACAGGCTCAGACTCAGGGTACGGCTGAGCTCCATGTCGTCTAGGCTCACCATCATCAGATTCATCCGCAACATTTCCAACACTTGGACTTTCATCCAATCCTAATTTCCTAAGTTTGAATTGAACTCCCTCTACATCTTCTGATTGATCAATCACTCTTGGAATCTCCTCAAATACAACATCAGAAGATTCTTCAACTAACCTAGATTTCTTGTTGTAGACTCGGTAAGCTTTGCTGACAAGGGAATACCCGACCAGTATCCCTTCATCAGCTTTTGCTTTGAACTTCCCAAGATGATCTTTGGTGTTTAGAATGAACACCTTACACCCAAACACCCGAAGATGTTTAACCGTAGGTGGTCTCCCAAACCAAAGTTCATGTGGAGTCTTCCCTAAGAACCTATGGATGAGGACCCGATTTTGCACATAGCAAGTTGTGTTTACAGCTTCATCCCATAAGTAGCTCGGTAAAGAGTACTCATTAAGCATGCTTCGTGCAGCCTCTTGTAAGACTCGGTTCTTCCTCTCTACAACACCATTTTGCTGTGGTGTTCTAGGAGTAGAGAACTCATGTCTATATCCTTTTTCTTGACAAAACTCTAAAAACCTATGGTTTTGAAATTCTCCTCCATGATCACTCCTAATGGTTTTAATTGTTGTAAATTTTTCATTTTCAATTCTTCTACAAAAAGAAATAAAAATATCTAAGGTTTAATCCTTATGTTTTAGAAAATAAGTCCAAGTTTATCTAGTATAGTCATCAATGATTACAAAGCAATACCTGCTACCATTCAATGAGACTATAGTACTACAATCAAATAAATCCATATGCAATAAATCTAAAGCGGTAGAGGTACTTACAGTGCTTTTACCTTTGTGAGACGCTTTCGTTTGCTTACCCATTTGACATGCATCACATAACTTCTCCTTTTTGTATTTGATGCTTGGTAAGCCTCGTACAAGTCCTTTGTTGGCCAATTTTCGGATGTTCTTGATGTTCACGTGAGCCAACCGTCGATGCCAAAGCCAAGACTCTTCTTCTTTAGACATGAAACACTTAATAGAGGCATTAGTAGCACTTTTAAATGAAACTTGATAAATATTGTCTACTCTTGTGCCTATTAGTACCGTGTCATATGTGTCATTATGTCTAACTAGACATTGACTTGGGTGAAATTCAATTATGTATCCCGCATCACACAATTGACTGACACTTAGGAGATTGAAAGTCATCCTCTTGACTAGAAGGGCATTCTTGATCCTAAGACATTCGGATATTTGAATGTCTCCTATTCCTACAACCTTAAGACTACCATTGTTACCAAATGATACATTACCTCTACTTTTGCTTTGTAGGGTAGTGAATAATGATCTATCCCTGGGCATGTGTTTGGAGCATCCACTATCAACAAACCAAGTTGATAGATGCTCCCCCTCAATCAATGCCTACATAACACGAAAAATAGATGATTTAGGTACCCAAATCTTAGGAACTAATGCACCAACAATGCAAAATTTAGGCACCCATGCCTTGGTCATTTTCTTTCTAATTTCTTGAACCCTAGAAGCATTTGATGATCTAAAATGGGTTCTAGACATTAATGAGACAAAGCTAGGTTCCTTAGGTCGGTAACCTATACCGGCTTTGTTGTAAACCACTCTTTGAGCATTAAGGATCATATCCAAGGTCTTGGAGCTAGTTAAGAATTTCTCAAGAAGATTCTTGAGTTTCTCAACTTCACTCTTCAAGGCCTTATTTTCATCCTCAAGGACTTCAACATGTAAATCATTAATATCCTCATCCTTAGAGGTTTTTAATTGTTCGGCCTCTAATTTTAAAGACTTCACCTTGTCCTCAGACTTCTTAAGCAAATTAGTTAAACATGCTATTGTTCTATAACATTTATCTAATTCGAGAGAGATTATCTCTTCATCATCCAAAGATGATGAAGCCGCAGTTGATGTATCACTTGACTCTTTGCCACTCTCCATGTCTTCTAGGGTCATAAGAGCCACGTGGCAAGTGCTCTTCTCCTCCTCTTCTTCGGATGAGCTGGATGAAGACTCATCCCATGTGGCCTTCAAGGCCTTCTTCTTCTTTGACTTCTCCTCCTTCTTCTTCAGTTTTGGATACTCATTTTTGTAGTGCCCCTTTTTGCTACATTCATAACAAGTAACGTTAGATTTATCAATCTTATTTCATTAGTGTTACTTTTCCCTTTGTAGCGCCGACTCTTCCTCATCATCCTTCTCACAAAGTTGACCATCTCAGATGATGAAGACTCGCTCCCATCCTCATTGGATTCGGATGAAGAAGATGAAACCTCCTTCTCCTTCTTCTTTTCTTTCTTCTTCTTTGCCTTGTCACCTGCAACAAGAGCAATACCCTTCTCCTTTGGGCCTTTGTTAGCGATCTCATGTAGTTCCATTTCACAGAAGAAGTCATCTAACTTTACAATGGACAAGTCCTTGGATACCTTGTAGGCATCCACCATGGATGACCACAAGGCATTCCTAGGAAAAGATTTAAGCACATACCTTACAAGGTCGCGATTCTCGACCTTCTCGTCGATGGAGTGTAAACCATTAAGTATCTCCTTGAATCGACCATGAAGTTCACTTACAGTTTCAGACTCTTTCATGGTGAGGTTCTGGAGCTGATTGAGGAAGAGATCCCTCTTTGCTACCCGGGAATCTCTGGTGCCTTCATGAAGCTCAAATAGTTTGTTCCATAGATCCTTGGCACTGGTGAAAGGACCAATCTTGATCAGTTGCTCCTTGGTCATCCCACACTGCATGGTGACCACAGCCTTTTTATCAGCCTCTCCTTTTCTGGTTTGTTCGGCTGACCACCTTGATGAGTTGAGTTCCTTGCCCTCAGCATCTTTTGAAGGTGTGAATCCCTCCTTGACTGAAAACCACATTTCAATGTCGGTTTTCAGGTAGTACTCCATTCTTGACCTCCAATATTGGAAGTCGGCTCCATCAAAGAATAGGGGTCTGTTGGTTCTCTCAAAGCTATTCTCCTTTGCTCTTCGGGTGTTAAACCGTTGGAAAGAGCCCCAGACTCTGATACCACTTGTTGGATCTGGGATGGCTAGAGAGGAGGGGTGTGAATAGTCACCTACTTAAAAGTTAGCTTCTTTGGAGTCTTTCTGCACTTAGGTTAGCAGCGGAAGCAAAAACACATAACAGAAAGCAAACTGAAAAATGTTGGATCGGAGTAAATCGATAGAGGATGGGGTGAATATCGATCGAAAATTTTCGGATAGAAAAGAGAAATACGCAGCGAAAATAGTAAAGCAAAGTCTCTAACACGATTTGTTTTACTTGGTTCGGAGTCGCGGTCGACTCCTACTCCAAGGTCCACGGTCCTTGACCGTTTACGTTAGGCAATTCTATATTCATAGAAATGATTACAGTTTCGAGTACAGATATAGAATTGAAAAAAGCAGTTACAACACTTAAGAAAATTAACGATTTTACCGACGATCGAAGTGGATGTAATTTCGGAGCAGCGGGTCATCGTCGGCGCTTGAATCGCAAACGCAGAGAGTGCCGGAGCGTAGCGCTTGCACGAAAGTGTTGAGATAGAGATTTTCAAGTTGTTTCCAAGCCTTGGTGGTGAACCCCCTTATAGTCGTCTCCTGGGCACCTGTGTTGAAGGGGGCGCCTGACACGTGGCCTCTCCTGCGTGAACTCTAATCTGCAGGCTCGGTTAGCGCTTATCCCCTTCATTGAGGCGCCTGAGCTGTCTGGGGCGCCTGTGTTAACACAGGCGCCTAGCTTGACTTGGTCCAAAGGCTTTCGTGGCAGTTTGCTTCGATGGTCTTGGTTTGGCCTTGCACTGGGGCGCCTGTATCCTTACAGGCGCCTAGCCCAGTGAGGCGCCTCCTTCCAATGAAGCGCTTGAGCTGCAGAAACACAATCCCTTCGTTTCCTGCAACCAGGGTTAGTTCCACAACACAAGAAGCAAAAATATATGATATGATAGACATTATTTACAGCCTAAGCTGTCTTGGTTCTGACTTTGAGTTTCTCAAATGGAACCCTAGGTCGAACCGACGCCTAATGTTCCCTCCTACGTGGAACGCGTCCTCACCTACTCCTCTTTAGAGAATTTACCTTTTTTGCCAACCGGCTCCTCCGGTTGGACTTTTACCCAGCTTCACTCACCAGGTATTCGGTACCCAGTCCTCGATCAGGTCTTAGTGCCCAGCTTCACTCACCAGGTCTTCGGTGTCCAGTTCTCGACCAGGTCTTAGTGTCCAGCTTCACTCACCAGGTCTTAGTGCCCAACTTTAGGTCAGGACATAGTTGTCCAGCCCACGGCCAGGACTTAGTGCCCAATTCAATAAACTAGGACTTAGTGCCTAGTGTACCTAGGACTTTCCTACACACTTAATCATCTTGTTAGATCACAACCAAATCTTAACTTCTGAACCCTTTGCCATTATCAAAACAAAGGTTTGACTTTGGTGCTTCAAGCACCAACAAAAAAGAAAACAAACTGAAAGAGAGCATACCAGACGCTAACAGAGGGATTTACAAGGTTCGGGGATAACTTGCCCCTACTCCTTAGCATGCCCGTGAGGTGGGTGATCCCTTGATCGTCGGCAGATCAAACCCCAAAACTCCGGATAAGAAAAACTTCTTCTCGGTGGAGTAACCTCTCCACAGATCTTAGAAATGAATCAGGTTGAGTACAGGAGACCACGAGAAGAAGCATACAGACTTAGGAGCAAGCACAGAAAGCACGAAGAAGAGGCACAACTCAGAGCACAACACAGCACAACCCTAACACAAGAACCTTCAATCAGCTCTTCATTCTCGTTGTGTCTGCTTGATTTTTGATCAATTGCCAAGTTCCTTGTCTCTGCTTCGCCAGCCTCCTCTTAAGCTTTCCTTCTGCTCGTCACCAGGCGCGTCAGCACCCACTGATCCACAGCTTCGTCACCACTGACCCACTGACCTCCACTAAGCGCTCAGTCCACTGAAGATGTAACACCCCACTAAAATTCCCTTCAATATTATCCCTAATATTGAGTAGGATTGCATGAATAATAGCCATATTGAGTATGATTCATGAATGATAGTTAGAGTTGTGGGAATTTTAGTGTAAGTGTCAATAGGCCTTATATGGGCTCTAAATGGTGGAAATTCCTAATGGGTCTTAAATAGCACTTCATTAGTTATCCTAATGGGCCCCATGAGGATAAAAGAAATAACACATCATGTAATGGGCCTTACTTTAGACGAGCTTGCAAAAGAATAAAAAAAAATGAAATGATGTGAGTACCAAGGACTGAACCTTGGACCTCAGAGATGTTGTAAGCCTTAAGAATTCTTATGTAACCAATTCACCTAGCAAGGGAGTGCTATTAGGAGGATAAAGGAAATTGTAGTTAGGTGTAAGGATAAGGGAAGTGAAGAGTCACCATGAGATGAGGCACCATGCCCTTTCACTTGCCCCTTCACTTAGTATAAAGAGGTGGGATGAGAAGTGAAGAGGCTTAAGTTACTTTTCTCTTCTTCTCTTCCACCAAGGCCCTTCCTCTCCCCTCTCTTCTTCCTTCTTGGCCGAAATTCCAAAGGGGGGTTTCCTCTTGGAAAACTTCACAAGAGGTCTCCCTCTTGAAGATCCAAGTTCTTCTACAAGGCTACAAGGGCAAGGAGTACTCTAAAGTCAAGAAGGTTTCCTTTTGTTTCTTTATTCAAGGTTTATAACCAAGACAACAAGGGTAAGACACCCCTCACCTACAACATAATAGTTTATATATGTTTTATTCATGTTCTTGTATGTTCTTGCGATGTGTTGCTAAAAATCGTGATGTTTTCCCTATAGACAAGATTCGGCCAAGCATGGATTTAGGGCTTAGGTTTGTGTTTGATGCTATCTAATGACTCCAATGTTTTTCTTGATGTTAAGTCATGAGTTATGATGTAAAAGATGGAGCAAAAAGACTCTTAAAAGTTTAGGCCAAGGCTCTCATGAAGCCATAGACTTTTTAGCCATAAGAAGATGTTTGGGTTCTTTTTGACTAGCTAATGGTTTTAAGTCCTTGTTAAGGTTTGTTTGAAGGTTTTATATATATTTTTAGGCCATGTTTCTCCTCTGTACACGTTGGGTTAATACCCTAAATAAGGGCCAAAAAGCAAGAAAAAGAAAAGTTAAAGATGTCATGTTACTTACTAATGCTTCCTAGTGTTAGAATATGTATTATATGTATGTTGTATGAACCATTTGCTCTTGTTTTTGTCATTTTCATGTTGATATGAACCTTAGAAATTTCTGATCAGTTTCTTAAATAGGGTTTTAGGATGGGTTAAGGTCACTACCTCACTTGATAATGCCCCTTTGTAGTAGGATATTCAATGTATGCATGTTGTATGAGTTGTGTGATATTGTGTTGTGTTTCTATGCCATAATAACCCTATATAAATGTTTTGATCAGTAGAATATATGTGAATTAGGGTTGAATTAAAGGTATCCATGTTGCATTATGCCATGATAGATGGGAAGGAAAAAAAGGAAGAGTTAAAGATGTCATGTTACTTGCTAATGCTTCCTAGTGTTAGAATATGTAATATATGCATGTTGTATGAATCAATTGCTCTTGTTCTTTGTCATTTTCATGTTGATATGAACCTTAGAAGTTTATGATCAGTACCTTAAATTGGGTGTTAGGATGGGTTAAGGTCACTACCTCACTTGATGATGTCTCTTGGTACTAGGATATTCAATGTATGCATGTTGTATGAGTTGTATGATGTTGTGTTGTGTTTAATGCCATGATAACCCTATCCAAATGCTTTGACCAGTAGATTATATGATGAATTAGGGTTGAATTAAAGGTATCCATGTTTCATTATGCCATGATAGATGAAAAGAAAAATGGAACAAGTTCCCTAGGTGTATTATTCTTAGTCTTAAATGGAACATTATGTGTTTTTTTATGAATCATGAATGATAAGTTGGCATGTTACGAATTTTCTTACCATGAAATTATGTTTTCTCCATGCCATGTTCCTGCTTGAAAGTTATGATGATATTTATGCTTTGAATGTATGCCCATGACATGTATGACATTATGAATAAAAGAATGTCTAAAGAAAAGAATGTCTAAAGAGCAATTTCTAAGAAAAGAAAAGAAATGATGAACGCTATGCTAAAGAGAAATTGCTATGGAAAGGAAAGAAATCATGTATGCTATTTTACTTTATGTATTGGCTTGTACCGGATCTTGAAAAAGGTCCAAGGGATGGGCTCCTAAGCAAGGCCCCGGTTCTGGACTACCGTAGCTATCCACGGTTCTGGGACTACCGTAGTTGTCCAACAGGGATGGGCTCCTTATGAAAGCCTCGGTTCTGGGACTACCGTAGCTGTCCTTAATGTGTGGTACAAGCCAGGGATTCCAATGATGATGATATGTTTATGTTCAAGTATTATATTATATATATTTTCAAAAGAGCATCCTTAATGTTTATGCACATGTTTATGTTTAATGATATTGCATATGTCATGTTTAATGTCTATGCACATGTTTATGTTTAATGATATTGCATATGCTATGTTTAATGTTTATGCACATGTTTATGTTTAATGATATTGCATGTCTAATGTTTATGCACATGATTATGTTTTAAAGATTATGCAAATGTTAAGTGTTTATGCTTATGTGCTTTAGATGCTTTAAGTATTTATTCATGTTATATGTTTATGTCAAATGATGTGGACTTCTACTTATATGTGATGTACGGATTTTGTGAGTAAGCAAGGAGCTTACTAAGCATTTTATGCTTATAGTCTACCTTCTTATGTTGCAGATCAAACTAGAGGTTTCTAAAGAAGGGAAGCAGCAGGAGGGCATGTGTGTGTGTTGCAGTGACTTGGCAGAACGATCCTACTGTTGTCTTTACTCTTATTTATGGACTTAATGTTGCTACTTATAAATGCATGTGTTAGTTCTTATGTTTACGCTTACTACCTGTTGGAGTTGAAGTTCTTTATAATATGCATGCTTAATGTAGAACTATATACTCTCTTGATAGATATGTTATACTATGATTCACCTGTTTAAAGTAGTTTAGTTAGAAAGAAATTTATCCAATTGCATATGTTCATGATTTAGTATTATTTCTGCTGCTATGTTTACGCTTCATATGCAATAATGTACGAAAGAAAGAAAAAAAAAGTAACGCGTCACTCACGTAAGGGGCGGGCGTTACAGAAGACCTCTTCAGCTGAGCCTCAAGTCAGTCGCCAACCCGCCAGAAGCCGTTGAATCCTGCAAACAGAAAACAAACAAACCTGCCGTAGCGAAAGTCGTCATTGACCCTCCTTCATGGTTTGTATCATCTTTGTATCAACTGCACACTCAACAGATGGATTAGCGAAGCAAATCAACCATATCAGAAAGAAATCAGCAGGAAATCAGAAGTGATCAGGAAGTCTGATAGTGATTCAAATTAAAGTTCTGAGGCGTTGATCGGTCACTCAGACCAATCAGTCACCCCTCTGACCAATCAGACTCAACTCTGATCGATCCAGTAACGATCTGATCAGTCTCACTGACCGATCAGAGATCAGGGATCGGTCACCAGACTGATCCTCAAACCTTCTGTGTGAATTCAGGGTTTTGAGGGTCAAGACCCTGATTGGTCCACTGACCAATCAGCTAAACCCTGATCATTCAAGCCACAACCACCTGATCGATCACTAGACCGATCAGATTAGAGCCTGATCGGTCAAAGTGACCAATCAGGTCACTTCCTGACCGATCAGGAACAATCATGATCGATCCAGGATGGCCCCTGATCGGTCATTCAGACCGATCATGGTTTAATTAGAATCCTTCTGACTTGTTTCTGATAGTTCATCAGACCGATCAACCACCTTACAGAATGTTTCTGATCTATTTCTGATCATTCACCAGATCGATCAGACACCCTAGATCGGTCACCAGACCAATCTATTATCAAGGGAGTTCATGCCAACTCCCTGATCGAACTCCAGACCGATCCACAACCGAGGGAGTTCATGCCAACTCCCTGATCGGACTTCAAACCGATTTAGCTCCGACCATTTCAACCCTAAGTCCAGAGAACAGGCTCCCTTGCCTTCTCTGACACAGTCTGGTTCGGAGAACAAGCTCCCGAGCCCTCTTCGACCAGTACACTTAATGCTCAGTCCCCCGGACCAAAATTTCATGCCCAGCTTCACTCACCGGGACTTAGTCCAACCTTGCTTCACTCACTAGGATTTCCTTCACCTAGCTCCCCTCGCTAGGACCCGGCATCACTCACCAGGATTTCCTTCACCTAGCTTCCCTTTCTAGGACCCGACTTCACTTACCAGGGTTTCCTTCACTTAGCTTACCTCGCTAGGACCCGGCTTCACTCACCAGGGTTTTCTTCACCTAGCTTCACTCACTAGGGCCCGACTTCACTCACCAAGATTTTCTTCACCTAGCTTCACTCACTAGTGTTGATGCAGTCTGAACCTGATTGTTATTTTGGTGTTGACACCGATTTTAGTTTAGGTTGATGATTATGATTAAGTCCTAATCGAGGATTAGGTGTGGAAAATCCTAGCTTGGAGGGCTAGGTGTGGAGAAATCCTAACCTGGAGGGTTAGGTGTGGAAAACTCTAGCTTGGAGGGCTAGGTGTGGAGAAATCCTAACCTGGAGGGTTAGGTGTGAAAAATCCTAGCTTGGAGTGCTAGGTGTGGAAAAATCCTAATCTGGAGGATTAGGTGTGGAAAATCCTAGCTTGGAGGACTAGGTGTTGGAAAAGTCCTAACTTGGAAGGTTGGGTGAATAGTCCTAGCTTGGAGGGTTAGGTGAAAAGTCCTAACTTGGAGGGTTAGGTGAAAAGTCCCAACTTGGAGGGTTAGGTGAAAAGTCCTAGTCTTGAGGGCTAGGTTGGATGAAATCCTGGTGAGTGAAGCCAGGTCCCAGTGAGTGAAGCTGGGTGACTGAAATCCTGGTGAGTGAAGTCAGGTCCTAGCTTGGAGGGCTAGGTTGAAGTCCCAGTGAGTGAAGCTGGGCATGGCACGAGTCAGAGATGGGTCGGAGGCTTGTTCTCATGACTTAGAGGGGATTTGACCTTCCCTGGATCGGTCTGGTGACCGATCAGGGAAATTGGCACGATGCTCCGTCGTGGATCAGTCTGGTGACCGATCCAGTGATGACTGATCGGTCGGGTGACCGATCAGGGAGCACACAGTGAAGTTGGGAACCTACTGCCCGGCTCCTGATCGGTCCGGTGACCGATCAGGGAGCAGGCAGTTCCCTCACTGTCCAACTCCTAATCGGTCCGATGACCGATCAGGGAGCAGTCAGTTCCCTCACTGTCCGGCTCCTGATCGGTCCGGTGACCGATCAGGGAGCAGACAGTTTCCTCACTACTTGGCTCCTGATCGGTCTGGTGACCGATCAGGGAGCACACAGTGAGTTGAGTTCCCCGCTGATCAGTTCCTGAACGGTCTGGTGACCGATCCACGACCTAGGATCTGGTATCCGCGATTGCTATTCACTCAGAAGTGGACCGATCAGGCAGGATCCTGATCGGTCAGTGGCTCCTGATCGGTCTGGTGACCGATCAGGCTTCACTCTGATTGGTCTGGTGACCGATCAGGCCTGTGTTGCCGCGAAAGCTGGGAGTCCCAGCAAAGCGGTGGATCAGTCTGGTGACCGACCCACGAGCCCTGGATCGGTCCGGTGACTGATCACTTTAATTCAAAATGCACTGTCAGACGCTCTGACCGCGTCTGAATGTATCTGATTCTCTGCGCTTAATATCTGATACTAGATTTTCTGCTTGATATGCTGTGCTAATGCTCTGATCAAGCTGCAGGTGACAGGGAAGGATTCAAACACTCAAGGAGAGTCAATGGAGGCCTTTCCTTGGATCAGGTTTGTCCGCTTTCCTCCTCAGGTTGCAACGGACGATGGCGCTGGTTGGAGCTGCTGACTGGGGCTGGTCTGAGGGAGGCTCAAGGAGTCCAGAAGAGCTCAGTAGTGGCTGGTGGTTGCAGGAGAGCAGCTGGAGGCTGCAGTGAGGTGGTGACCTGGCAATAGTGGAAGGACTTAACCGCTTGGTGGCGAATAAGTCTCCACAACAACAACAACACTGATCAGTAACGCTGCGTGCTTGTGTTCTCTGTTGTTCCATCATTCTTGAGCAAGCAGCTGCAATCTTTGAAGCAACCGTCCCTTACTTGAGCACTTGTAGGAAGAAACAAGAGGCTTGGTGAGTCCATCAGTGAGAAGACACGAAGAAGGGAGTTCTTGCGTGAGATCATCGCTGGGTGGAGCTCGGGAGAAGCTCTGCTAGTGTTCTTGCCTGTTCTAAGTGCTAAGTAAGATCTTTCTTGTGTTTCATTGTGCTTAAAACTCTATCTTTGTTGAAACGCTGTGGAGAGGTTACTCCACCGAGAAGGAGGTTGCTGACTATCCGGTTTTTCCGGGGCTTTATCTGCCGACGATCAAGGGATCGCCCACCTTACGGGCACACCAAGGAGTAGGGGCAAGTTATCCCCGAACCTTGTAAATCCTCTTGTTAGCGTTCTTGTTCTTGTGACTAACTTAGGGTTTAGTTTACTGCATACTTTGTTTTATTGCTTTCGCTGTGCTACTAAACCTTTGAGTCGCAGAAATTTCAAAAGCGCTAAAATTTCAAGTGTCTGGTTATATTCACCCCCCCCCCTCTCTAGTCATCCGAGTTCCAACAAGTGGTATCAGATCTTGGGGCTCTGTATAAGCGGATTAACAACCGAGAGCTATCATCCATGGCGTTGAGAGAAGGTTTTTCCACCACCCGACCTCCCTTCTTCGATGGCGCAGATTTCCAATATTGGAGATCGAAGATGGAGTATTACTTAAAGATGGACATCAACACTTGGTTCGCGGTGAAGGAGGGTTTTACCCCTCCAAAGGATGATGAAGGCAATGAACTAGAATCTTGGCGGTGGACGGCTGAACAAACTCGAAAGAGTGAAGCCGACGCGAAGGCGGTGGTCACCCTACAATACTCCATGAACAAGGATCAACTCATCAAGGTTGGTCCATTCATAAGTGCAAAGGATTTGTGGAATAAGCTCATAGAACTCCACGAGGGCACCCGAGATTCAAGAATCGCCAAGAGGGATTTGTTTCTCAACCAATTACAAAACTTCTCCATAAAGGAGAATGAAACGGTAAGTGAGTTACATAGCCGGTTCAAGGAAGTCCTCAATGGTCTTCACTCCATTGATGAAAAGGTCGAGAATCGCGACCTTGTGAGGTATGTGTTAAAAGCATTTCCAAGGAATGCTTTGTGGTCATCCATGGCGAATGCCTACAAAGTTTCCAAGGACTTATCAATTGTTAAATTAGATAATTTGTTTTGTGAAATGGAATTGCATGAAATGACTAACAAAGGCCCCAAGGAGAAGGGGATTGCCTTAGTTGCAGGGGAACGATCCAACAAGAAGAAGAAGGAGAAGGAAGTCTCTTCATCTTCATCCTCTTCCGAATCCGAGTCCAATTCTGAGGAAGATGACAGCGGGTCTTCTTCCTCCGAAATGGCAAATTTGTGAGAAGGATGATGAAAAGGGGTCGACGCTTCAAGGGTAAAGGTAACCCTAGTAAAGCTAAAGTTGATAAGTCTAATGCTTCTTGTTATGAGTGTGGTAGGAAAGGACACTTCAAGAGTGAATGCCCAAAGCTAAAGAAGAAGGAGGAGAAATCCAAGAAGAAAGAGGAGAAATCAAAGAAGAAGAAGAAGGCCTTGAAGGCCACTTGGAATGAATCCTCCTCAAGTTCGTCCGATGAAGAAAAGGAGGAGAAGAGTACTCGTCATGTAGCACTCATGGCATTGGAAGATCAAGAAGGAAGTGATGAATCCTCCAACTCCTCAAACGCGGCTTCATCATCTTCGGATGATGAAGAGGTAACCTCTCCCGAACTTGAAAAATGTTATAGAGCTATTGCATGTTTAACCAATATGTTGAAAAAGTCAAAAAATAAGGTTAAATCATTGCAATTAGAAATTGAACAATTGAAATCATCTAGGGATGAGAACATAGACGATTTGCATGTTGAAATGTTAGAGGATGAGGTTAAATCTTTGAAAATTGAGATTGAACACTTGAAATCCTCTAGGGATGAGGATGTAGATGATTTGCATGTTGAATCATTAGTGGAAGAGAACAAATCATTGAAGAGTGAGGTTGAGAGACTCAAGAATATTCTTGAGAAGTTCTCAACAAACTCAAAGACCCTAGATATGATTTTGAATGCCCAAAGGGCAGTCTACAATAGGGCCGGTATTGGTTACCGACCCAAAGAACCTTCATTTGTGTCCCTAATGTCTAGGACTGGTGCTAGACCAATTAAGACACCCAAGGTTCAAAAGAAAGTTGTCAAGGCATGGGTGCCTAAGTCTTATTTAGTAGGTGCTTTAGGTCCCAAGGTTTGGGTACCTAAATCTTCTATTTTCGAATTGTGTAGGTTATGATTGAGGGGGAGCATCTATTAACTTGGTTCGTTGATAGTGGGTGCTCCAAACACATGACCGGGGATAGATCATTGTTTACCACACTTCAAAAGAAGAGTAGAGGTAATGTTTCATTTGGTAACAATGGTAGTCTTAAGGTCATAGAAATAGGAGACATTCAAATATCCGAATGTCTTAGAATCTCAAATGTCCTTCTAGTCAAGGGGATGACATTTAATCTCCTAAGTGTCAGTCAATTGTGTGACACGGGTTACACAATTGATTTTCAACCAAGTCAGTGTCTAGTTAGACAACATGACACCTTGGACACGGTACTAGTAGGAACAAGAGTAGATAACATTTACCAAGTTTCATTTAAAAGTGCTACTAATGTTTCTGCTAAGTGTCTCATGTCAAAAGAAGAGGAGTCCACCCGTTGGCACCGGAGGCTAGCACATGTTAACATGAAGAATATCCAGAAGTTGGCCAATAAGGGATTAGTTCGTGGCTTACCAAGCATCAAGTATGAGAAAGAAAATATTTGTGATGCATGTCAAATGGGTATGCAAACAAAATCTACATATAAAGGTAAAAGCGCTGTAAGTACTTCAACCACTTTGGATTTACTTCATATGGACTTGTTTGATTGTAGCACTATTATATCATTGAATGGAAGTAGATATTGATTTGTTATCATTGATGATTTTACTAGATATACATGGACATATTTTCTGAAATATAAGGATCAAACCTTAGATGTTTTCATTTCTTTTTGTAGAAGAGTTGAAAATGAAAAATCTTCAACAATTAAGACAATTAGAAGTGATCATGGAGGTAAATTTCAAAATCAACGATTTTTAGAATTTTGTCAAGATAGAGAGTATAGACATGAGTTCTCCACACCTAGAACACCACAACAGAATGGTGTTGTAGAGAGGAAGAACCGTGTTCTACAAGAGGCTGCACGAAGCATGCTTAATGAGTACTCACTACCGAGTTACTTATGGGCTGAAGCTGTAAATACAGCCTGCTATGTGCAAAACCGAGTCCTCATCTATAGGTTCTTAGGAAAGACTCCCCATGAACTTTGGTTTGGAAAATCACCTACGGTTAAACACCTTAGGGTGTTTGGTTGTAAGGTGTTTATTCTAAACACCAAGGATCACCTTGGAAAGTTCACGGCAAAGGCTAATGAAGGGATACTAGTCGGGTACTCCCTCGTTAGCAAAGTCTATCGAGTCTACAACAAGAAATCTAGATTGGTTGAAGAGTCTTCTGATGTTGTCTTTGAAGAAATTCCGAAAGCCAATGGACAACCAGAAGATGAAGTCCAATTCGAACTTAGGAGGCTAAGTTTAAATGAGAGTCCAAATGTTGTTGATGGTGATGAATCTGATGTCGGTGAGCCTAGACAACCCATAGATCAGCCGGATCCTGAGGCTGAGCTGGTGCCTAGTGAAACTATTCAAGAAGCACCACCAACACCTAAGCAAACTAGATTAGCCTCTAGTCATCCCCAAGACCAAATTGTTGGAGACATCCATCATGGGGTTAGAACTAGATCATTCTTTAGGAATGAGGCTAATGAAGTTGCCTTAATTTCCGAAATTGAACCTAGAAAAATTGATGAAGCATTAAATGATCCCGATTGGATCATTGCAATGCAAGATGAACTAGGTCAATTCGAAAGGAGTCAAGTTTGGGACTTAGTCCCTAGACCTAAGAAGACCACCATCATTGAAACCAAATGGGTCTTCAAGAATAAATTAAATCATAAGGGAGAAATCATTAGAAACAAGGCACGCTTAGTAGCAAAGGGCTATAGTCAAGTTGAAGGCCTTGATTATGATGAGACCTATGCTCCCGTGGCACGATTAGAGTCCATCCGACTGATGCTAGCATTTGCAGCACATCGTGGCTTCAAGCTATATCAAATGGATGTCAAATCGGCCTTTCTAAATGGTCTAATAAGGGAAGAAGTCTATGTCGAACAACCTCCGGGGTTTGAGAGTACCGAATTTCCAAACCACGTGTTCAAGATCAAAAAGGCACTTTATGGCCTTAAACAAGCACCCCGAGCTTGGTATGAGCGGTTGTCGACCTATCTAATTGAAAAGAGCTTTGTTAGAGGCCAAATATACCCTACACTATTACTACGTAGAGATGGTGACAATATTTTTGTAGCCCAAGTATATGTTGATGACATAATTTGTGGCTCAAATAACAAGGGATATTTAAATGAGTTCATTGGACATATGGAGAGTGAATTTGAAATGAGTCTAGTGGGAGAGTTGACTTTCTTCCTTGGACTTGAAATCAAGCAAACTCGCGATGGAATCCATGTGCACCAATCAAAGTATTCTCAAGAAATGCTCCGTAAATTCAACATGAGTGATTCAAAAGAGGTAACCACTCCCATTGCTACAAACACAAGATTGGACAATGATGAGAGTGGTAAACCCGTTGATTTGACTCAATATCGGAGCATGATAGGTAGTTTGCTATACCTCACAGCTAGTCGACCTGATATACTTTTTGTTGTGGGTATGTGCGCTAGGTATCAAGTATGTGCCAAGGAATCTCATCTAATTGTTGTTAAGAGAATTTTGAGATATCTTAAGGGCACAATTAGAGTTGGTCTTTGGTACCCCCGTACCGAATCATTTGATCTAATTGGCTATACCAATTCCGACTACACTGGATGTAAGTTGGATCGGAAAAGCACAAGTGGGGGTTGTTAATTCCTAGGATCATCTCTAGTTAGTTGGTCAAGTCGGAAGCAACATTGTATTGCTCTCTCCATGACCGAGGCAGAATATATCGCCATGGGAGAGAGCGTATCGCAATTGTTGTGGATGATTCATACTCTAGAGGACTATGGATTGAGCTATAAAGGTGTGCAAGTGTTGTGTGATAACATTAGCACAATTAACCTAACCAAGAATCCAGTCCATCATTCTAGGACCAAACATATAGAAGTGCGTCACCACTTCATTAGGGATCATGTTGCTAGGGGAGATATTATACTCTCACATGTAGAGTCCAAGTCAAACCTCGCTGATATTTTCACTAAACTACTTCCCGAAAATGAGTTTAGCTTCTTAAGAAGGGAGTTGGGAATGTGTCGTGCTTCATAAACATAAAAATGCATTCAAAACCCTTCATGATTATTTCTAATTGTTGGGATACAATTGGGTAACTTGGGGACATCTCACACAAACTATAAGGCTTAACAAAACGTTTTTGTTTGCTAGAAATGGGGTGAGATGATAGGATCAACTCAATTTCTCAAAATGTCAATGCATCCCTTGAGAAATTAAGTTGACGAGATAAAAATCACTTCGGTGACCAAGTATGGGGAAAACCAATGCATAACATATGTGTATTTGGCTCCATGATCATACTTGGACATTCCAATCAAGGAAACTTGATTGGAGACTTGAATGTGGCACAATCTTATTTGAAATTGATTGGAAAATTATTGATTGAGTTTCACTCCACTTGGGTGGAGCAAAGTGATTTGCCAAAACCATAAGGACCTTTGATCCTTGTTTAGGGATCAATTATAGTCAAGGGATCACTTCCAAGATCGATATCTTTCATCAGATCCCTTCAGAAATTGTGTGGGAGTCTGAAACTGAAAGTTTCAGATTGTATCAGGGAGTATCAGGAACTCTGATCGGTCACTGGACCGATCAGGAGTAGGGTTGATCGGCCCCCGGATCGATCTGGCTCCCTCTTGTGGTGATCGGTCCACAGACCGATCAGAGGGGTAGCAGAGACTTTGCGAAATTTTGTTCAAACATTCTGTGCTAGCCTGGATCGGTCCCCGGACCGATCTGGCACTCTGTGGTGATCTGTCCACAGACCGATCAGGGGGCTTCCAGAATATCATCCAACCCTACTGTTCGCTTCCTGATCGATCAGCCGATCGATCAGGAGCCTGCCTGATCGATCACCCGGCCGATCAGGACCAGGCCAGTCTGATCAGGCCAGAGCCTGATCGGTCTGGGCGCTCCCAGATCGAACGGTGATTTGTTCAATCACATTAAATTGCGGTTGGTGGACCGATCCACCAACCTATTAACTATCCCGAAACCCCTCATTGCCGAACCCTAGCGCCAAAAATTCCCTCTTGCGCATCCTTCTGCTGTGCGTGAGTCCTCTTCCTGCGTGTTCTTCCTTGCGCGTGAGCTCTCCTTCTCTTGCTGTTCGTGTGCGATCCTGAGAAGGTGTCTTGCAAGCTCCTCCTTGTCTTCCTGCGAGTTCCTCTCTCACTCAAGGTCTTGCGCTCATCTCTTGCACCGAGAACTTTCTCCTGCGCGAGCTCTCCTTCCAGCCTTCAAGAACCTCTCAAATCAACGACAATGGCACCTAAGTAAGGGTTTCCTTCTTCCATCTTGTTGAATACCTCAAATATCATACTATGTGGTGAACTAACCGTGATGTTTGTTCTTGGGGTTTATTTTGGGTGTGTGTCGTGTGTGCCGTGACCTACATATGATCAAATCTTTTCTTCATTTGATTATTGTCCCCATCTTATATCAAACTGATTAAATCCAATCACCCTTGATCAATGTCTTACCTTATGTTCACTGATTGGGTCATTGATTAAATCTTGTCTTTTGATCAAACCTTAATTTGTATCATGATTCGATTCACTTTTCTTGATCAAACCTGCTATCTTGATCATTCCATCCTTTAGAAAATCATCTAAGGGAAAAGAACCCGTGGAGGGAAGCTCAAAGGGCAAAAGCCCTTCATCATCTACACCTCCTTCAAGACCTCCACCACCTCCACATACCAGATTTCAAAATATTCATTTTGCTCTAGACTTCCAATGACACACTTTCAAACTCATGCCATGTCGGACAGTGGACCAAACCTACATTTATGAACACTGTCCTACGATCCGGCAAATCATTGAACACTATGAACTTCAATTCATTCTTTTCCTTGAGAGGCCAATCAACGTTGATTTGGTCTCCGAATTTTATAATAACATGGTTAGTGGAGAGGGCACGGGGTGGAGGACCCGTGTCGCCAGTGTCGATCTTGATTTTAATCTATCTGCTTTCACTACCTTTCTAGGTTGTCGCAGGTCCGAGAATGCTTTTTCCCTCTACCCTTACCTTCCAGACCCTCTACTGATTCCCTTTGATGGAGTCACCCCTGACTCTATCCATGAGTACTTTTTCGATCATCCCAGGTCGAGGGATCTCGGTGAGGTTACCAGTGTCTTCCCTACATTTGCTGCCCTTCGCCTTTCTCCCATTGATTATGTCTTGTTTAAGATTATCACTAACTGTCTTATCCCTACTACTACAAAGCACCTAGATAAAATTCATCCATTCCACTGCTTGATGCTCTATGGGATGCATCGACAGTTAGACTTTGATATCGTGTCGTCCATCTATTTCTCCATCATCGTCCACAGTCTGTTGTACGGCCAGACAGTCTACATGCCATTTGGCCATATCATCACTGCCTGGCTGCAGTCCGTTGGTATCGATGTTTCACAGGGCCGCATTGTACCCATGGTTCAACAGGACTGTAGACTTGATCGTCGCATGCTGGCCCAGTCTGGTATTGTTGTCGGACCGCAAGGGCTGAGATGGAAGAACCGGAGACATGTGGGAGAGTTACCAGGAGCAGCCCATGACCAGGAGCGGCCCGCTGTTGCAGAGGATTACGATGAGTGGGCTCCTAACCTACGCTGGCAGGTTGCGGAGCTAGAGCGGACGATGCAACACGAGCTACATATTTCCGAGTTCTGGCGACAGGAGGTCAGCTCAGAGTTTCAGTCTTTCGATCACCGACTAGGCGCTCTAGCATCCGATGTCTCTGAGATCAGCTCACTACAGGACACGTGGTATGAGGAGTGGTATCATCATACGTTTCCTGGTGGTGCGACCTCCAGCAGCCCTCCACCAGGGGATGTTATATATATTACGGATTCTTCAGACGATGACCCCGCGGAGGATTGATGACTTTGACTGTTATGATGTGTGTCATATTTGATTGTGCTCAGTTTTTTTCTAGAGGTGCCTTGACTTTGATGCATTGATATGCATCTAATTAGTTATCTGGTTTTGATGCACTTGACTATGACTAGATTTTGCTTATGATGCCTTATCTATATGATACATATGCTTGTTTTGCCATACCTTATCTTTGTCATATGTGTTCATATGTTTATCAAAATAAATCAATCATACCTTTGTTGTTTTGGGAAACCCCTAGGGTTGAGGGGGAGTATGGTTGAACATAACAGCCCATCTAGACCCTTTTCGATGTTCGACAAAGGGGGAGAGTGTAGTTGGTTAAGTTTAGGATGATCATGTTGTAGGGGGAGGATCCTGATTCCCCTATGATCCTGGAATTTGAAAAAAATTGATTGGGAATCCCTAAACATAAAATCAGGTTGTCAAACAACAAAAAGAGGGAGATTGTTGATGCAGTCTGACCCTGATTGTTGTTTTGGTGTTGACACCGATTTTAGTTTAGGTTGATAATTATGATTAAGTCCTGATCGAGGATTAGGTGTGAAAAATCCTAGCTTGGAGGGCTAGGTGTGGAGAAATCCTAACCTGGAGAGTTAGGTGTGGAAAATCCTAGCTTAAAGGGCTAGGTGTGGAGAACTCCTAACCTGGAGGGTTAGGTGTGGAAAATCCTAGCTTGGAGGGCTAGGTGTGGAGAAATCCTAATCTGGAGGATTAGGTGTGGAAAATCCTAGCTTGGAGAACTAGGTGTTGGAAAAGTCCTAACTTGGAAGGTTGGGTGAAAAGTCCTAACTTGGAGGGTTAGGTGAAAAGTCCCAACTTGGAGGGTTAGGTGAAAAGTCCTAGTCTGGAGGGCTAGGTTGGATAAAATCCTGGTGAGTGAAGCCAGGTCCCAGTGAGTGAAGCCGGGTGACTGAAATCTTGGTGAGTGAAGCCAGGTCCTAGCTTGGAGGGCTAGGTTGAAGTCCCAGTGAGTGAAGCTGGGCATGGCACGAGTCAGAGATGGGCCGGAGGCTTGTTCTCATGACTTAGAGGGGATTTGACCTTCCCTGGATCGGTCTGGTGACCGATCAGGGAAGTTGGCACAGTGCTCCGTCGTGGATCGGTCTGGTGACCGATCCAGCGATGACTAATCGGTCGGGTGACTGATCAGGGAGCACACAGTGAGGTTGGGAACCTACTGCCCAGCTCCTGATCGGTCCGGTGACCGATCAGGGAGCAGGCAGTTCCCTCACTGTCCAGCTCCTGATCAGTCCGGTGACCGATCAGGGAGCAGTCAGTTCCCTCACTGTCCGACTCCTGATCGGTCCGGTGACCGATCAGGGAGCAGAGAGTTTCCTCATTGCTTGGCTCCTGATCGGTCTGGTGACCGATCAGGGAGCACACAGTGAGTTGAGTTTGAAGGATTGATTTAGGCATGCAGAGGGGGGTGAATGCACTTTCGCGGATCGTTTTGATCTCTACAAAGTTGTTAGTGCAGCAGAAATAATATGTAAAAGAAATAAACAATGCTAACAAGAAATCTTTTACTTGGTATCCTCCCAGATGGGTGACTAGTCCAACGATCCACGCCGCGAGTACCACTTTTCACTATCGAAAAGTCTCCTTGAGGTGGAGAAACCTTTACAGAAGAATCTTCCTCTTTACAGATGCAGAAATATGATGGAGGAAGCAAAAGTCACTCTACAATTTGGCAGCACTTCGTTACTGTACGGAACCGTACATGCACGTGTAACGAGGAGCTCCTTTTATAGGTGAAAAGGACAGATTCGCAGTCTGTCCAGACCCACACCAGTCGACTGCCCCGAGGGCAGTCGACTGGCCCGGCATTAAATGTCGGCCAACGGCTAGCCAACAGCTAGCCAACGGCTAGTTTTGGGGTATACCAGTCGACTGCCCCAAGGCCAGTCGACTGGTCCGAAGCTGCGAACTTTCTGTAGGTTTTGGCAGTCGACTGTCTCTGGGCCAGTCGACTACCCTGCCTCCCAGCTCAGCTCCAGCCACTTCGAACCTTCTCCTTCGTGTGTGCCTTCAGGTCTGCTCCCTTGGCTCGCCCCTTGAAGTCTTCTTCCTCTGGCTATCATCCCTCGGATGCGCACGCAAGCCTTCCCTTGGCTTGCCTCCATGCCACTCTTCACGTATGCCCTTTGAAGTCCACTTCCCGGCTTGCCCTTGGAGCTCTCCTCCCTCGGCTCTCATCCCTCGGATAGGTCCACCAAGTGTGATTCTCCAAGTCCTGTAAACTCAATCACACAAATCAAATACAACATAACACTCTAACTTTAAACCTATTCGCCCACACATCAAAACCACGATCTTCCAATCATTTAAGGGCCGATTGCCTCAACAATCTCCCCCTTTTTGATGTGTGGTAATATGTTTAAGTTAGAGATAAATAACAGTAATAGCAATAGCAAAAGATAGCAATTGAAACATTATGAGACATAATAACCCTAAGAGGTAACCTCTCCCTTAACTTATGTCTTCTCCCAATTTTCAATTCTAATCACATTCTAAGTTAAGTTTCCACTTAACAACATCAATATATGTAAGAATGTAAGACATATTAAAACCTAAGAGGTACCTCCCCCTTAATCCATGTCTTCTCTCTAAATTTTAACCTATCAATGTCTAAATTAGATAAAATACCTAAAATCATCCATTTTAAGTCAAAATTCTAACTTAAACCACTCATTCTCCCCCTTTGACACCATCAAAATGATTGTCTCAAGCAACCAAACCCTACGATATCAAATGTGAGAATTTTCGATTTCTAAAATTTCTCACAGTGGCTGAAAACAGGCGTGCCAGTCGACTGCCCATAGGGCAGTCGACTGATACGCTATCAGTCTGATATTTCAGATTTTCTGTCGAATTTCAGAAACTTCCAGAAAATTTCAAAAATTATAAAATTTTGCATACATGTTTGAAATGTTATACTCTATCAGGGAAAAATATTAAACCATATAAAATTTTAAACATGCATGACTTTTGATAAAAATCCAAAAGTTTTGAAAATCACTACATTTTGTATCAAACTTTGAAACCAAATTTGCAATCATATGACTTTGAAAGACATGACAAAGTATGTAAAACATAAAATGGTTTTCAAAGTTTTAAAATGTCCAACAATGATCTTTGGCAAAGTGTCCATTGATTAAACACTTGCCTCCCCCATAGTTGGTCTAGTTTTGATATTTTGATACTTTTAATCGTTCAACAATGTGCCACAAGCACAAGTGAGCCAAATGTATCACCCTAATGGATCAAGCACCCCTTTTTCAAAGCTAATGTTTCCAAGTTCATCCTATACTTCCACAAAACACATTCCAAGGCCTCTTCTTAAGGATGTAAACTCCGATTCGGGAAGAGGCTTGGTAAAGATGTCGGCTAGGTTCGACTTTGATTCAACATAGTGTAGTTCTATGTCTCCCCTTGCCACGTGGTCTCTAATGAAGTGATGTTTCACTTCAATGTGTTTTGTTCTAGAATGGTGAACTGGATTTTTAGTTAGGTTGATGGTGCTTACATTATCACACAAGACTTTGACCTTGGTGTAATGTAGCTCATAGTCCTCTAAGGTGTGCATGATCCAAAGGAGTTGGGAAACACATCCACCCATTGCCACATATTCTGCCTCCATTGTTGATAGGGCAACGCATGGTTGTTTCCTACTACTCCAACTAACTAAAGAAGACCCAAGGAATTGACACCCTCCACTTGTACTCTTCCTATCTAACTTACAACCCGCATAGTCCGAGTCGGTGTATCCAATTAGATCAACACTAGGGGTTCTAGGATACCAAAGTCCGATATTTAGGGTCCCTTTCACATACCTTAGGATCCTCTTGACTACAATCAAATGGGACTCTTTGGCACATGATTGGTACCTTGCACACATACCTACCGCAAAAAGTATGTCGGGTCTACTAGCGGTTAGGTATAGGAGGCTACCAATCATGCTCCTATATTGTTTTGAGTCTACCATTTTCCCTTCAATGTCACTATCCATTTTCACATTAGTTCCTATGGGTGTAGATGCTTCCTTAGCATGTTCCAAACCAAATTTCTTTAGCATCTCTTTAGCATATTTGGTTTGAAATACATGTGTACCTTCATTCGTTTGCTTAACTTGAAGGCCTAAGAAAAAGGTTAACTCTCCTACAAGACTCATCTCAAATTCATCTGCCATACATTTGATGAATTCTTGTAAGAAGTCATTATTTGTTGACCCAAAAATGATATCGTCTACATAGACTTGGGCAACAAATATGTCCTTATCCTTAGATTTTAAGAACAATGTAGGGTCAATTGTTCCTCTTCTACACCCCTTAGACACCAAAAATGAAGAAAGCCTCTCATACCAAGCCCGGGGAGCTTGTTTCAATCCATATAAGGCTTTTCTTAATTTAAACACGTGTCTTGGATAGTTGGGGTTCTCAAACCCAGGAGGTTGTTCTACATAGATCTCTTCCTTAATGATTCCATTAAGGAATGCCGACTTCACATCCATTTGGTATTTGGTGGAGTGTAAAACCCATGTGAGCGGCATAGGCTAGTAGAATTCTAATTGATTCTAACCTAGCTACGGGGGCATAGGTCTCATCATAATCTAATCCCTCAACTTGGTTAAACCCCCTAGCCACTAATCTAGCCTTGTTCCTAGTGATTTTATCTTAGTCATCTAATTTGTTCCTAAAGACCCATCTCATGGTTACAATGGTACAATCAGTGGGTCTAGGAACTAACTCTCAAACTTCACTCCTCTCAAATTGGTTTAGCTCTTCTTGCATAGCCAAAACCCAATCAGCATCTCCTAATGCTTCATCAATGGTCTTGGGTTCTGATTGGGAGATTAGAGCTATTTGACTAGTTTGATCCCTAAAGTAGGACCTAGTCCTTACACCTTGATTTACATCACTTACAATTTGGTCAATAGGATGATCATGGTGATGTCTCAGGGGTCTAGAGGTTGTAGGTTCATTTACTCCTTCTTCCTCATCCTCTAGGGTACTTCTTACTCCCCCTTGATCATTACCCTCCAAATGTAGGTCTTGGATTCGTTGGGCAAGAGGTTGGACCTCTTCTATGTCCTTATCAATAGAGGCCTTTCTAGGGTAGGTACTAGTAGTTTCATCAAATTTGACATTTGAGGACTCCTCAATCACTTTTGTCCTCTTGTTGTACACTCTGTAACCCCTACTAGTCAATGAATACCCTACTAAATTCCTTCATCGGCTTTTGACTCAAATTTTCTTAGGTCGTCTTTGGTATTTAAGATGTAAACTTTACATCCAAAGACCCTACGATAGTGGACTTGGGATACCCTTCCATTCCATAGTTCAAAGGGTGTTTTTCCTAAAAACTTATGTACCAACACCCGGTTTTGAATATAGCAAGCGGTGTTAACTGCTTCGGCCCAAAAGTAGCTAGGAAGAGAGTATACATTAAGCATAATCCTAGCAGCTTCTTGTAGGGCTCGGTTTTTCCTCTCAACTACCCCATTTTGTTGAGGAGTCCTTGGGCATGAAAACTCATGTTTGTACCCATTTTCAACACAAAATTGTGTGAAACCAGCGTTTTGGAACTCCCCACCATGGTCACTCCTAATTCGGTTTATTTTGATGTTCTTTTCGTTCTCTACCCTTTTACTAAAACCTATAAAAATATCTAGGGTATCATCCTTATGTTTCAAGAAATAGACCCAAGTAAACCTAGAAAAATCATCTACTATCACTAGGCAATATTTACTCCCCACAAGTGAGGGAGTACTATGTCAATCAAACAAGTCTATATGTAAAAGTTCTAAAGGTAAGGAGGTGGTGATTAGAGTTTTACCTTTGTGTAATGCTTTTGATTGCTTACCCTCTTGGCATGCATCACACAACTTGTTCTTTTCGTACTTGATCATTGGGAGCCCCTTCACCAATTCTTCCTTGGCCACTCTTGCAATGTTCCTCATGTTGACGTGTCCAAGTCTTCGGTGCCACAATCATCCTTCTTCTTCTTTAGACATGAGACACTTAAAAACATTGTTAGTAGCATAAGATAGATCAAGATAATATAAGTTTGCCTCTCTAAACCCTTCTAATATGATAGTGTTTGATTCACTTTGCCTTATTACATATTTCTTAGCATGAAATTCTACTCTAAAACCGACATCACATAGTTAACTCACACTTAATAAATTAAACTTATATCCTTAATTAAAGTACTTTANAGCCTCATCTCCTTGGCTTCGCGAGGGCGAGCTTCGGCAGCTGGCAGTGAGGTGGCACAGGGGGCGCCCGATACACGCGGGGCGCCCCGAATAGCGCTGCTGTCGGGGCTTTTACCTCTTTGCTGACTTTGGATTGACTCTGGGGCGCCCGACACATCCGGGGCGCCCGGCTCAGCTACTGCCTCACTCCTTTGAGGCTCTTTGAGCTGCAGATACACAGTCCTTTGGTCCTGCATCCAGGGTTAGTCCAAAACAAGGCTAGCACAATTTTATATGGACTAAAATAAGATATAATTCTAAGTTAATTAGATCCTGTTTCCCAGACCAGGATCTAACCAGGACTCAACTTAGATCTCCTAAATGGGTCTAAGTTGGACCGCGCCTAAAGTCGAAGATTGGACTCGTCCTCACTGGGTCGCTCCTCCAGTGACTTACCTTACTTACCCATTGTGCAGCTCTACTTGACTTCTTGACCCTACCAGGACTTCCTGCCAAGGCTCAACCACCTTGGTCTTCCTGCCAAGTCTCAACCAACTTGGTCTTCAGCCAGTTGTCAGGTCCCGCGGACCCAACTGGACTTTCCGCCAGGACTCAACCATCCTGGACTTCAGCCTGGTGTCTGGTCCTAAGTCTTTCAACCCTGCACACTTGGTAAAGAGGTTAAACACACACAACCCTAACTTTAACCACTTTGTCATACATCAAAACCCGAGTTTGACCGTTAGTGCAAACTGCACCAACACTTGTGTCTAGTGAACCTGTTCAAGAAGCACCACCAACTCCAAGGCAAACTAGATTAGCCTCTAGTCATCCCCAAGACCAAATTGTTGGAGACATCCATCAAGGGGTTAGAACTAGATCATTCTTCCGGAATGAGGCTAATGAAGTTGCTCTAATTTCCGAAATTGAACCTAGAAAAATTGATGAAGCGTTAAATGATCCCGATTGGATCATTGCAATGCAAGATGAACTAGGTCAATTCGAGAGGAGTCAAGTTTGGGACTTAGTCCCTAGACCCAAGAAGACCTCCATTATTGGAACCAAATGGGTCTTCAAGAACAAATTGAACCATAAGGGAGAAATCATTAGAAACAAGGCACGCTTAGTAGCTAAGGCTACAGTCAAGTTGAAGGCCTTGATTATGATGAGACTTATGCTCCCGTGGCACGATTAGAGTCCATCCGATTGATGCTAGCATATGCAGCACATCGTGGTTTCAAATTATATCAAATGGACGTCAAATCAGCCTTTCTAAATGGTTTGATTAAAGAAGAGGTTTATGTCGAACAACCTCCGGGGTTTGAGAGTACCGAATGTCCAAACCACGTGTTCAAGCTCAAAAAGGCACTTTATGGCCTTAAACAAGCACCCCGGGCTTGGTATGAGCGGTTGTCGACATTCCTAGTTGAGAAGGGCTTCGTTAGAGGCCAAATAGACCCTACACTATTTCTACGAAGAGATGGTGACAATATATTTGTAGCCCAAGTATATGTCGATGACATAATCTGTGGCTCAAACAATAAGGGCTATTTAAATGAGTTCATTGGACACATAGAGAGTGAGTTTCAAATGAGTCTAGTGGGAGAGTTGACTTTCTTCCTTGGACTTGAAATCAAGCAAACTCGTGATGGTATCCATGTGCACCAATCGAAGTATACACAGGAAATGCTTCGAAAATTCAATATGAGTGATTCGAAAGAGGTAACCACTCCCATGGCTACAAACACAAGATTAGACAATGATGAGAGTGGTAAACCTGTTGATCTAACTCAATATCGAAGCATGATTGGTAGTCTGCTATACCTCACAGCCAGTCGACCAGATATACTATATACTGTAGGTATGTACGCTAGGTATCAAGTTTGTGCCAAGGATTCTCATTTAATTGTTGTTAAGCGAATTTTGAGATATCTCAAGGGCACAATTGGTGTAGGTCTTTGGTATCCCCGTACCGAATCTTTTGATTTGATTGGCTATACGGATTCCGACTACGCTGGATGTAAGTTGGACCGGAAAAGCACTAGTGGGGGCTGCCAATTCTTAGGTTCGTCCTTAGTAAGTTGGTCGAGTCGGAAGCAACATTGTGTTGCTCTCTCCACTACCGAGGCAGAATATATCGCCATGGGAGAGAGTGTATCGCAATTGTTGTGGATGATTCATACCTTAGAGGACTATGGATTGAGTTACAAGGGTGTGCAAGTGTTATGTGATAACATTAGCACAATTAACTTAACCAAGAATCCAGTCCATCATTCTAGGACAAAATATATTGAAGTAAGACACCACTTCATTAGGAATCATGTAGCTAGGGGGAACATCATACTCTCTCATGTAGAGTCAAAGTCAAACCTAGCTGACATTTTCACTAAACCACATCCCAAAAGTGAATTTAGTTTCCTAAGACGGGAATTGGGAATGTGCCACACTTCATGATTTTCAAATTGCATTCAAAATCCTTCATGATTATTTCGAAATTGTTGGGAATCAATTGGGTAACTTTGGGGACATCTCACATAAACTATAAGGTTTACCAAAATGTTTTTGTTTGCTAGACATGGGGTGAGATGTTAGGATCAACTCAATTTCTCAAAATGTCAATGCATTCCTTGAGAGATTAAGTTGACGAGATAATAATCACGGTGGTGACCAAGTATGGGGAAAACCATTGCATAACATATGTGTATATGGCTCTATAATCATACTTTGACATTCCAATCAAGGCAACTTGATTGGAACATTGGATTTGACTCAAACATGATTGATTGTTGATTGAGTTTGACTCCATTTGTATGGGTCAAAGTGATTGTTGAACCTATTAGGACCTTTGATTCTTGTTAAGGGATCAGTTTTAGTCAGGAAATCATGTCCAAGTTCGATAAAGTTCATCAGACCTCGTTGGAAAGTTTCAGAAATTCTGAAACTGAACATTTCAGTTTGTATCAGGGAATACCAGGAACCCTGATCGGTCACCAGACCGATCAGGCATAGTGCTGATCGGTCCCTGGACTGATCTGGCTCCTTCCTGTGGTGTTCGGTCCACAGACCGATCAGCGAGGCAAGCCGTGATCTTCCAGAATTTGACTAAGTGTACTGAGCTAGCCTGGATCGGTCCCTGGACCGATCTGGCACCCTATGGTGATCGGTTCACAGACCGATCAGGGAGCCCAGCAGTTTTCCTCCAGACCCTACTGTTCATATCCTGATCAGTCAACAGACCGATCAGAAGCGCGTCTGATCGGTCACCCGACCGATCAGGATACGCTCAGTCCGATCAGGCTGTAGCCTGATCGGTCTGAGTGCGATCAGATCGAACGGTGATCCGTTCAGATGCATTAAATTCCGGTTGGTGGACCGATCCACCAACCGATTAACTTCGCCAAACCTCTTATCGGCCGAACCCTAGCGCCAAAAACCTCCCACTCGCGCATCCTTTGCTTCGTGCGAAATCTCCTCAGTGCCTTCCCCTTCCTCTTGCAAGTGTGCTATGGTGGCTCTGAGAAGATCTTCCGAGTCCCGTGACGTCTCTCTCTCGCGGAACAACCTTACGACCAGTTCTTACGCCGGGAGTCTTTTCTTGCGCACGTTTTCTTCCCCTCAAAACTTCAAGAATCTCTTTAATGTCACCGAAGTAAGTGTTTGGCTTCGTTTTTCTTTTCCAAAAGCTCGTGAACTATGTGTTGTGAAGCTAATCATATTTTGGTTTTGCTCTTGTTCTTGCTGTTGTGTCGTGACCCTTTGCCCGTGACCCTACTTTCTCACCTTATGTCTATGATCAACTTTATCTATCTTTTGATTGGGTATCATCTTTATGATCAATTCTTGTTATGTATGATCAATCTTATCAAATAAATTGAATTCTGTGTCATGGTCAATTCAAATCTATAGAAAGTCTTCCAAGGGCAAGGACGCTGCTGAGGGCAGCGCGAGGGGGAAAGCTCCTTCCTCCTCTGCCCCTTCCAGAAGGCCACAGCCTTCTTCTAGCTCCAGGTTCCCAAATGCGGCCTGTGAACAGGCCTTTCAAGCTATGACATTCAAACTATTACCCTGTCAATCCATTGATGTTCCTTTTCTAACTGAGTACTGCCCCTCTGTTATGGAGATTGTCACTTATTACAATCTGGAGTTTCTTCTTTCTTTGGTAAGAACCATCAACTATGACCTTGTCTCGGAGTTTTACAATAACCTACAACAAGGTCCTCAAGGGGGTTTCGAGTTCACTACTCGTGTCGGAAAAATGAACCTTGATTTTTCATATGAGATTTTAGCCGAGTACTTGGGTGGTCGACGATCACCGAATCTTTATTCGATCTATCCTGAACTTCCTAATCCTCTGCTAGCACCGTTCGCAGATGTTACCCCTGACTCTATCTATCAGCACTTTTTTTGGTTATCCTCGCCCTGCCGGGCTTGATGAATTGGGTCCAATTTTCCCCACTTTTGCAGCTCTCCACCTTGCTCCAGCTGATTATGTCCTTTTCAAGATCATCACAAATTGCATTTTGCCCATTACTTCAAAGCTGTTGGCCGAGATCTGACCCTACCACTGCCTCATGCTCTACGGCATGCATTGCCGGATGGACTTTGATATCATGCAGAGCATTTTTCAGTCTATCCTATCCTACCGTGAGCCTAGTCGTCGCACGGTTTATATGCCTTTTGATCACATCATCACTGATTGGCTTATGTCAGTTGGTGTTGATGTCACCAAGAGCAGGACCGTGCCCATGGTTAAGCAAGATTGTCGTTTGGGTCGGCAGGCTTTTGCAAAGTCTGGTATTATCATTCGTGAGCGTGATGGGGTCTTGGTGTGGAAGGATGGACGCGGACTTGGTGAGCTGCCTGGCGGAGCACCACATTTTCAGGCACCACACGATGCCCCTCCTGCTGACGACGAGTATGACGACGAGCCGGAGCCTGATTTGCGCTGGCAGATCTCAGAGCTGGATCAGACGGTACAGGAGTTTATTCAGCTGGGGGCGACAGGTCGTGAGGAGTTTCGTTCGAGCTTTCGCTCCATAGATTCCCGACTGACCAGGATTGAGACCAAGGTCTCAGGGACCCGCACACTCCAGCAGACATGGTATGATGAGTGGCGCAGCCACACATTCTCAGGAGGTGCACCTTCTTCGAGTACTGCACCAGGGTCCTGTGCTCCTACTGATGCGACGATGGATGACCTTATGCACGATGACGACCCACCAGCTGATTATTGAGCTTGGATGTTTATTGTCTCTTTTCATGATGTACTTGACATGTTTGACTTTTGGGCTGTATGCCCTTGACTTGCTTAGTGTGGCTTTGTGCCACACGTCTCTGGATTTCGATGCCTGTGACTTGCATCGTGTTATGTCTTAGAATATTTTATGACCTACTCTTTATGATGCTATTGCATATTTTATTCTACTTGATGATGCTATGGTGACTACTATTTGAAATTGTGCTATATTGCCATGATTATGTTTTTCTCTCATGATAGTATGCCTATTGTTGATGCCATGCTGTTTATATGATTATGATCTGCATGTCTGCTACTCTGCCATGTTCATGCTTGTAATGCCATGTCTACCTGGTACATATACATGTTATGGCATGCTTTGCGAGTTGATAATTCGTGTTCATATGATGCATGTGATTGCTATATCTTGCTCTATCTTTTTCACATGTGTTCGTATGGTTATCCAACAACCTATCACGTCTTTGTTGATTTGGGATACCCCTAGGGTTGAGGGGGAGTTTGTTTTAATCTTAACAGTCCCTCTTGCCCCTTTTCGGTGTTCGACAAAGGGGAGAGTGTGGATCATGTTAAGTTTAGGATGATCATATTGTAGGGGGAGGATCTGGATTCGCCTATGATTCTAAATTTGAAAAGTATTGATTGAGATCCCTAAACTTAGATCGAGTTGTCAAACAACAAAAAGGGGGAGATTGTTGATGCAGTCTGGCCCTGATTGTTATTTTGGTGTTGACACCGATTTAAGTTTAGGTGGATGATTATTGATTATGATTAAGTCCTGATCGGGGATCAGGCATGGTATGGAAAATCCTAGTCTGGAGGGCTAGGTGTTGGAAAATCCTAACCTGGAGGGTTAGGTGTTGAAAATCCTAGTCTGGAAGGCTAGGTGCTGGAAAATCCTAACCTGGAGGGTTAGGTGTTGAAAAGTCCTAGCTTGGAGGGCTAGGTGTTGGAAAAGTCCTAATTCAGAAAGGTTGGGTGAAAAGTCCTAGCTTGGAGGGCTAGGTGAAAAGTCCTAACTTGGAGGGTTAGGTGCAAATTCCCATCCTGGAGAATTAGGTGAAAAAGTCCTGGCTTGGAGGGTCAGGTGCCTAGCTTGGAAGGCTAGGTTGGATGAAGTTCTAACTCGGAAGGGTTGGGTGAAAAGTCCTAGCTTGGAGGGCTAGGTGAAAAGTCCTAGCTTGGAGGGCTAGGTGAAAAGTCCTAACTTGGAGGGTTAGGTGCAAATTCCCAACTTGGAGAGCTAGATGAAAAATCCTTGGCTTGGAGGGCTAAGGTGGAAGATAACTTAGCTTGGAGGGCTACATTTACGTCCCTGGATCGGTCTGGTGATCGGTCAGGGATTCTGGCACGCTGCAACTTCGTGGATCGGTCTGGTGACCGATCTAGAAACGACTGATCGGTCTGGTGACCGATCAGGGAGCACACAGTGAGGTTGAGAACCTACTGTACTGCTCCTGATCGATCCGGTGACCGATCAGGGAGTGAGTGTTTCACCTACTGCTTGGCTCCTGATCGGTCGGGTGACCGATCAGGGAGCAAACAGTTGAGGTTGAGTTCACTTGCTGATCTGAACCTGATCGGTCTGGAGACCGATCAGGATCACTGTGCAGATCGTTCCGGAGAATGATCCAGCATCGCAGGTTCCTCACTATGATCGATCAGGCTCTAGCCTGATCAGTCTGGTCATGATCTGATCGGTCAGGTGACCGATCAGGAGGCTGCCTGATCGGTCTGATGACCGATCAGGAGGTCTAGACTGCGAAGCTCAGAAATCGCCCAAGAAAGGGGTGGATCGTTCGGGTGATCGATCCACAACCTGGGATCGGTCCGGTGATCGATCCAGGAGAAGTCACAAAGAAATCGCGATTTCTGATTGAGCGTTGGGGACCGATCAGGACGGAGCCTGATCGGTCTGTACCTAGCCTGATTGGTCTGGTGACCGATCAGGAGTCTCTCTGATCGGTCGGGTGACCGATCACTTTAATTCAAATTGCACTGTCAGACGCTCTGATCGCGTCTGACCGTATCCGATTCGCTGATGTTTGCCTCTGATACTTGATTTACTGTGTGATATACTGCTCTAACAGTCTGATTAAGCTGCAGGTGACAGGGGAGGATTCAAACACTCAAGGAGAAGTCAATGGAGGCTTTCCTTGGAGCAGGTTTGTCCATTTCTCATCTCAGGTTGCAACGGCTGGAGCTGCAGGACTGAAGCTTGGCTGAGGGAGCTCAGGAAGTTCAGTAAGAGTTCAGTGTAGCTGGCGTTGGCAGTGAGGCAGCTGGAGGCTGCTGGAGATGAGGTCACTTGATGCTTAGTGGAGGAACAAAAGGAACGGGAGACAGCTTCGGTGAAGCAGAGTTCGAGTGTTTACAGCTTGTGTTCTTGAGTTCCTGTGCCTTGAGTTCTCCACATTAGGCTTGCTGTGTTCTTGAAGTTTCCATCATTCTGAGCAAGCGATCGAAAAGCAATCATCCATTACTTGAGCGCTTGAAGGAGAAAACAAGAAGCTTGGAGTCCGACAGTGGGAAGACACGAAGAAGGGTTCTTGCGTGAGATCGCCACTGGGTGGAGCTTAGGGAAGCTTGCTGTGTTTTTGTCCTTGCGAAGTGTTTGAGTAAGATCCTTCTTGTTGTTTCATTGTGCTTAAACTATATCCTTGTTTGAAACACACTGTGGGGAGGTTTCTCCACCGAGAAGGAGGTTGCTGATTTATCCGGTGTTAACCGGGGCTTGATCTGCCGACGATCAAGGGATCGCCCACCTTAAGGGCACGCCAAGGAGTAGGGGCAAGTTATCCCCGAACCTTGTAAAATCTCCTTGTTAGCGATCTTGCTAATCTTGGTAGTTAGTTTTCTGTTTTAGTTTCTGCACATTCTGTTTTCCATACTTCCGCTGTGCTACTAACAACTTCGAGTGCAAAAACTTGCTAACGTCTCGAAGAAAAAGTGATTGGCTATATTCACCCCCCCCCTCTCTAGCCATCTCGTCCCCAACAGTATACTCTAACAAATGTGCTTGCAAAATTTCATATTTTTTCGGATTTTCTGGAATTTTATATGCATTTCTGAATTTCGGCTGGAAAATCAAAAAATGGCGTATCAGTCGACTGCCCTGGGGGCAGTCGACTGGTGGTTAAGGCAGATTGTGTGTTAGTGATTTTTGAGGGATTTTTCAGAAATCTTGTAAGTTCTATATGGCACCAGGGGTAAGATTGCTAGGGGCAATCTTTTTGATAGTGTCAAAGGAGGAGAACTTTCGTGTTAAGTTAGGTTTGGATTGAAACCTAACTGTGGTTGGTTTATGACACTTGGGTAAGAGTAGATAATAGAATTAGGAGCATATTAGAAGTTGAAGTAAGAGTAGATAATAGAATTATATTTCATATTATAAATCTTATACTAGATATATTAGAAACATATTATGAACGTAATGTAAGTGTTAATAATTATTATGGTTTTATAACTGTTAAAGATTATTAGAGTAAGCTTCAAAGTTTTTAACATTAAAGTAACAACTATACCAACTTCTATGAACAAAAGAGCGAGTTACAGGAAAACGTAGTTTTGACATAAGTAAGTTAGAAATTATAGTCCGTGAGATGAACATTATAGGAGCATGAATAAGTAGTCGATAAACTTCTTATAAAGTATAGAAAGTTAACATATATATATATATATATATATATATATATATATATATATATATATATATAAAAGATAAAAAGAGAAAATGAATATCTATAAAATGTATAATACATAAACTAGAAGCAGAAGAGTGCAATAGGTGAAGAAGGGAGTTGGTGCCGATATCTGTGCTTAGCGGAATTCGCTTACAATAATAGCTACCAAGCTACTATCGGAATGACACCTTATGAAGCTTTGTACGGGAGGAGATGTAGATCTCTGATCTGTTGATACGAAGGTGGTGAAAAGAAGGAATGGGGCTCAAGACGGATTTTATCGACGACACCACCCGAGCTATACAGAACATCCGACAACAAATAGAAGCTGCTCAGAGCTGGCAGAAGAATTATGCGGATGTCAGACGTAGGCCACTGGAATTCGATATTGGAGATTTGGTATTTTTCAAAGTGGCTCCTATGAAAGGGGTAACGAGATTTGTGAAGAAAGGAAAACTAAGTCCGCGTTATGAGGGACCGAACCTGATCCTGAAAAGAGTCGGCAAGGTGACATATGAGCTAGAGCTGCCTCAAGAGATGTCGGCTATCCATAACGTATTCCATGTGTCGATGCTCAAGAAGTGTATTCCAAACACAGATCAAGTGATCGAGCCGCAGACAGTATAAATTCAGGAGGACCTATGTTTTGAAAGCCGACCTATCCAGATCTTGGATCGGGAAATCAAAAAGCTAAGGAACAAGGAGGTACCCTTAGTCAAGGTCCTATGGAAAAGTAAAAGGTTCGAGGAAGCTACATGGGAACGCGAGGAAGAGATGAGACACAAGTACCCGGAGCTATTCTAAGTTCGAGGACGAACTTTCACGAGGTATGGGGGATTGTAACGACCCGTAAAATTTTCTCAATATTTTCTTTAAAATATTGATCATGCCTAGATAGATTCTCGAGGAACATAGGGATACTAGTATGAACCTTAGCATGATTATCCATGATTTTCCCATATAGATTAAGAAGCTAAGTAATAATGGGCCTTACATGGGCCCTTCTAATACCATGGCTATTAAGGAACCTTAGGTAAAATTTTATCATGAATGGAAATGGATTTCAATTAGAAATATTAACATAAACCTTAGTGGGCTCTTATATGGGCCTTGGCAAAAATAATTATAAAAGTAATAAAAAGAAGTGCATGCACCAAGGATTGAACCTTGGACCTAGTGTATCACCATGCATGTACTAACCAATTCACCTAGCAAGGGAGTGCTAGTGAAAAAGTAAGAGGATTTTAGTTGAGGCTAAAGGAAGCGAAGAGTCATCAAAAGAAGAGGCATCATGCCCCTTCACTTGCCTCCTTCATTTAGTATAAAAGAGAGGGGAAGGGAAGAGACAACTTAGCACTTAAGTTATTTGTTTCTCTTCCACCAAAGCTCTTTCTCTCCCTCTCCTTCCTCCTTCTAGCAGAAACCCATAAGGGGGTTTCTCCTTTGGAAAAGCTTCACAAGAAGGATTCTTCTTCAAGATCTAAGGGCTTCCTACAAGGCTACAAGGGCTAGGGGTGGTCTAAGGTCAAGGAGGTTTTCTTTTGCTTCTCTATTCAAGGTTATAATCAAGATAAACCAATGTAAGACTCCCTCACCTATGGTATAATTGTTTCTCTTTGATGTCTATCATGATTTAGGTTTTTGTTTAGGATCTAAGTTGAGAAAACCATGAGGTAAGGTCTTCTAGGGTTTCGGCCAAGCCTTGGATTTAGGTTTGGGGATGATGTAAACCCTCATTCATGCTTCTTAATATTTTCTTATGATAAGTAAAGTATAAATTATGATTTAGGGAAAGTTTGTGGCACCCTAAGGCCCTCTAGGGTTTCGTCCACTATCAACATGTCATGGATAGGATTATATCTAACCCTTCAAGCATGTTTATTATGCTTCCCTATGATTTAATGGATATTAATTGTGAATGATAGGAATTTTTCCATGTGCTTGTGACCCTCTAGGGTTTCGGCCAAGGTCAAGATGTAGGGCTGGGACTTAGGGTTAGCTCCAATTATGGGGTCTAATGGCTCCCTAGGACATTGTATGTAATGTATGGACTTTCTTTTACTTATGGATCCTTTCATGTTGATTGAATAATGGAGTCTCCTCCTATTGAACTTTTGGCCAAGTCCATGATCTAGGGTTTGGGTTGTGTTAAGGTCTCAAGGATACTTGTTTATAGTTTACTATGATGTATGTATATGTTTAAGCATGTTGTAAGAATTTTTATGTTACCTAAAACCCTAGCTTTATGTGTTATGTATCATGACTTTGTATGTTTAGGTTATGTGCTATGTTTATTCATGAATGTTTTAAACCATATACCAGGAACATATGTAATTGATGTAGGCTTCATGTTATATAGAATAATGCATGTAGGATGTTAAATGTCTATAATAGATATATGGTTATGAAGGTCTATGCATGTCCTATGATAAATGTTATGAACCTAAGTAATGTTGAATGTCATAAACCTAAGTAGTATGTATCATGTTCGTATGAATCTTACCCATGCATGCTCTATGATGGATACTATGATTATGTATGCTAGATGATATGTATCATGTATAAAATGCATGTGTTACCTTATGTACCATGACCATGCAAGCTTTATGAACCAAGATAATGTTTATGCCTGGAGGCATAATTATGTATGTATGTCTTGTTTTATGAATGAAGATGATGAATGACGATAATGTTTATGCATTCAAGGCATAATGATGTTATGCATCAAGTATGAATGAGGAAATGCCAAGTATGCTTATGTCATGCTTCATGTAACAAGATTATGTTTATGTCTTAAGATATGTTATGTATGTCTATGAATGATGAAGCATGCAAAGTTATTATACTTTATGAATGGGCTTGTACCGGACCGAAGTATGGGTCCAAGGGATGAGCACCTTAAGAACGCCTCGGTTCTGGACTACCGTAGCTGTCCACGGTTCTGGGACTACCGTAGCTGTCCCACAGGGATGGGCACCTTAAGAACGCCTCGGTTTTGGAACTACCGTAGCTGTTCCTACCCTAGTAGGTCGAGACTAGCTACCTCGCATTTACTTAGGGAATGCGCGCATATGATGTATGTATGTGGTACATGCCGGGGACCCCCATGATGTTATGATTATGTTTAAGTATTTATAAGTATGATTTTCAAATAAGCATCCTTATGTATATGCATTTGACTCATGCATCCATTCATGTTATGCATCCTGCCATGTTAAATGTTTGTATGCTTATGTTTTATGTTAAGAATATGCTTATGTTTTATGTTAAAAATATGCTTATGTTTTATGTTAAAGATCATGTCATATTAAATGTTTATATGCTTATGTTTTATGTTAAGAATATGCTTATGTTTTATGTTAAGTATATGCTTATGTTTTATGTTAAAGATCATGCCATGTTAAATGTTTATATGCTTATATTTTATGTTAAGAATATGCTTATGTTTTATGTTAAGAATATGCTTATGTTTTATGTTAAAGATCATGTCATGTTAAATGTTTCATATGCTTATGTTTTATATGACGTATGGTTTTTAGTGAGTAGGAAAGGGTCTTACTAACCCTATGTGCTTATAGTCTTATTTTCTTATACCGCAGATCAAGCAAGAGGTTATTATGGGAAGCAGCAGGAGGGGCAAGAGTGTGTGTGTGGCAGTGACATGGCAAAAGAAAGAGAAAAAGGATTCTCATATTTATACTTGTTGCATGTCTTGTGTTTTGAAACGCCTTCTTAGGTTCTATGTTATACTTATGATAGTTATGCCTAAAGAATAACTTACTACTTATGATGCTTATGGATGAGTTATGGAATGTTTATATCATGATGTTACGTATGATGTTAATATGCTAAGTTACAATGTCACCATGTTCATGAATGATAGTTAAGGCATATATACATGATTCAAGTATTAGTTGCATGGTTAAACGCATGTGTATAAAGTTAAAAAAAATTATTCCACTGCATTAATATATTCATATGCGTATATGTATGTTAGCGTAACGCCACTTCTCACCACACCGTAAGGTGTGGGAAAAATTCGGGCGTTACAGGTTGGTATCAGAGCAGGTTGCCATCTCACTACACACACATCAAGCCTTCTTCCTGTAGCTTCCAAGTAAGTACCTCTATGCATACCTTATTTTCCTTTATGATTCTAGAATATGTAAGTATGGATGATACCTTATGATTCTAGAATATGCAAGTATGAATGATACCTTATGATAGAAAGTACTTTTATGATATGTAAATATGAACGATACCTTACTTTATTTTATGAAATTGAATACTTTAGAATTTGATATGTGGGTAGGAATAACAATAACTTATATTAGCCTTACATGTTCATAATCAGCTATAACTTCTCTAACAACACTAATTTACTTATTTCCTTATCTTTAATCTTCAACAAAATCTTAATATATTAAAACTTCGCACTTTAGAGACTGCACTACTGAACTTAATCTATTATCCTTCACATCTTCTTAATTGCTTTCTTCTTATTAGAGTACTTACTTTTCTCTTCTCTTTTCTAACTTACTATCAAATCTATCTTCTCTCTAGTAGTTTTTAATCTACTTACTACTACTCTACAAATTAAAGCATATTTATATTTTAGCTCTCCTCGTTCTCTAATTCATCCTCTTGTTTACATAACATACATCTTTTCTCAACTTATATCTTTCTCTGTATATCTACCTTCACATTCTTTCAAAAAAAAAAATCTCATATACTGTTTTTCATAAGCTTTAGCATATCTATCACAAAATACAATACATTCTTAACAATTATAATTAAACAATACACTAATTCTAAATATCTATTTAAATTCATTTTGAATATTTTACATTTTAAGCTGTCTAGTCTTCTGATTCACATCTCCATTTTTCTCATCTTTTACTTGATTTATCATTGTTTAATCAGTTCTTTTATATCTACTTACTCAATAGTCTTACATCACACTAATCTTTTAGTATAAATTCAAGCTACTTCATAACTCCTTAATGTTAATACTACTTTGTTTCCTAAGTTCATTTTTTTTACAAAATTTGCTTCTCTCCTTCTAGTAATTATTGCAATCTTATTTTACATATAAGAATAACTTCTTTTCTAAAGTATATCTTCAAATTGTTTGATACTTCATCTCAATTCTCTTAAATCTCTTATAATTATAATTATTACTTATCATCTCATCACACACATAGCAAGTTGTAATTTATTAAGTAGTAATAAAACTGATTAAAAGTAGTTCTATGTTATAGCAGAAGGAAAAAAAATATTTTCACAAGTAGCATTTAGTTCAGTGTGTGTAATGAGTTGAGTGAGAATTAGAAGTTGAAGTAAGAGTAGATAATAGAATTATATTTCATATTATAAATCTTATACTAGATATATTAGAAACATATTATGAACATAATGTAAGTGTTAATAATTATTATGGTTTTATAACTGTTTAAGATTAGTAGAGTAAGCTTCAAAGTTTTTAACATTAAAGTAACAACTATACCAACTTCTATGAATAAAAGAGCGAGTTACAGGAAAACGTAGTTTTGACATAAGTAAGTTAGAAATTATAGTCCGTGAGATGAACATTATAGGAGCATGAATAAGTAGTCGATAAACTTCTTATAAAGTATAGAAAGTTAACATATATATATATATATATATAAAGATAAAAAGAGAAAATGAATATCTATAAAATGTATAATACATAAACTAGAAGCAGAAGAGTGCAATAGGTGAAGAAGGGAGTTGGTGTCGATATCTGTGCTTAGCGGAATTAGCTTACAATAATAGCTACCAAGCTACTATCGGAATGGCACCTTGTGAAGCTTTGTACGGGAGGAGATGTAGATCTCTGATCTGTTGGTACGAAGGTGGTGAAAAGAAGGAATGGGGCTCAAGACGGATTTTATCGACGACACCACCCGAGCTATACAGAACATCCGACAACGAATAGAAGCTGCTCAGAGCCGGTAGAAGAATTATGCGGATGTCAGACATAGGCCACTGGAATTCGATATTGGAGATTTGGTATTCCTCAAAGTGGCTCCTATGAAAGGGGTAACGAGATTTGGGAAGAAAGGAAAACTAAGTCCGCGTTATAAGGGACCGTACCCGATCCTGAAAAGAGTCGGCAAGGTGGCATATGAGCTAGAGCTGCCTCAAGAGATGTCGGCTATCCATAACGTATTCCATGTGTCGATGCTCAAGAAGTGCATTCCAAACACAGATCAAGTGATCGAGCCGCAGATAGTACAAGTTTAGGAGGACCTAAGTTTTGAAAGCCGACCTATCCAAATCTTAGATCGGGAAATCAAATAGCTAAGGAACAAGGAGGTACCCTTAGTCAAGGTCCTATGGCAAAGTCAAAGGTTCGAGGAAGCTACCTGGGAACGCGAGGAGAGATGAGACACAAGTATCCAGAGCTATTCTAAGTTCGAGGATGAACTTTCACGAGGTATGGGGGATTGTAACGACCCATAAAATTTTCTCAATATTTTCTTTAAAATATTGATCATGCCTAGATAGATTCTCGAGGAACATAGGGATACTAGTACGAACCTTAGCATGATTATCCATGATTTTCCCATATAGATTAAGAAGCTAAGTAATAATGGGTCTTACATGGGCCCTTCTAATACCATGGCCATTAAGGGACCTTAGGTAAAATTTTATCATGAATGGAAATGGATTTCAATTAGAAATATTAACATAAACCTTAGTGGGCTCTTATATGGGCCTTGGCAAAAATAATTATAAAAGTAATAAAAAGAAGTGCATACACCAAGGATTAAACCTTGGATCTAGTGAATCACCATGCATGTACTAACCAATTCACCTAGGAAGGGAGTGCTAGTGGAAAAGGAAGAGGATTTTAGTTGAGGCTAAAGGAACCGAAGAGTCATCAAGAGAAGAGACATCATGCCCCTTCACTTGCCTCCTTCATTTAGTATAAAAGAGAGTGAAGGGAAGAGACAACTTAGCACTTAAGTTATTTGTTTCTCTTCCACCAAAGCTCTTTCTCTCCCTCTCCTTCCTCCTTCTAGCCGAAACCCACAAGGGGGTTTCTCCTTTGGAAAAGCTTCACAAGAAGGCTTCTTCTTCAAGATCTAAGGGCTTCCTACAAGGCTACAAGGGCAAGGGGTGGTCTAAGGTCAAGGAGGTTTTCTTTTGCTTCTCTATTCAAGGTTATAACCACGATAAACCAATGTAAGACTCCCTCACCTATGGTATAATTGTTTCTCTTTGATGTCTATCATGATTTAGGTTTTTGTTTAGGATCTAAGTTGAGAAAACCATGAGGTAAGGTCTTCTAGGGTTTCAGCCAAGCCTTGGATTTGGGTTTGGGGATGATGTAAACCCTCATTCATGCTTCTTAATGTTTTCTTATGATAAGTAAAGTATAAATTATGATTTAGGGAAAGTTTGTGGCACCCTAAGGTCCTCTAGGGTTTCGGCCACTATCAACATGTCATGAATAGGATTATATCTAACCCTTCAAGCATGTTTATTATGCTTCCCTATGATTTAATGGATATTAATTGTGAATGATAGGAATTTTTCCATGTGCTTGTGACCCTCTAGGGTTTCGGCCAAGGTCAAGATGTAGGGCTAGGACCTAGGGTTAGCTCCAATTATGGGGTCTAATGGCTCCCTATGACATTGTATGTAATGTATAGGCTTTCTTTTACTTATGGAACCTTTCATGTTGATTGAATAATGGAGCCTCCTCCTATTGAACTTTTGGCCAAGTCCATGATCTAAGGTTTGGGTTGGGTTAAGGTCTCAAGGATACTTGTTTATAGTTTACTATGATGTATGTATATGTTTAAGCATGTTGTAAGAATTTTTATGTTACCTAAAACCCTAGCTTTATGTGTTATGTATCATGACTTTGTATGTTTAGGTTATGTGCTATGTTTATTCATGAATATTTTAGACCATATACTAGGATCATATGTAATTGATGTAGGCTTCATGTTATATAGAATAATGCATGTAGGATGTTAAATGCCTATAATAGATATATGGTTATGAAGGTCTATGCATGTTCTATGATGAATGCCATGAACCTAAGTAATATTGAATGCCATGAACTTAAGTAGTATGTATCATGTTCGTATGAATCATACCCATGCATGCTCTATGATGGATAATATGATTATGTATGCTAGATGATATGTATCATGTATGAAATGCATGTTTACCTTATGTACCATGACCATGCAAGCTTTATGAATCAAGATGATGTTTATGCCTGGAGGCATAATTATGTATGTATGTATGTCATGTTTTATGAATGAAGATGATGAATGAAGATAATGTTTATGCCTTCATGGCATAATGATGTTATGTATCAAGTATGAATGAGGAAATGACAAGTATGCTTATGTCATGCTTTATGTAACAAGATTATGTTTATGTCTTAAGATATGTTATGTATGTCTATGAATGATGAAGCATGCAAAGTTATTTTACTTTATGAATTCGCTTGTACCGGACCGAAGTAAGGGTCCAAGGGATGGGCACCTTAAGAACTCCTCGGTTCTGGACTACCGTAGTTGTCCACTGTTCTGGGACTACCGTAGCTGTCCAACAAGGATGGGCACCTTAAGAACGCCTCGGTTCTGGAACTACCGTAGCTGTTTCTACCCTAGTAGGTCGAGACTAGCTACCTCGCATTTACTTAGGGAATGTGCGCATATGATGTATGTATGTGGTACAAGCCGGGGACCCCCATGATGTTATGATTATGTTTAAGTATTTATAAGTATGATTTTTAAATAAGCATCCTTATGTATATGCATTTGACTCATGCATCCATTCATGTTATGTATCCTGCCATGTTAAATATTTATATGCTTATGTTTTATGATAAGAATATGCTTATGTTTTATGTTAAGAATATGCTTATGTTTTATGTTAAAGATCATGTCATGTTAAATATTTATATGCTTATGTTTTATGTTAAGAATATGCTTATGTTTTATGTTAAGTATATGCTTATGTTTTATGTTAAAAATCATGCCATGTTAAATGTTTATATGCTTATGTTTTATGTTAAGAATATGCTTATGTTTTATGTTAAAGATCATGCCATGTTAAATGTTTCATATGCTTATGTTTTATATGACGTATGGTTTTTAGTGAGTAGGAAAGGGTCTTACTAACCCTATGTGCTTATAGTCTTATTTCCTTTTACCGCAGATCAAACAAGAGGTTATTAAGGGAAGCAACAGGAGGGGGCAAGAGTGTGTGTGTGGCAGTGACATGGCAAAAGAACGAGAAAAAGGATTCTCATATTTATACTTGTTGCATGTCTTGTGTTTTGAAACGCCTTCTTAGGTTCTATGTTATACTTATGATAGTTATGCCTAAAGAATAACTTACTACTTATGATGCTTATGGATGAGTTATGGAATGCTTATATCATGATGCTACGTATGATGTTAATATGCTAAGTTACAATATCACCATGTTCATGAATGATAGTTAAGGCATATATACATGATTCAAGTATTAGTTGCATGGTTAAACGCATGTGTATAATGTTAAAAAAAAATTATTCCACTGCATTAAGATATTCATATGCGTATATGTATGTTAGCGTAACGCCGCTTCTCGCCACACCGTAAGGTGTGGGAAAAAGGCGGGCGTTACATTAGGTGTATAGGTACACATGGACTTGGTTGATGTCTTCAGGTGAAGGACGGCATGGAGGCAAGCTGGAGGCTTGCGTGCACATCCGAGGGATCGTAGATAGTAGGGACGATGAGCCGAGGGATGCGGATTTTGAGGTGTACGTGAAGGATGGCATGGAGGTAAGCTGGAGGCTTGCGTGCGCATCTGAGGGGCGAGTGCCGAAGATGAAGAGGGCGTGAAGGCAACAGTCGAGGCTGCTGGAGAAGAGTCGACCAGGTTGTGAGGGTCCTAGTGTGAGTCGTTGTACTCGGGAACTAAGCTGGGAGGATTCAAGTGTGGAGTGGAATGTACTCGGGGACTGTAACCCTAGGCTTATGTTCGGACCAGTCGACTGCTCTGGGAGCAGTCGACTGGTGTCGACTGGAAACAGTTGTCGGATTCGAATGTTGTACTGTAACGGTCAAATCTGAGTGGGACCAGTCGACTGCCCAGGGGCAGTTGACTGGTAGCGGCTGTTTCAGACTCGAGCCCTATTTAAAGGGGCTCGTTTCATGCTTTCATTTCTTGGCGAAACTTTCTTGGTCAAAGCTTGTTAGTAGCCTGTTGTGGTCAGATTATTGTCGAGGCGTTGTGGCGAGGTTTCGCCACCCTCAAGGAGCGACAAGGGCTAGCCGGAGGTTATCCGGGGAGTGATCCATCGACGGATTCTTGGATTAGTCACCTTTAGGGGTGGATACCAAGTAAAATCAGTTTGTTAGCATTTCTTTCTTATTATTTATTGTTTTGTTTGTATTTTCGCTGCGCAACTAACAACATAGGTTAAAGAAAGTGGAGGATTTTCTATTCACCCCCCCTCTAGCAACCGTAAAAGATCCAACAAGAAGAAGAACAAGGTTATATATTGTCATAGTCATGGAGGTTAAGTCAGATCTCATTTTCTCATCACTTGGGTAGCTATGATGCATTGCTAGATGTTGCTCATTGCTTATGAGTCTAAAGTAGTTTAGACTCATTGCCAACGTTATGAGAACCTATTGGGTCACACACTAAGGACACGATGCTTCAGAGATTAATTGATCTTAGTTTGACTAAGATTTGATCCGAATTGGATTAATTGTGTTAGAATCAAGTGAATCCAATTGGATTATGGGATTGAGATCTAATTTGAGTTAGACACATTTAGATTAGACTCAATCACATTTAAATGAGATATTAATTCATTAAAATGTTTAATAAATTAATAATAGAGGAAGATGAAAAGTTCCTCTTCATTGAATGAAGAGAAGTTGAAGAGCCACATGAGAAAATGTGCTCTAATTGGGTTTTTATTGGCATTAACGGAGGGAAGCTAAAGGGACAAAAGCTCTTCATATTCATGGGATAAGTATAAAAGAGTTTTTCTTGTTATTTGGATGTTGAACTTGTCATTTTTCCTTCCCCCCTTCTCTTGGCCGAAAACCCTCTTCACCCTCTCCTTGCTTTGTGAATCTCCTCTTGTGGCTAGCACCACAAAGGTGATTCTTCTCTGAAGATTAAGAGATCGTGTTCATGTGGATTCGCATAGAGGCACAGACACTTGAACATGCAAGAGATCCGACATACCTCAGACAAACAGGATAGGCGAAGGGCACGCGCCAAAGGTATACATATATGATAGGAATTTGTAAATTAACTTTGTATGAGTTTTCATTCGCTGGATCGCTCATGGGATCTATTATTTCCGCTATAATTTTTAAATATTTTTTGCCTATAGATCCCTATAGTGGTAACAGAGCAAGGTTGCGAAGGATCGTACAAAGTTTAGAAAAACTTGTATATGTGATATAGAAGTAGGACATAATTTTGTTATGGATTATATAATGTATGAGCATTTGTCGAGATACAAATGTTTGTGTTGATCAAACTAAAAGTCTATAGCATTATCATATGTAATATGAAAGTGTGTTATGCTCCGATTGTACTCAACAAATTTTATAACCTAAGGTTTTGACTCATGAGCATTTTTACAATCATAATAAAAATTGATGTCCTAAATCTATTATGTGTGATAGATGACATGGTGCATGGTTATGGCCTTAAACTCAATGTGATTGGATGATGTGTGTGTGTGCATGTTGTTATGTAATTCATAATACGGCCTGCGTGTCGTGCCTTATCTCTATTTTTCTAGTTATAAAATAGATTTAGGCTCTAATGTAACTCGAGTTTTTCTAATTTGTAATGTACAAAACGAGGAGTGGAATGCCCATTGAAGGATGAAGTTACAAGAAGGATGTCGATGACAAATGATGACCAAAGGATGCACTTGGAGAAGATGTTATCCCTAGGTTGACAATCAATTTTCTCATTGGCTTGAGAAGATAGTAGTATACGGGCCATAACTATGTCATGTTTTACTGATATATGCAATATTTGTATGTGATACAGGATTAGATAAATATTTATCTTAATTAAGTCAACTCGATTTTGCCTACCAAAGTTTGGTATGTTGGGATCTCTCGGCACCAAAACACAAAAACCCAGTGGAAACAAGATCCCTCGAGTGATTCATGCAAAAGAAAAACTCGTACGAAGTTCATCTATTTAATAGATCTAATTAAAGTGTATACCTTTGGAGCATGCCCTTTGCTTATCCCGCTCGTCCAAGATGCGCTGGATCTCTTGCACGTTCAAGTGTCCGTGCATCCATTCGTATCCACATGGACACAATCTCTCAACTTCGGGAGAACTACCTTAGTTGTGCTAGCAACTTGAGGTAGTTCACAAGACCACCAAGAACCCAAAAGAGGGTTTCGGCCAAGAGGGAGAGGAGGAAGAAAGAGAGGAAGGAAAGAAGGGAAAAACACACTTATCATTCAAAATGACTAGACCCCCTTTTTATATTGATCCCATGAATATGAAGAGTCTTTTGTCTCTTTGACTTCCCTTCATTAAAGCTAATAAAGAGCACATCTTCTCATGTGACTCTTCACCTTCTCTTCATCCAATGAAGAGAGACTTTTCTCTTTCCTTCATTAAACACTTTAATGAACTTCCCCTGCAATTCCAACTGGGCCTCTCGGACTTCCGACTCGGTCTCCAGACCAAGTCTCCCAAGCAAGCCCCTGACCAAGTATGCCGAGCAAGTCGCCAAGCTCCCGACCCAGTCTGCCGAGCAAGTCGCCAAGCTCCCAACCCAGTCTGCCGAGCTCCCGACCCAATCTGCCCAGTGCCGAGCTCCCGACCCAGTCTGCCGAGCTCCTAGCCCAGTCTGTCGAGTGTCGAGCTCCCGACCCATTCTGCCGAGCTCCTGGCCCAGTCTGCCGAGTGCCGAGCTCCCGATCAGATCTCCCGAGTTCCCAACTCGGGCTCAGATCTCCCGAGTTCCCAACTCGGGCTCCCGAACTCCCGAAGCATCATGTCCTTAGTGTGTGACCCAATAGGTTCTCGTGACGTTGGCAATACGCCTAAACGCTTTAGACACATAAGCAATGAGTGGCATCTAGAAATGCATCATTGCTACCCAAGTAACAAGGAAAGTCGAGATCCGAATAACCTCCGGGACTTTGATAATGTATGACCTTGTCCTTCTATCCTTGATATCTAGATTGACCAATGAGGCATTGACCGTGTCATCCTCAATCAATCATTGTGTTTCTTGATCCCTGAGTAGACTCACTCAAACAAATGAGCTCAATATCTCATATTGACTCTTTTGAGCATGGTCATGCGTTTTAGTAGTCCTACTCGATCAAGGGGCCCACAGATATCACTCCCGTAATATGGGAGGGATAGATCCCATCTACATCACTCACATCCCTCCGCATAATTCATTACATAGCCAGTGATCACCTTTATAGTCCACCCTATTACGGGTGACGTTTGACGATACCAAAGTACATAACTCCTTATGTAGAGAACCGTAGTAACATCAGGTCTAAGGACTATTCATACTAATAGTCACATGAGAAAGTTTATGACACTCATATGACAATCTATGAAACTTTCTCATGGCGGGTCAATTCAGTACACATTCTCCAATGTATACCCATGTGTCAACTTGATATCACATATCCATGACTTGTGAGCTCAAGTCATTAGTTGACCTACATGCTAGTGTCTATGCATTAATATTGTCCTTGAATATTAATACTTGACTAGGAATGGTTTAGAGTAGTGTTCTCTACATTATCTCACTATCGATTCAACCAATCGATATAATGTATATAAGAACCTACTACCCAAGGACATTATTATACTTAGTTATTTGGCACAAATACAAAGTAAGTATAATAACCAAACATGTCTTTATTAATGATAGAATATGATACAAAATGTCCCTAGTCAATCATCACATAATTGGCTCTAGGGCTCCTACTAACATGGTACTCATAATCTACCTCGATCATTTGTTGTTGGGTTTGTCCAAGCAAAGCAACACATTTTATATTGGTAGAGTACGAGAGGACAATTGTGAAGAGGGACAAAAGGTGGTCTATTCTATAGTCCTAAGGATCAGAAGGTAATCGTTAGCATGAATGCCAGATTCTTAGAAGATGACTATGTGATGAACCACAAGCCCAAGAGTAGACTTGTGCTTGAAGAGTTAAGAGGGGGTGTTCCAACCTTAGTACCAATTGTACAAAAGGATACACCATAAGTCACTGCACCACGTGTCACAGAAGATACACAGGTAGCACCTCGTCATAATGGGAGGGTTGTTAGACAACCAGAAAGGTTTATATTTTTGGGAGAGTCTTCAGACTTGGTCCCTGGTGAACATGAACCAGATCCCTGGACCTATGACGAGGCCCTCCATGATAGGGATGTAGATTCTTGGCAAAGGGAAATGAATTCTAAGATAGAATCTATGGATTCTAATCATGTCTAGGAGCTAGTAGAACCACCCAATGGTGTAAAAGCCATTGGATGCAAGTGGATCTACAAGAGAAAGAGAGGATCAGACGGGAAGGTTGAGACCTTCAAAGCTAGGCTTGTTGTGAAAGGGTATACTCGGAAAGAGGGTATCGATTATGAGGAGACCTTTTCGTCGGTATCCATGCTTAAGTCGATGCGGATTCTCTTATCTACTGCCACTCATATGGACTATGTGGTATGGTATATAGTCGTCAAGCCAGCTTTTCTTAATGGAAGTCTTGAGGAGACCATCTACATAAAGCAACCAGAAGGGTTCATTGAAAAGGGCAAAGTGCATCTAAGCTTAATCGATCCATTTATGGATTGAAGCAAGCTTCGCGATCTTGGAATATCCGCTTTGATGAAGTAATCCAGTCATATGGATTTATTCAAAGCCCTGATGAATCATGTGTATATAAGAGATGTGACAGATACGTAGTGGTGTTTCTTGTACTTTACGTAGATGACATTTTGTTAATTGGAAACAATGTTAAAGTGTTATCGGACATAAGGGTATGATTGTCCAAACAATTTGATATGAAGGACTTGGAAGAAGTGGGGCACATCCTTGGGATCACGGTTATAAGGGATCGCTAGAAAAGGATGTTGTTGTAGGGTATGGCTTGGCGGTTTGCAAGACAACCACGGGGTCGTATTTGAGAGACCTCTCTATGTCTACGGCTTAAAAATTTAATCCGAATAGAGACCCGTCCCTCTAACGACCGTCTCGTCGTCGTGTTAATTAATCCAAGTTACTACATAGCTAAAACCGAGATTAAGGCCTTGTAACATTCTGGATTAATTAACCGCGGAAAAGACGATGATTTGGATCACCGGTTTTTGTGTTTATCTTCGGGGTCCGGTTAGTTAATTATTATCTATGATAATGAATCAAAATAACTAACTAACATGCATAAAATGACGAAGCAAAGTAGCATGACACAATAAGACGTAACAAAGGTAAAATTGGAACTTGGGAGAGTTATACCTCGCCGTTTACCTCGCAGTCTTCTACCTTATGACCCTCTGCTCCTGGACGTCGTATGGGCGATGATCTACCAAGACGCGGAATCACCAAGGCTCCGAATCAATCCTTCTTCTTCTCTCCACCTTCCTTTGCGCCAACCAAGAGGAAGCCCTATAGCTAGGGTTCCTTGCTGCCGGCGACCCTTCAAGGAGGAAGAAGCTTCCCCTTCCTTGGACCGTCTGTAATGACCCGGAAAATTTTCTCAATATTTTCTTTAAATATTGATCATTCCTAGATAGATTCTCGAGGAACATAGAGATACTAGTATGAACCTTAGTATGATTATCCATGATTTTCCATATAGATTAAGAAGCTAAGTAATAATGGGTCTTACATGGGCCCTGTTGGATCAAGAATAACGATAGAGGGCGGGTGAATATCGTAAATCGTTTTGGATTGAGAAATAGAGAATACGCAGCGGAAAAACTAAAAGCAAATAACACATAAACACCAAGATTTTACTTGGTTCGGAGTCGCGGTCAGCTCCTACTCCAAGGCCCACGGTCGTTGACCGTTTACTGTGGGCAATTCTATATGTGCGCAAAAAGGTTTACAAATAGAAATTACAATTGCAGTATAGTAAACTTAAAAAGACAGCTCTTCTTTACCGACGTCCAGTGTGGAATGTATCTCGGAGCAGAGGGAGGTCATCGGCGCTTGTATCTCGAGTTGGGAGGTTTCCGGAGCAGAGCGCTTGAGTAGAAGAGCGTATTGGCGTTGGAAGAAGTGTTGTTGGAAGCCTTAGGGTCGAGGGGCTATTTATAGCCTTCGGGGGCGCCCAGAACGTTGGGGGCGCCCCCCCCCCCCCCCCCCACGTGTCAATCGATCCAAGCAACTCTCGGTCAGCCGTTATCCCTCCAGGATCAGGCTGATTTTTGACCAGGGGCGCCCGTGACGCAGGGGGCGCCCGGGTTGACTCGATCCGCTAGCTTCTCGCTGGCATGAGTTGATCCACTTCGTTAGCTTGAGCCCGGGGCGCCCTGAGCATCCGGGGCGCCTGGGAGCACGGGGGCGCCCCGCCCAGTGAGCTACTGAAGCACTTCTTTGCTTAACTTGTTTTGCTTTACCTTGGGGGCGCCCGGGGACCTCCGGGGCGCCCTGCTTAGCTGCTGCCTCTTTTCTTTGAGGCATTCTGAGCTGCTGACACACGTTCCTTCGGTCCTGCATCCAGGGTTAGTCCAAAACAATACAAAGCAATAAAACATTGGGTTTATACAGCCTTAGCTGTCTTGGTTCTGACTTTGGGTCCAAAATGGAGCCCTAGGTCGAGCCGACGCCTACTGTTCCCTCGACGGGGAACGCGTCCTCACCTACTCCTCTTAGGAGAGTTTACCTTTTGCCAACCGGCTTCTCCAGTTGGACTTTTGCCCGATGCACCTGACCAGGTCTTCGTGCCCACCTTCCGAGCAAGTCTTCGGTGCCCAGCTCCTTGCCAGGGCTTCGTGCCCAGTCCTCGACCAGGACTTCGTGCCCACCTTCCGAGCAGGTCTTCGGTGCCCAGCTCCTTGCCAGGGCTTAGTGCCCAGTCCTTGACCAGGACTTCGTGCCCAGTGTACCAAGGACTTCTTTTCCTGTATACTTAGTGAACATGTTAGATCAACATAATATCTTAACATTTGAACCCTTTTGCCATTATCAAAACACAGGTTCGACTTGGGTGCTGTCTGCACCAACAATCTCCCCCTTTTGATTTATGGCAACCTGGTTCAAAAAGTTAAGTTAATCAGGAGCAGGTGATATAACAGTAGTTTCCTCCCCCTGGAAGGAATCTCCCCCTAGGTTTTTCAAAAGTTCTTGGGGTTTGAAAAAACTTCTAAGTCTAAAGATGGAATTAATTTTAAACACTTAGAACAATTTTAAAAAGAAACTTTAGACACAATTTTTCAAAAAGATGGTTGTTCACTTTTGAAAATTTACAATTAAAACTAATTTCAAGTCAGTAGAAAAGAAACATCTTCTGAAATTTTAAGTTCTTAGAATCATAGCTTAAGTTTAAGTACTTAATGGATTTTTGAACACAGCATAAATTTAAGTACTGAAAAAAATTTTGAACACAGCTTAACTTTAAGTACATAAAAGATTTTTGAAAACAACTTAAGTTAAATTTAAGTACTGAAAAAATTTTTGAACACAGCTTAACTTTAAGTACTTAAAAGATTTTTGAAAACAACTTAAGTTTAAGATTTTTGAAAACAACTTAAGTTTAAGATTTTTGAAAACAACTTAAGTTTAAGTACTTTAAAACATTTTTGAAAATAGCTTAACTTAGAAAATTTTTTGAAGAAGACCTTAGTACTTTTGAAAGTAGATTAAGTACTTTTGCAACAGTTAAAAGCAAATAGATTAAGTACTTTTTGAAGAAAGGATAAAATTTTGAATTTTGAAATAATTTTTATAGCTTCTCTCCTTTCCTATCTCTGCCTCTTTGCCATATATCAAAAATATAGCAAAAAAAATAAATAAATTACATAAGGATAAAATCAATGTGCTGTACTGAACCAATGCAAGATGAACTGAAGCAAACCAATTTCAATTATCTCTTTAGGGTCCTGTCTAACCCAATTAGCTACTTATTAACTGTTATAAACAGTAGTTTTCGGTAGGGTTAGTCAAGTTAAGTGTTCTATTCAAGTTAGATTTTCTAAACTTGACACTTAACTTGATTACTGTTTAAGTTGTATTTAGTGCCCCAATTACTGCAGATGCACTGACTTAAAGCATCTTAAATTAAGGCAAAGACCTAAGCATCTCAACCCATTCTAGGTTATCAATCAAAAGTACCCTAAGGTGCTTGTGAGATGCTGGCTTCTAAATCTATAGGTGCATGCAGTTCTAGGGTTAAGGCCTAGGCTAAGTCCATTTGCGAAAAAAATCTAATTTTGAAGGGGGTAGTTTTTAAAATAAAACTAAGTCAAGAAATTGATTTTTAAAATTTGCACAAAAAATTTCAAATTAAGTAAAAGCTGATTTTGAAATCAAGTAAAGCAGTTTTAAAATTCTTTTATAAACTGATTTTTCAAATCAAGTAAAGCAGTATGAAAACCAACAGTAGAGTTAACCTATTCTACTAAGCATAATCCTAACTGCCTTCTTAGTGAGCTGAACTCAGACTCAGGTAGGGGTTTAGTGAATATGTCAGCTAAGTTAGATTTAGATTCTACATGCTTAAGGACTATCTCACCCCTGGCTACATGATCTCTTACAAAGTGGTGTTTAACTTCTATGTGATTAGTTCTAGTATGTTAGATTGGATTCTTAGTTAGATTAATTGAGCTTATATTGTCAATGAAAACCTGAGTTTGGGTGTAGTTGAGCTGGAAGTCCTTAAGAGTATGTATCATCCATAAAAGTTGTGCTACACATTCTCCTAAAGCTACATACTCAGCTTCAGTTGTGGATAGAGCTACACAGTGTTGTTTTCTGCTGCACCAACTTACTAGACTGTTTCCTAACAGTTGGCAACTTCCACTTGTGCTCTTTCTATCTAATTTACAACCAGCGTAGTCAGAATCCGAGTATCCTGACAATTCAAAGGTTGAGGTCCTAGGATACCAAATTCCTACATTTAGGGTGCCCTTAACATATCTTAGTATTCTTTTTAGGGCTGCTAAGTGCGTTTCCTTAGCACAGGTTTGGTATCTAGCACACATTCCTACAGCAAAAAGGATATCAGGTCTGCTGGCTGTAAGGTATAGTAGACTTCCAATCATACTTCTATAGAGCTTAAGGTCTACTGGTTTACCATCATGGTCACTATCTATTTTTATATTTGTGGCCATGGGGGTACTTATACTTTTAGAGTTATCCATTTTAAATTTCTTTATTAACTCTTTAGCATATTTGGATTGATGGACATAGTTTTCATCCCTAGTTTATTTAATTTGTAACCCTAGGAAAAAGTTGAGCTCACCAAAGCTTATTTCAAATTCATTTTCCATTATTTTAACGAATTCTTTTAAAAAGTTTGAGTTGGTGGACCCAAAGATTATGTCATCGACATAGATTTGGGCAATAAAGATCTCTTTTCCTAAGGTTTTAATAAATAGGGTTGAGTCAATTTGTCCTAATTTAAATTCTTTAGAAATTAGGTAAGTTGATAGGCATTCATACCAGGCCATAGGTGCTTGTTTTAGTCCATAAAGTGCTTTAGTAAGTTTGTAAACATGGTCAGGTCTTTCGAAGTCCTCAAAACCAGGGGGTTGTCCTATATAGACTTCTTCCTTAATGAATACATTTAGAAAGGCTGACTTTACATCCATTTGATAGAGTTTAAATCCTTTATGGGATGCAAAGGCTAACAACATCCTAATGGACTCGAGTCTAGCTACTGAGGCATAGGTTTCGTCATAATCTAACCCTTCTACTTGACTGAATCCTTTCGCTACTAAGCGGTCTTTATTTCTGACTATCTCTCCTTGATCATTTAACTTATTCCTAAAAACCCACTTAGTGTCAATGACGGATTTGCCCTTAGGCTTAGGTACTAGTTCCCAAACTTGGTTCCTTTCAAATTGGGCTAACTCTTCTTGCATAGCTATGATCCAATCAGGATCAGGTAGGGCTTCCTCTATAGTCTTAGGTTCGATTTTTGAAATCATTGCTATTTGACTAAGGTTTCTATAGGAAGACCTAGTTCTGACTCCTAGAGTTGGATCACCCACAATTTGATCGGTTGGGTGATTGAGTCTGGGTTTCTTAGTTTTTCTAGAACTTGGTTCAGCCTCAGGTCCGGCTGGTCGGTTTGGTTCACTATTTGATTCAACTATATGAGTTGGTTCAATAGTTGGTTCAATTGACTCATTGGTTGGTTCAATAGTCAGTTCGTTTAAGGGTTCAATTAAAGATTCAACAGCTTGTTCATTATCTTCTTGATCAGTATTTGATGAAGTTAGATCTGGATTATCAGATTTTGAGTTAATTTCTTCATCAAATATTAGATTGGTTGTTTCTTCAATTTTCTTAGTTTGATTGTTGTAAAACCTATAGGCTCTGCTTGTTGTTGAGTATCCTAAGAAAATGTCTGGGGTTGACTTAGACTGGAATTTACCTAGATAGTCCTTGGTGTTTAGGATATGGACTTTGCACCCAAAGACCCTTAGGTAGTGTAGGTTAGGAAGTTTATGGTAGTATAATTCATAGGGTTTTTTGTTGTGTCGCTTTTTAATCAGTACCCTATTTTGGATGTAGCAAGCGGTACTAATTGCTTCTGCCCAATATTGGTTAGCTAAGTTGAATTCATTGAGCATAGCCCTAGTGGCTTCCTGTAGGGTTTTATTCTTTCTTTTGACTATCCCATTTTGCTGGGGGGTTCTAGGACATGAAAATTCGTGTATATACCCATTTACCTTACAAAATTTATCGAATCGTTGATTTTCAGACTCTCCCCCGTGGTCACTCCTAAGTCTTTTGATTTTAGTATCGTTTTGATTTTTAATTAACTTACAAAAGTCATTGAATATGTTCAGGGTTTCATCTTTGGTCTTTAGAAACCTAACCCAGGTAAACCTAGAGTAATCATCAACTATTACTAAGCAGTACCGGATTCCGCTTAGTGACTTGGCTCCATGTGAATCAAATAGGTCAAGATGCAGGAGCTCAAGTGTGGTTTGAGTTTGATCAGATTGGATTAGTTTGTGATTAGACCTAGTTTGTTTACCTTGATTACATGATTCACATATTAAGTTTTCATGATTTTTAATTTTAGGGATACCTTTAATTAGGCCAAGTTGGGTGATTTTTGAAATAATTCTCAGATTAGTGTGACCTAATCTCCTATGCTAGAGGTTTGATTGTTCTAACTGAGTTAACATGCATTTAGGTACTAGGAGTAGGTTTATAGTGTAAACATTATTTTTCCTAGTGCCCTTAAGCATAATTTCTGAGTCTTGCATGTTTCTAATCAGGCAGTTAGAATTGTTGAAGGTAACTACATGACTAGAATCACACAACTGACTTATGCTAAGCAAGTTAAATTTAACATTTTCAACCAAAAAAACTTTCTTAATAACAAAGTCAGATTTAAGTTCAATATTACCTGACCTAATTACCTTGAGTGTAGCATTGTTGCCAAATGCCACTAAGCCTAGGTTCTTGAACTTGAGTTTGGTGAATTTCAATTTATCTCCAGTCATCTGTCTAGAGCAACCGCTATCCAACATCCATTGGTCCAAATCTTTATATTCCTACACATAAAGAGTTTTGTTGATTTGGATCCAATTAGAATCAGGAATAGCCTAAATTGATTTTCACAGCCTAGTCTGTCTCACCCAATCTAAGGTTATCAATCACGTTTGCCTTATGGGTTTTGTGAGACAGGTTTTGGTATGTAGAGTTATTTTAAAAAATTATGATTTATTTTGAAAAAAAATTGAATTAATTTTGAAAACAGTTGATTTTGAGTTAAAAAAATGTTTGAATCTACAATTAACTAAAAATTTGTGTTAGATTCGAATTTGACAAAGAATAATTTGAATTTGAATTTCAAAAATTGGCTTCCAGGTCTTGGCGAGGCACTAGGCCTTCTTTGGCCGTAGCCTTATTGGATCATCAACTCTTTCCTTGACAAAGCCTTTTAATGAAATTTCATTTTCAAAATTATTTTTTAAAAAATTCTGGTCTAACTAATTTGGGTCTTGGATCGGTAGCTTCGGCTAGTTTCACCAGTCTAAAGAGACCAAGTAGAGTATACTTGACCTTATTAGAATTGGCTTCCCTAACGTACTATCATCTCACCGCCACCCAATACTATATTATTCAAATTTCAGTTAAGTTGGTTCAGTCCTTAACTAACCATCCCTAAGTCTAAACATGGTAAATTGCAGGAATTAAATAAACAAGCAATCATGCAATTTGCAAACAAACATTGAATTTTATCTAACAATAAATATTATTTTTAATTTGGCTCCCCCTGGACTAAAGCCACGATAATGATTTGGTAAGATGTGAATCTTGTCCTTGGGGATCCAATACAGATTTGATCCAGTTTGTCTGTTCAGGCATAGTTTAGGTACCCATGCCTGAACTTTAGGTCTGGACTGGTTCAGTACAGCATAGTAGGATCTTTGTCTAGATTTGGTTCTATAGCCTAGTCCGGATCGATTTAGAACTAACTTCTGTTTTCCAAGAATCATGTCAAGACCCTTGGAACCAGAAGTGAATCGTTCTAAGGCAGCTCTAAGATCCTTAACTTGAGTTTTCAAGAAGGAGTTCTCTGATTCATGTTTTTCAACTTGAGCAGAGGTTCCTTCTTGAACCTTCTCAGTTAAGGGTTCAGAGTCTGCTCTCTCTTTCAGGAGTTTTACCTCCTGTCTGAGAGACTCGACTCGGATTTTGGCTTTTGCCAAATCTTGAGAAAGATAAGAAATTAATTCGCATAATTGAATTCTTGAAAAACCACTTACAGTTATTTCGCCGTCCTCTGAGAATGTAAGTTTGCCGTCGTCCGGTTCTGATTCTGACTCGGTCTCGATTTCTTCTGAGGCGGTTAGTGCGAGCAGGTTAGACTGTGGGGCCTCTTCTTCTTCTTCGGAGGATGACTCGTCCCATGTTGCCTGAAGTGCCTTCTTTCTTCTTGCTTTCTTGGCTTCTTTTAGGTTAGGGCATTCGGATTTGAAATGTCCCTTTTTGTGGCACTCGAAGCACGTCACACTTGATTTGTTCTGAGTTGACTCAGCTTGATCTTCGTTCTTTCGGTTGGCTTTTCTTCTGTTGGATTGATTCTTCAATTCCTTGTAGTAGTTTCGGGCTAGTCGGACCAGCTTAGGTCGATCTCCTTCGTCATCTTCTGAGTCTGAGTCTGAATCAGACTCGGGTGCAGGTTGAGGTTTCTTCTTGGATACTTTTCCAGCTTTACCTGCAACAAAGGCAATGCCTTTCTCGGCCAGATTGCAGTTAGTCTGCTCATGCAATTCTAATTCAGAAAAAAGTTCGTCTAATTTGATTTTGGAAAGATCCCTAGAAACTTTGTAAGCATCTACCATAGATGCCCACAAGGTGTTTCTTGGGAAAGCGTTAAAGGCATACCTTATTAGGTCACGGTTTTCTACCTTGTAACCGATGGTTTGTAGTCTATTCATTAACTCCTGAATTCTGGCGTGGAGTTGAGCTGCCGTTTCGGTGTCGTTCATCTTGATCGTGTACAGCTTGTTCAGGAGGAGATCTCTCTTGCTGATTCGAGTATCTGAAGTTCCTTCGTGTAGCTCGATCAGCTTACCCACAATTCTTTAGCGCTCCTGAATGGACCCACCCGGTTCAACTCTTCCTTGGTCAAGCCACATTGAAGTGTCTGGGTTGCTTTGGCATCAGCTTCAATTTTTCTTTTCAGAGCGGTATCCCACTCAGCGTAAGACTGTGTCACTCCTTCAGCATTCTTTAGAATCTCCAGTCCAGACTGGATGATTATCCACATGTCCACCTGAGTTTTCAGGTGGACCTCCATTCTACTCTTCCAGTAGGAGAAGTCCTCCCCACTGAAGAGCGGTGGTCGTGCGGTGCTGAAGCCTTCTTGCATGGCCATTTATCTGAAAATTAGAGTAAGAGAAAAAATATCCCAAGACTTGGTCTTGGATTAGTAGTGCGGGAAGTAAAAGAATATTTATCGAGGGGTGTTGCACCAACCTCGATTAATGATGAAAAATTTCGAACAAAAAAAAATTAAAAAGATTTCGTAAAAATCTGAAAAATTCTCAAACTGGTAGTTGCACCAATTTTGAGCTTCCCCGCTCTGATACCACTTATTGGATCGAGAATAACGATAGAGGGGGGGTGAATATCGTAAATCGTTTCGGATTGAGAAATAGAGAATACACAGCGGAAAAACTAAAAGCAAACAACACACAAACACCAAGATTTTACTTGGTTCAGAGTCGCGGTCGGCTCCTACTCCAAGACCCACGGTCGTTGACCGTTTACTGCGGGCAATTCTATATGTGCCCAAAAAGGTTTACAAATAGAAATTACAATTGCAGTATAGTAAACTTAAAAAGACAGCTCTTCTTTACCGACGTCCGGTGTGGAATGTATCTCGGAGTAGAGGGACATCGTCGGCGCTTGTATCTCGAGTTGGGAGGTTTCCAGAGCAGAGCGCTTGAGTAGAAGAGCGTATTGGCGTTGGAAGAAGTGTTGTTGGAAGCCTTGGGGTCGAGGGGCTATTTATAGCCTCCGGGGGCGCCCCCCCCCACACATGTCAATCGATCTGAGCAACTCTCGGTCAGCCGTTATCCCTCCAGGATCGGGCTGAGGTTTGACCGGGGGCGCCCGGGTTGACTCGATCCGCTGGCTTCTCGCTGGCTTGAGTTGATCCACTTCGTTAGCTTGAGCCCGGGGCGCCCTGAGCATCCGGGGCGCCCGGGAGCACGGCGGCGCCCGAGAGCACGGCGGCGCCCGGGAGCATGGGGGTGCCCCGCCCAGTGAGCTACTGAAGGACTTCTTTGCTTAACTTGTTTTGCTTGACCTTGGGGGCGCCTGGGACCTCCGGGGTGCCCTGCTCAGCTGCTGCCTCATTCCTTTGAGGCATTCTGAGCTGCAGACACACGTTCCTTCGGTCCTGCATCCAGGGTTAGTCTAAAACAATACAAAGCAATAAAACATTGGGTTTATACAGCCTTAGCTGTCTTGGTTCTGACTTTCGGTCCAAAATGGAGCCCTAGGTCGAGCCGACGCCTACTGTTCCCTCGACGGGGAACGCGTTCTCACCTACTCCTCTCAAGAGAGTTTATCTTTTGCCAACCGGCTCCTCCAGTTGGACTTTTGCCCGATGCACCTAACCAGGTCTTCGTGCCCACCTTCCGAGCAGGACTTCGGTGCCCAGCTCCTTGCCAGGGCATCATGCCCAGTCCTCGACCAGGACTTCGTGCCCACCTTCCGAGCAGGTCTTTGGTGCCCAGCTCCTTGCCAGGGCTTCGTGCCCAGTCCTTGACCAGGACTTCGTGCCCAGTGTACCTAGGACTTCTTTTCCTGTATACTTAGTGAACATGATAGATCAACATAATATCTTAACTTTTGAACCCTTTTGCCATTATCAAAACACAGGTTCGACTTGGGTGCTGTCTGCACCAACAGGCCCTTCTAATACCATGGCCATTAAGGGACCTTAGGTAAACATTTTTATCATGAATGGAAATGGATTTAAATTAGAAATATTAACATAAACCTTAGTGGGTTCTTATATGTGCCTTGGGAAAAATAATTATAAAAGAAATAAAAAGAAGTGCATGCACCAAGGATTGAACCTTGGACCTAGTGTATCACCATGCATATACTAACCAATTCACCTAGCAAGGGAGTGCTAGTGGAAAAGGAAGAGTATTTTAGTTAAATGCTTAAGGAAGTGAAGAGTCATCAAGAGAAGAGGCACCATGCCCCTTCACTTGCCCCCTTCATGTAGTATAAAAGAGAGGAGAAGGGAAGAGACAACTTAGCACTTAAATCTTTGTTTCTTCTTCCACCAAAGCTCTCTCTTTTCCTCTCCTTCCTCCTTCTAGCCGAAACCCACAAAGGGGTTTCTCCTTTGGAAAAGCTTCCCAAGAAGGCTTCTTCTTCAAGATCTAAGGGCTTCCTACAAGGCTACAAGGGCTAGGGGTGGTCTAAGGTCAAGGAGGTTTTCTTTTGCTTCTCTAATCAAGGTTATAACCAAGATAAACCAAGGTAAGACCCTCTCACCTATGGTATAATAGTTTTCAAGTTGTTTTTATGATATAAGAATTTCTTTGGGACTATATGTTGAGAAAACTAGGGTTAGGGCTTTCAAGGGTTTCGGCCAAAGCATGGTTTTCAGGTTTAGGATGATGTTAAAACATCACTAATGTTTCCCAATGTTTTCTCATGATAAATAAAGGATGAATGGTGAGTTATATGAATTTTCTATGGACTTGTGATTTCCCAAGGGTTTCGGCCTCCACCCCTATTCCATGGTTGGAATTTGATCTAACCCTTCAAGCATGTTTATTTTGTTCCCCTATGACATAATGGATATTAATTGTGTTTTATATGAATTTTTCCATGGACTTATGACCCTTTAGGGTTTCGGCCAAGAGCTATTCTAGGGCTAAGGAATTAGGGTTAGCTTCAACTATGGGATCTAATGGCTCCCTATGGCATCGTATGTAACGTATGAGCTTTCTTTTACTCATGGAACCTTTCATGTTGATTGAATAATGGAGCCTCCTCCTATTGAACGTTCGGCCAAGTCCATGATCTAGGGTTTGGGTTTAGTTAAGGTCTCAAGGATACTTGTTTATAGTTTACTATGATGTATGTACAAGTTTAAGCATGTTGTAAGAATTTTTATGTTACCTAAAACCATAGCTTTATGTGTTATGTATCATGACTTTGTATGTTAAGGTTATGTGCTATGTTTATCAATGAATGTTTTAGACCATATACCATGAACAAATGTATTTGATGTAGGCTTCATGTTATATAGATATATGGTTATGAAGGTCTATGCATGTTCTATGATGAATGTCATGAACCTAAGTAATGTTGAATGCCATGAACCTAAGTAGTATGCATCATGTTCATATGAATCTTACCCATGCGTGCTCTATGATGGATACTATGATTATGTATGTTAGATGATATGCACCATGTATGAAATGCATGTTTACCTTATGTACCATGATCATGCAAGCTTTATGAACTAAGATGATGTTTATGCCTTAAGGCATAATTAGGTATGTATGTCATGCTTATGAATGAAGATAATGAATGAAAATGATGTTCATACCTCTAAGGCATAATAATGTATGCATGACATACCTTATGAATGAAGATGATGAATGATGATGATGTTCATGCCTTTAGGGCATAATGATGTTATGCATTAACTATGAATGATGAAATGCTAAGTAAGTTTTATGCCATGCTTAATGTAATAAGATCATGTTATGTCTTTAAATATGCTATGAATGTCCTATGAATGATGAAGCTGTGAAACTATTTTACTTTATGAATGGGCTTGTACCGGACCTAAGTAAGGTCTACGGTTCTGGACTACCGATGAAGCTGTCCACGGTTCTGGACTACCGATGAAGCTGTCCACGGTTCTGGACTACCGATGAAGCTGTCCACGGTTCTAGGACTACTGTAGCTATCCTTACCCTAGTAGGTCGAGATTAGCTACCCCGTATTTACTTAGGGATGCGCGCATATGATGTATGTATGTGGTACAAGCCAGAGCCCCCATGATGTGATGATTATATTTAAGTATTTATAAGTATGATTTTCAAGTAAGCATCCATATGTTTTATGCATTTGATTCATGCATCCATTCATGTTACGCATCCATGTTAAATGTTTATTATGTTTATGTTTTATGATTAAGAACCATGCCATGTTAAATGTTTATTAGGTTTATGTTTTATGATTAAGAACCATGCCATGTTAAATGTTTATTATGTTTACGTTTTATGATTAAGAACCATGCTATGTTAAATGTTTATTATGTTTATGTTTATGTTAAGAATCATGTCATGTTAAATGTTCCTACGCTTATATTTATGTGACGTATGGTTTTAGTGAGTAGGGAAGGGTCTTACTAAGCCTATGTGCTTATAGTTTTATTGTCTTATACCGCAGATCAAGCAAGAAGTTATTAAAGGAAGCAGTAGGAGGGGCAAGGGTGTGTGTGTGGTAGTGACATGGCACGGGAAAGAGAAAAAGGATTCCAAATATTTATACTTGTTGCATGCCTTGTGTTTTGAAACACCTTCTTAGGTTCTATGCTATACTTATGATAATTATACCTAAAGAATAACTTACTACTTATGATGCTTATGGATGAGTTATGGAATGTTTATATCATAATGCTACGTATGATGTTAATATGCTAAGTTACAATGTCACCATGTTCATGAATGATAGTTAAGGCATATATTCATGATTCAAGAGTTAGGTGCATGTATGTACAAGTTTTAAATTATTCCGCTGTATTACGATGTTCACATTCCCCTATGTATGTATGCGTAACGCCGCCTCTCGCCGCACCGTAAGGTGTGGGAGAAAGGCGGGCGTTACAGGTTGGTATCAGAGCAGTTTGCCATCTCACTACACACACATCAAGCCTTCTTCCTGCAGCTTCCAAGTAAGTACCTCTATGCATACCTTATCTTCTTTTATTATTCTAGAATATGCAAGTATGGATGATACCTTATGATTCTAGAATATGCAAGTATGAATGATACGTACTCTTAGGATATGTAAATATGAACGATACTTTACCTTATTTTTTTTTTATGAAATCGAATACTTTAGAATTTGAGATGCGGGTAGGAATAACAATAACTTATATTAGCCATACTTGTCTTTTATATGTGAGTGATAATGAGCGAGAGTGATCTATGGAGATTTAACTTAAGTAGTTGTAGTCATGTGGAATAAATATAGTAAATGATTGAGTGCTGGTGAAACGGAGTAAATTGGAAAAGAAGAGCAAGTAGATCTAAGAGGAGGAATGTGTAAGTAATGAGGAGATTATCTTTATAAGTGTCATGACTGTCTGGAATTAAGAAGAGTTGTGAACCAAAACAAGTTTGTACTGTTGATGAAAGACGTATATTAATAATTAGCGATGAGCCTAGAGTAAAGAGAGGATAGTGCTTTATTAATGGAGACTTATTAGCTATAGTGTTAAGGGAGTAGAGTATTTAGTGTAGGTATTCTAAGAGATTATAGTAGTTATGAAATGAAGACTTAGTGATGTATATCTATTAGGTACAGATTAAGGTGTTAAGTTATTTGACTTTTTAAACAGATATATATAGTAGTAGCAATAGAGTAATATTCTTGATATAAGAAAGAGAGGGTAAGAAATAGATATGTAAAAGAAAGAGTGATAGAGATCAGTGAATAGGACCTTAGCTATAACTCTATATGAAGGAACTAGATGTTAATGTTATCAAAGGCAAGAATGTAGTAAGAACTCTAGGTCAAGCAAACTTACTAGGTGAAACGATCTAATAAAGTATAGATTTTGGAAAAAGATTGATATGGGAATATTTTATAAATTCTTGTTAGAAAATAAATAATGAGAGAGAGTTTTGTAAAGAATAGTATTAGCTTTATGAAATTTGGTAAAGAATATAATAGATACTCGTTGCTTAAAAGTAAGGTTATAGAAAAGTAAGATATGGAGATCATAAGAATGTGATTTTTGTGATTAGAGTGGAGGAAGCATGACTGGTAAATGAGAAAAGGTATTTGGATATGTGAAAGAAGACTATGGAAAGATAGAATAAGCGAAAGTAGAGATGACCATGTAATAGAAAAATTTTGTAATGTGGAGAATGTGGTACATGTATATTGTGCGAGAAGTAATAAGAATATTTCCAGAGTTAGGAAATGGTGATCCGAGTCTTCAGAGAATCAAGCAAGGGATTCTGGAAGGAAAGGGTGATAGATTTGGTATCGCCGACGGGGGAGTATTATACCTTAGGGATCATCTATGTATCCCTAATGATCCGGAGCTGAGGAGAGCAATATTAGTAGAAGCTCACGGAACCCCTTATTCGATGCATCCGGGATCCACCAAAATGTATCAAGACCTGAAGAAGAAATTCTGGTGGTCCGGTATGAAGAGAGATGTGGCTCGGCATGTCAGCACTTGCCTGACCTGCCAACGAGTGAAGGTAGAACACCAACGACCCGGAGGAGTCCTGCAGCCACTTCCAATTCCGGAATGGAAATGGGAAGATATGTAGCGCCCGCCTTTTTCCCACACCTTATGTGGGCTGAGAAAGCGGCGTTACGCTAACCATACATGTACATATAGAACATCTTAATGCAGCGGAATGTTTTTTTTTCTTCTAGACATGCGTTTAACCATACAACTAATCCATGAACCATATATACATGCCTAAATTATCATTCATGAACATGGTAACATTGTAACTTAGCATATTACCATTATACATAGCATCATGATATAAGATTTCCATTACTTATCCATAAGCATCATAAGTAGCAAGTAACTTATCCATAACATCATAAGTCTTAAGTCATTCATTAAGCATAATCATTATAAGCATAGCATAGCATCTAAGGAGGCATTTCAAAACCCAAGACATGCGATACGTGTAAATAAAAGAATCCTTTGTCATGTCACCGCCACACACACACATGCTCTTGCCCCTCCTGCTGCTTCCCTTAGTAACCCCTTGCTTGATCTGCGGTATAAGAAACATAAGACTGTAAGCACAGAGGCTTAGTAAGACCCTTTCCTACTCACAAAAACCCGTACGTCACATATTCATAAACATGAAACAGTTGACATTTCATAATTCCGAACATAAAGCATAGACTTGACACATATCTGCTATGGCATAATTCTTGACATCGTTATATACGTAGACTTACTAATCATGGCATAATTCTTAACATGAGCATAAACATAAACATAAACATACTTATCATGGCATCATTCTTAGCATAAGCATAAACATAAACATAAACATACTTATCATGGCATCATTCTTAGCATAAGCATAAACATAAACATAAACATACTTATCATGGCATCATTCTTAGCATAAGCATAAACATAAACATAAACATACTTATCATGGTATAATGCATAACATGAATGAATGAATGAGTCAAATGCATGTATCATAAGGATGCTTAATTTTTGAAACCATAGTTATAAATACTTGAACATAATCATAACATCATAGGGGGTCCCAGCTTGTACCATATACATACATCATATGCGCGCATCCCTAAGTAAATACGAGGTAGCAAATCTCGACCTACTAGGGTAAGGACAGCTACGGTAGTCCTAGAACCGAGGCATTCTTAAGGTGCCCATCCCTGTTGGACAACTTCGGTAGTCCCAGAACCGTGGACAGCTTCGGTAGTCCAGAACCGAGGCGTTCTTAAGGTGCCCATCCCTTGGACCCTTACTTCGGTCCGGTACAAGCCCATTCATAAAAATAAAATACTTCACATGCTTCATCATTCATAGAACATTCTTAGCATAAACATAATCTTGTTTCATGAAACTTGACATAAGCATAGGAACAGCTGCGGTAGTTCCAAAACCGTGGACAGCTACGGTAGTCCAGAACCGAGGCATTCTTAAGGTGCCCATCCCTTAGCATGACATAAACATACTTAACATTTCATCATTCATACTTAACATCATGATGCCTTATAGGCATGAACATTCATCATCATTCATTTTCTTCATTCATAAGGTATGTCATGCTTACATCATTTTTGTCTTAGAGCCATGATCATCATTTTCATTCATCATCTTCATTCTTAAACATAGCATACGTACATATCATTCATGAAGCATGGCATACATACATGTCATTCATAAAACATGGCATACATACATATCATGACATACATACATAATTAGCATCTTAATTCATAAAACTTGCATGATTAGGGTACATAGGTAAACATGCATAGATCTTTTCATACATGATTCATATTCCCTAGGCTCATGGCACATGGTCTAACACATTCATGAATAAAACATAACATATAACCTAAACATACGAAGTCATGATACCTAGCATATGAAATTAGGGTTTTGGTAACATAAAGATCCTCACATCTTACTTAACCATATACTTACATCTTAATACCCTATACTCAAGCATCCTTGAGACCTTAGCCCAAACCAAACCCTAAATTAGGGTCTTGGCCAAAACCCTAAAGGACAATAAGTCCATGAGAAATTCACATAGGTCATGATTAACATTCCATACCATACATACTATGTCATAGAGAACCATTTAATCCCTTATTTGGATTTAACTCCAAGTCCTAGCCCTAAATCATAAGTTGGCCGAAACTCAAAGAGGATCCCAAGCCCATGAAAAGTTCATAAAATGCCCAATTCACATCTATTACCTTACATATAATACCATGGAAGCCATTTGAACCCTTTCTTGGAGTTAAACCTAACTTCTTGCTCTAAAACCCCTCTTGGCCGAAAGTTACAAGGGCCCTAAACCATGTAAAACTTTCACATAAACCCCTATTAACACCTTTTACAACATAAGAAAACATAAAAAACATCATTTGAGAGTTAGATCCAAACCCAACCATAGAAACCTATGGTGGCCGAAAGTTACAAGGGTCCTAACTTTGCTTTTCTCCACATATAGTCCAAATAAATCATTGCATCATGAAAATAACTCAGAAACTATTATACCACAGGTGAGGGAGTCTTACCCTTGTTAGTTTGGTTTTTAGACCTTAACTAGAGGAGATGATGAAGACCTTGTTATCCCTTGATCACCCTTAGCCCTTGTAGTCCTGTAGCTAACCCTTAGATCTTGAAGATGAAGCCTTCTTGTGAACCTTTTCCAAAGGAAAAACCCCTTTGTGGGTTTCGGCTAGGAGGAGAGAGGAGAAGGAAGAAGGGAAGTGGAAAAGCCTTTTTGGTGGAAGAGAAAACAACTTAAGCCTTCTCCCCTCTTTTATACTACATGAAGAGGGCAAGTGAAGAGTCATGGTGTCTCTTCCCTTGATGGCTCTTCATTTTTCCCTAAGCCTTAACTAAAATCCACTTCATTCTCTACTAGCACTCCCTTGCTAGGTGAATTGGTTAGTACATGCATGGTGGTATCATAGGTCCAAGGTTCAATCCTTGTTGCATGCACTTTATTTTTCTATTTTATTTTTTATTATTTTCAAAAATTCCCCTAAGACCCACTCATGATCATGCTAATATTCCTAATTATCACCCATTTATATTTATATTAAATTTCACCTTAAATCCACCAATAACCATGGTCTTAGAAAAGCCTATTAGTACTTAGCTTCTCAATTTAAATGAGAAAATTATGGGTAACTAGGCTAAAGTTCATACTAGTATCTCTAGGTTCCTCGAAAAATTATCTATACATGATCAATATTTTTAAATAAAATATTGAGAAAATTTTCCGAGTTGTTACAAGATATCTCTATGGATTTCATTTCAGGACTTCCCCAGGACTACAAACGGATATGATGCAATATGGGTAATTGTAGACAGGTTGACTAAGTCTGCTCACTTTCTAGCAATCAAGATGACTTATTCGATTGAGCAACTAGCTCAATTATATGCTAAGGAGATAATCAGACTTCATGGAGTTCCCAAGACCATCATCTTAGATAGGGATGGTCGCTTTACCTCACACTTTTGGGAGTGCATCCAGAAGTCTCTCGGCACTAACCTACGATTCAGTATCGCATTCCACCCTCAGACTGAATGGCAAACTGAACGAGTGAATCAAGTACTGGAGGACATGTTGCGGGCTTGTGCCCTGGATTTCAAAGGGAGTTGGTGCTGATATCTATGTTTAGCGGAATTCGCTTACGATAATAGCTACCAAGCTACTATCGGAATGGCACCTTATGAAGCTTTATACGGGAGGAGGTGTAGGTCTCCAATCTGTTGGTATGAAGGTGGTGAAAAGAAGGAAATGGGGCTCAAGACGGAACTCATCGACGACACCACCCGAGCTATACAGAACATTCGACAACAAATAGAAGCTGCTCAGAGCCGACAGAAGAATTATGCGAATATCTGACGTAGACCACTGGAATTCGATGTTGGAGATTTGGTATTCCTCAAAGTGGCTCCTATGAAAGGGGTAACGAGATTCGGGAAGAAAGGAAAACTAAGTCCGCGTTACGTGGGACCGTACCCGATCCTGGAAAGAGTCGGCAAGGTGGCATATGAGCTAGAGCTGCCTCAAGAGATGTCGGCTATCCATAATGTGTTCTATGTGTCGATGCTCAAGAAGTGTATTCTAAACACAGATCAAGTGATCGAGCCACAGACAATACAAGTTCAGGAGAATCTAAGTTTTGAAAGCCGACTTATCCAGATCTTAGATCGGGAAATCAAAAAGCTAAGGAACAAGGAGGTGCCCTTAGTCAAGGTCCTATGGCAAAGTCAAAGGTTCGAGGAAGCTACCTGGGAACGCGAGGACGAGATGAGATGCAAGTACCCGGAGCTATTCTAAGTTCGAGGACGAACATTCACGAGGTATGGGGGATTGTAACGACCTAGAAAATTTTCTCAATATTTTCTTTAAATATTGATCGTGCCTAGATAGATTCTCGAGGAACATAGAGATACTAGTATGAACCTTAGCATGATTATCCATGATTTTCCATATAGATTAAGAAGCTAAGTAATAATGGGTCTTACATGGGCCCTTCTAATACCATGGCCATTAAGGGACCTTAGGTAAAAAATTTATCATGAATGGAAATGGATTTAAATTAGAAATATTAACATAAACCTTAGTGGGTTCTTATATGGGCCTTGGCAAAAATAATTATAAAAGAAATAAAAAGAAGTGCATTCACCAAGGATTGAACCTTGGACCTAGTGTATCACCATGCATGTACTAACCAATTCACCTAGCAAGGGAGTGCTATTGGAAAAGGAAGAGGATTTTAGTTAAAGGCTTAAGGAAGTGAAGAGTCATCAAGAGAAGAGGCACCATGTCCCTTCACTTGCCCCCTTCATGTAGTATATAAGAGAGGGGAAGGGAAGAGACAACTTAGCACTTTAGTCTTTATTTCTTCTTCCACCAAAGCTCTCTCTTTTCCTCTCCTTCCTCCTTCTAGACGAAACCCACAAAGGGGTTTCTCCTTTGGAAAAGCTTCCCAAGAAGGCTTCTTCTTCAAGATCTAAGGGCTTCCTACAAGGCTACAAGGGCTAGGGGTGGTCTAAGGTCAAGGAGGTTTTCTTTTGCTTCTCTAATAAAGGTTATAACCAAGATAAACCAAGGTAAGACCCCCTCACCTATGGTATAATAGTTTTCAAGTTGTTTTCATGATATAAGAATTTCTTTGGGACTATATGTTGAGAAAACTAGGGTTAGGGCTTTCAAGGGTTTCGGCCAAAGCATGGTTTTTAGGTTTAGGATGATGTTAAAACTTCACTAATGTTTCCCAATGTTTTCTCATAATAAATAAAGGATGAATGGTGAGTTATATGAATTTTCTATGGACTTGTGACTTCCCAAGGGTTTCGGCCTCCACCCCTATTCCATGGTTGGAATTTGATCTAACCCTTCAAGCATGTTTATTTTGTTCCCCTATGACATAATGGATATTAATTGTGTTTTATATGAATTTTTTCATGGACTTATGGCCCTTTAGGGTTTCGGCCAAGAGCTATTCTAGGGCTAAGGAATTAGGGTTAGCTTCAACTATGGGGTCTAATGGCTCCCTATGGCATCGTATGTAACGTATGAGCTTTCTTTTACTCATGGAACCTTTCATGTTGATTGAATAATGGAGCCTCCTCCTATTGAACTTTCGACCAAGTCCATGATCTAGGGTTTGGGTTGAGTTAAGGTCTCAAGGATACTTGTTTATAGTTTACTATGATGTATGTACATGTTTAAGCATGTTGTAAGAATTTTTATGTTACCTAAAACCCTAGCTTTATGTGTTATGTATCATGACTTTGTATGTTTAGGTTATGTGCTATGTTTATTCATGAATGTTTTAGACCATATACCATGAACATATGTATTTGATGTAGGCTTCATGTTATATAGATATATGGTTATGAAGGTCTATGCATGTTCTATGATGAATGCCATGAACCTAAGTAATGTTGAATGTCATGAACCTAAGTAGTATGTATCATGTTCCTATGAATCTTACCCATGCATGCTCTATGATGGATAGTATGATTATGTATGTTAGATGATATGCACTATGTATGAAATGCATGTTTACCTTATGTACCATGATCATGCAAGCTTTATGAACTAAGATGATGTTTATGCCTTAAGGCATAATTAGGTATGTATGTCATGCTTATGAATGAAAATGATGTTCATGCCTCTAAGGCATATTGATGTATGCATGACATACCTTATGAATGAAGATGATGAATGATGATGATGTTCATGCCTTTAGGGCATAATGATGTTATGCATTAACTATGAATGATGAAATGCAAAGTAAGTTTTATGCCATGCTTCATGTAATAAGATCATGTTATGTCTTTAAATATGCTATGAATGTCCTATGAATGATGAAGCATGTGAAACTATTTTACTTTATGAATGGGCTTCTACCGGACCTAAGTAAGGTCCACGGTTCTGGACTACCGATGAAACTATCCACGGTTCTGGACTACCGATGAAGCTGTCCGCGGTTCTGGACTACCGATGAAGCTGCCCACAGTTCTGGGACTACCGTAGCTATCCTTACCCTAGTAGGTCGAGATTAGCTACCTCGTATTTACTTAGGGATGCGCGCATATGATGTATGTATGTGGTACAAGCCAGAGCCCCCATGATGTGATGATTATATTTAAGTATTTATAAGTATGATTTTCAAGTAAGCATCCATATGTTATATGCATTTGATTCATGCATCCATTCATGTTATGCATCCATGTTAACTATTTATTATGTTTATGTTTTATGATTAAGAACCATGCCATGTTAAATGTTTATTAGGTTTATGTTTTATGATTAAGAACCATGCCATGTTAAATGTTTATTATGTTTACGTTTTATGATTAAGAATCATGCTATGTTAAATGTTTATTATGTTTATGTTTATGTTAAGAATCATGTCATGTTAAATGTTCCTACGCTTATATTTATGTGACGTATGGTTTTAGTGAGTAGGGAAGGGTCTTACTAAGCCTATGTGCTTATAGTTTTATTGTCTTATACCGCAGATCAAGCAAGAAGTTATTAAGGGAAGCAGCAGGAGGGGCAAGAGTGTGTGTGTGGTAGTGACATGGCAAGGGAAAGAGAAAAACGATTCTCATATTTATACTTGTTGCATGCCTTGTGTTTTGAAACACCTTCTTAGGTTCTATGTTATACTTATGATAATTATGTCTAATGAATAACTTACTACTTATGATGCTTATGAATGAGTTATGGAATGTTTATATCATAATGCTACGTATGATGTTAATATGCTAAGTTACAATGTCACCATGTTCATGAATGATAGTTAAGGCATATATTCATGATTCAAGGGTTAAGTGCATGTATGTACAAGTTTTAAATTATTCCGCTGCATTACGATGTTCACATGCCCCTATGTATGTTAACGTAACGCCGCCTCTCACCGCGCTGTAAGGTGTGGGAGAAAGGAGGGCGTTACACCGTCTACCAAGTAGACCAAGGAGGAAGAAGAAGATGAATGTGAAGAAGAGACACAAAGCTCTCCTTTCCCACTAAACCCTAGCCGAGACCTCTCCTTTCCTTTTCTTCCTTGCCACCGGCCAAGAGAAGGTGAAGTAGCTTCTCTTCTCAAGCCACCGGAGGTACCTTCTTGCTCCCAGCTTTCGCACAGCATGAAGGACGATCTCTAGAAGAAAACTGAAGAGGAATGGGAGAAGAAGAAGTGGTCGAAACCTCTCCTTCTTCTATCTTCTTCACCCTAGTTCCGGCGCCGCATCTTCCTTGGAGAAGCCTCCGCCGGCGTTCCCTCACAGCCACCCTCTCTCGCCGAACACCACCTAGTGATGCTCCCTTTGATCACGTTCCTTGCCCAATGGAGAAGAGAAGAAGACCTCCTTCCCTTCCACCCTTTGATCCGGCGCAAACCGATACCCTAGGAGAGAGAGTTTTCGTAAGGGAGAGGGACAGGTTCTCTTAGGGTTTTATTTGGAGGAAAATAGGATTAATTCATTAGCCTTATTTCATGTCTCCTATGGAGTATTTATAGGGCTAAGATAGGGACCATGAGGAGGATTTGGTTCTTGGCCCGCTAATGAATCCAAACCCGATCCATTACTGGTGATCCATTCCACTAAAGGATCTCATTGTACTTCCTCACCAACCCCCATATTTTCATATGGGCTCCACATATTACGAGTCATCCATCTCCCCGTGTTTAAAATATCGTATGCCCGATAATTAATTTAATTTACTGATAATTAAATTAATTATCCTCTTTATCCTTGATTAGTACCACTCAACCTTTTCATTATGTCGGACCATAGTCCACTTGGAAGATTTGACATGAGGATCCTTTTGAGCTCACCAAGGGGGCATCATCATCCCAACTCACCAGGATACAAATTCCGTCAATAATCAATAGCACATCATATTATTAATATTATCTCCCAACATACCAGACCTATCGATCTAACAGAATAGATATCGCCCATTGGTAAATCAACGAGATAATAATTAATAATATATGTCGGTCATTATTTCAAGATTAAGAGATCGTACTCCATAATATTATCCGAGGTCTAATCCAATTTACTAAGTCAGTACAAAAATTGGATGACCTCTCTTTTGGTCCTACTCAATGTACACAAAGTACACTAGTGTAATTCTATGGTTAAGATAAATCACACCTAATTACACTACAACTATCCTGATGGTTTGTCCAACTCCATCTCGGTTGTGAGCTTGGTTCTTATACTTCGGCAAGGAACCTGATAACATGATCTTCTATGCTACACCATGCACCATGTTATCTACAATGTCAAGTATCAGACATTTTGTACACATACTAATATAAACATGCACTGTGTGATTTTCTGATTCTCTTTAAAATGTAGATATATCCTAACCAATAGCAAGGCTTTTAGTATACATCCTAACAATCTCTCACTTATACTCAAAGACTTTGTTGTTTTTAAAATGTCATACATTTGACCTCTAGATCCTTCACATGCCTAAAAGCTCTCGCTACCAAGACCTTAGTGAAATGATCCACCTAGGTCATTCTCTGATGCAATCTAGGCAACGACAGTTATTCCTCTTCTTGGTGGTACTTGCGCTCTATGTGTTTACTTGCCTTATGGACTCGTGATTCCTTCGAGTTCGCAACTGCACCATTTTAATCACATCAAATGTGATAGTTCCTAGAAAACCAGGAATCACATCAAAGTCCATCTTGAGGTTTCTAAACCATGTAGCTATATTGGCTGCCTCGTAGGCTGCCAGAATATCCAGCCTCCATAGTAAGGTCCATCATGCAGACACTGCGCAACACTCTACTATACAATGGTTCTACCTCCTAAAAGCAAACACAAAACCCAAGGAATACACATATATATGCCCCTATCTAGATTGGAATTCTGTATCCATATAACCTCTAGGAAATTTGACTGCCTGGTAAATCAGGATATAGTCCTTAGTCCTTCTCAGGCACTAATACATGCTTTTACCGCATTCCAATTTCCTTGACCTGGGTTACTCTGATATCTGTTACCCATGCCCACGACACAACAGATATCTGGGCTCATTCCCAGCATACAAGAGACTTCCTCTAACTGATGCTAGAGGAACCGTCATTTCCTACTCTATCACTTTTGATAATCTAAACATATCTCTTAGATAGAGTAGCTCCAAAACTTTCTTTTGGAGGTATCTATGCTAGAACGAGCTAGGACAATGTTTTATATGAAGCTTGAGGCAAGCACATCATCCTTGTCTGGAGATCTGTTAGATCTTTGATCTCCAAGGATGTGTCTTACTTTTCTCAAGTTCTTCATAATCATGTGAATAATCATACCCTTACGTCTGACAATATTCTATTATTATTGCCAACTAACAAAATATCATCTACGTACCATACAAGAATACCACTTCGTTTTGTCACATACAATGTCATCCTCCTTTGAACAAATCCATATAGTTGGATTTATCTTTTCAAAGCAGATGGTCCTTGTCATAGGTCTAGGGATCCAGCTCATGTTCACTTAGGACCCAGTCCATAGACTTTCCAAGAACATGAGAATTTTAGGTTGTCTAACAACCCTCCCACTATGATGAGATACCCCTTGTGTATCTTCTGTGACACGAGGTGCAGTGTCCTGTGGTATATCCTCTTGTACAGTTGGTACTAAAATCAAAATGTCCCCTTATTTAATTTACTCAAAGTAACTCTACACCTGGATTCATGGTTTATTACAAAGTCCATTTCCTAAGAATCAGACATTCGTCCCAATGAATGTGCTCTGATCCTTAGGACTATTAAACCACCTTATTGTTCCCTTGGATTGCCTACGAACATATGCGCTCGATTCCAACTGGTCAATGTCTCTATTCAACACATGATGATTTACTCATAATCTGAATATGCCCTAGACTAAGCCTTTGTTTAGTCCTCATTTCTATGGTTTTAAGAGACTACTGACCTAGAATCAAGTATATACACCGTCGTATCTAGGACATATCCTATTGAACAAATTCTTGCTAATCTTGGAGAGGCTTATCATCTTCTTAACCTATTAGCTTAAGAGATCTTCTTCCTTCCATGTGTTGCACCACTCTGTTGGGGCGCACTAGGTGCTATGAATTGGGATCATATTCTCAATTCTCTGATAAGTAAGTCCTACAACTATCCCTAGAGGTACTTGCCATCATGATCTAATCATAATGTCACAAAACTTTTACTTTGATATTTCTTCTGCATCAGACTTGAACTCTTTGATCTCATCAAAGTATTCAGTCTTGCAGTACATCAAGTAAATGTACTGTTCTCCTTTAAATATTTGTTTATCAAATAAACAAAGTATTCAAGGGTACCTCTATTCTAGATAGATTAAGGACTTATACTTATCAGGTCGAACCAATTGCTACATATTTTTGGCTCTATGCCTCTAGGCTTAGAACAAGCCTATTTGGTTTTGTTACTTCCCTAGTAAGAGTCAAAAGCATCTTAAGGAAGACAAGTCTTCCATAACCAATGAACCCTAAGGCTTATTGGTTGATCACTTTTAAATCCCACTAGAGTTTAACAATCCAAACCGTAGAGGCAAAATATATATTTGGTTCTACTTGGAAGGGACCTTTCTCTTACATTAGTTAAGTTGATAAGCTATTAGTTGCATCATGAGAGTTTTGGTTTTATGTACTAATTGTCTATCTATGTACTTCAATAGATATTCCTTCTATTCTACTTTTAACAAATAAAAGCAATAAAAAATATCTTATTCCAGAAACTGAACAAAGTTCTTTCCAAAAACTAAGTACATAAAGGCAATCTCTATAAAGCCAAAACTATGTCAACCTATGCTAAAGACATAAATGAAATAGATAAAACTCCCACTACAAAAAGTCGTCCCCATAGCCCATCCATGTAGTCAGTGATATCCTCCTCAGCTAGCCGTCGGGTTTCCTGGAACCCCTGCACAACAATGCAGACATGATTAGTGGCATCCGTATCTACAAAGAAGAAAATATACCTGTGGTACTACTCTGGCGATGGGGGCAGTCCGTCTTCCAATGTCCTGACTGCTTGCACACAAAGCACTTGCCCTTCATCTTCTTTATGTGCCCCTGAGGTCCCTGTATCTCTTTCTTTGCTCCAGCTTGTTTCTTCTTCTTCTTTCCTTTCAGTTTAGAAGTAGAAACCTCTTGAGCAACGAAAGTCTGTGAACTCTGAAGAGAAAACCCCTCTGCCGCCTCGAGTTTTGTCAGAAGCTCTACCCACGAATATGTACATTCGTCCATATTGTATCTTAGGCAGAACTCCTCAAAACTCTTTGGTAGAGATAGGAGGATAAAATTGATCTGGGTTTCCCCATCAATTTTTGCTCCAAGGATTTCCATCTCCTTCAGCCAAGCCATCATTTTGAGAACATGTTCCTTTACAAGCATGCCCTCAACCAAGACAGTTGTCATCAAGTTCTTCAAGATCTTATGCCTAGCGGCTCGATTACTTTCCCCGAAGAATTCATCGAGTTCGGATATTTTACTGGTAATGGAAGAAGTCTAATTTTGATGAATCTCAGTTATTTGTGTTTGAGGTTTTTCACATGCACACACACAACAAGCACATAAACAAAAAAATAATAGAACTATGAAAAAATCCTAGATTTTCCAACTATTATAGCCTTGGTCTCCAATGCGCCTCCAGTCGTGTCGTCACCTTGTCCACTCCATCCTATCCATGCGCAAGCCACCATGAAGGAATCCTGAGCCGAGATGACTAGCTTACTTATTTACATCCATTGATCATATACTCCATGAAGGAGTGTACATGTCATCTAGATCAAAAGTAAATAAAAAGCATGGCTAAACAAGTGTCATATTTAATTACAAAAATTAAATAACTTATCTAGCCTCGTCAACCCCGAGGATTCAATTAATTTACATTAAAACACAACCAATCACATACAAAGATCACAATTGCCATAATAGTTGGAATCTAGTGCCTGCAACACAAAGTTAGCCTATGCACATCCAAACATTATCCAGCAAAAACAATGTACATGATAATGTGCAGAAAAATAACTGAATCCTAAACACACAAAACTAGAAACACAACTCTGATACCAATTGTAGGGTATGGCTTGGCGGTTTCCAAGACAACCACGGGGTCGTATCTGAGAGACCTCTCTATATCTACGGATTAAAAATTTAATCCAAATAGAGACACGTCCCTCTAACGACCGTCTCGTCGCCGTGTTAATTAATCCAAGTTACAACTTATCCAAAACCGAGATTAAGGCCTTGTAACTTTCCGGATTAATTAACCGCGAAAAAGACGACGATTTGGATTGCCGGTTTTTGTGTTTATCTTCGGGGTCCAGTTAGTTAATTATTATCTATGATAACGAATCAAAATAACTAGCTAACATGCATAAAATGACGAAGCAAAGTAGCATGACACAATAAGACGTAACAAAAGAAAAATTGGAACTTGGGAGAGTTATACCTCGTCGTTTACCTCACAGTCTTCTACCTTATGACCCTCCCCTCCTGGAGGTCATGTGGGCGACGATCTACCAAGACGCGGAATCACCAAGGCTCCGAATCAATCCTTCTTCTTCTCTCCACATTCCTTTGCGCCAACCAAGAGGAAGACCTATAGCTAGGGTTCCTTGCAGCCGGCGACCCTTCAAGGAGGAAGAAGCTTCCTCCTCCTTGGATCATCTACCAAGTAGATCAAGGAGGAAGAAGAAGATGAATGTGAAGAAGAGACACAATGCTCTCCTTTCCCACTAAACCCTAGCCGAGGCCTCTCCTTTCCTTTTCTTCCTTGCCGTCGGCCAATAGAAGGTGTAGTAGCTTCTCTTCTCAAGCCACCGGAGGTACCTTCTTGCTCCCAGCTTTCGCACAGCAAGAAGCACGATCTCTGGAAGAAAACTGAAGAGGAAAGGGAGAAGAAGAAGTGGTCGAAACCTCTCCTTCTATCTACTTCACCCTAGCGCCGGCGTCGCGACTTCCTTGGACAAGCCACCGCTGGCGTTCCCTCACAGCCGCCCTCCCTTGCCGAACACCACCTAGTGATGCTCCCTTTGATCAGGTTCCTTGCCCAATGGAGAAGAGAAGAAGACCTCCTTCTCATCCACCCTTTGATCCAGCGCAAACCGATACCCTAGGAGAGAGAGTTTTCGTGAGGGAGAGGGACAGGTTCTCTTAGGGTTTTATTTGGAGGAAAATAGGTTTAATTCATTAGCCTTGTTTCATGTCTCCTATGGGGTATTTATAGGGCTAAGATAGGGACCATGAGGAGGATTTGGTTCTTGGCCCGCTAATGGATCCAAACCCGATCCATTAATGGTGATTCATTCCACTAAAGGATCTCATTGTACTTCCTCACCAACCCCCATATTTTCATATGGGCACCACATATTACGAGTTGTCCATCTCCCTGTGTTTGAGATATCGTATGCCCGATAATTAATTTAATTTATTGATAATTAAATTCATTATCCTTTTTATCCTTATTAGTACCACTCAACCTTTTCATCATGTCGGACCATACTCCACTTGCAAGATTTGACATGACGATCCTTTTGAACTCACCAAAGGGGAATCATCATCCCGACTCACCAGGACACGGATTCCATCAATAATCAACAGCACATCATATTATTAATATTATCTCCCAACTTACTGGGTCTATCAATCTAATAGACTAGATCTCGCCCATTGGTAAATCAAAGAGATAATAATTAATAATATATACCCGTCATTATTTTGGGATTAAGAGATCATACTCCATAATATTATTTGAGGTCTAATCCAATTTACTAAGTCAGTACAAAAATTGGATGACCTTTCTTTTGGTCCTACTCAATGTACACAAAGTACGCTAGTGTAATTCTATGGTTAAGATAAACCACACCTAATTACAATACAACAATCCTGATGGTTTGTCCAACTCCATCTCGGTTGTGAGCTTCTTTCTTATACTTCAGCAAGGAACCTGATAACATGATCTTCTGTGCTACACCACGCACCATGTTATCTACAATGTCAATTATCAGACATTTTGTACACATACTAATATAAACATGCACTGTGTGATTTTCTAATTCTCTTTAAAATGTAGATGTATCCTAACCAAAAGCAAGGCTTTTAGTATACACCCTAATAGTTGTGTTTATCCCAAGCTTCATTCACAGACACCGTCCTGGCTCATTTTAGCATGGAAAACACCAAGAAGGGTTTTCTACCTTTCAGGCATGGAGTTCCTCTATCTAAGGAGATGTGTCCGAAAACATCAAAGGAGATAGTGGAAATGAAGGTGGTTCCTTATGCATCGGCTGTAGGAAGCCTCATGTATACCATGTTGTGCACGAGACCAGATATCTGCTTTGTCCTGGCCATGGTCAGTAGATATCAGAGTAACCCTGGACAAGGACATTGGACTGCGGTAAAGCATATATTGAAATACCGGAGACGGACTAGGGATTATATGCTAGTTTACTGGGTAGAGCAATTAGTCCTTGTGGGTTATACGGATTCAAATTTCCAATCGGATAGGGACAAGAGTAAGTCTACCTCAGGGTTTATGTTTACTTTAGGAGGTGGAGCTATAGTATAGAGGAGTGTCAAGCAGAAATGTGTGGCGGACTCCACCATGGAAGTTGAGTATGTGGCAGCCTCAGAGGCAACCAAGGAAGTTGTATGGCTTAGGAACTTCATCATGGACTTAGATGTGATTCCTGGTTTACCCAGATCTATCACAATCTATTGTGATAACAGTGGTGCAGTCGCAAACTTGAAGGAACCAAGAGCCCATAAGGCGAGTAAACACATAGAGCGCAAGTACCACCTGATATGATAAATCGTAAAGCGAGGAGAAGTAGTTGTCGCCAAGATTGCATCAAAGGAAAACCTGGCGGATCCTTTCACTAAGGCTCTTCCTGCAAGAGCTTTTTGTTGGTGCCGAAAGCACCAAAGTCGAACCTATGTTTTGATAATGGCAAAGGGTTCAGAAGATAAGATTTGGTTGTAATCTAACAAAGTTACTAAGTGTGCAGGAAAGTCCTAGGTACACTAGGCACTAAGTCCTGGTTCTTTGAATTGGGTACTAAGTCCTGGCCGCGGGCAGGGCAACTAAGTCCTGACCTAAAGTTGGGAAATAAGACCTGGTGAGTGAAGCTGGGCACTAAGACCTGGTGAGTGAAGCTGGGCACTAAGACCTGGTCGCGAACTGGGCACCGAAGACCTGGTGAGTGAAGCTGGCCACTATGACCTGGTGAGTGAAGCTGGGCACCGAAGACCTGGTGAGTGAAGATGGGCAAAAGTCCAACCGGAGGAGCCGGTTGGCAAAAAGGTAAATTCTCCATAGAGGTGTAGGTGAGGACGCGTTCCCCGTAGGAGGGAACATTAGGCGTTGGTTCGACCTAGGGTTCCATTTGGGAGACCCAAAGTCAGAACCAAGACAGCTTAGGCTATAAAGAATGTCTATCATATCATACATTTGCTTCTTGTGTTTTGGAACTAACCCTGGTTGCAGGAAACGAAGGGACGGTGTTTTTGCAGCTCAGGCGCCTCATTGGAAGGAGGCCCCTCACTGGGCTAGGCGCCTGTAAGGATACAGGTGCCCCAGTGTAAGGCCAAACCAAGACCATCAAAGCAAACTACCACGAAAGCCTATGGACCAACTCAAGCTAGGCGCCTGTGTTAACACAGGCGCCCCAGATAGCTCAGGCACCTCAATGATGGGGATAAGTGCTGACCGAGCTTACAGATTAGAGTTCACGCAGGAGAGGCCACGTGTAGGCGCCCCCTTCAACAAAGGCGCCCAAGAGTCGACTATAAAAGGGGGTTCACCCCCAAGGCTTCTACATAACTTGCAAAGCTCGCTTTCAACACTTTCGCTCAAGCGCTACGCTCCGGCACGCTCTACATTCACGATTCAAGCGCCGACGACGATCCGCTGCTCCGAAATTCCATCCACTTCGGTCGTCGGTAAAACCGTTAATTTTCTTAAGTGTTGTAACTGCTTTTTTCGATTCTATATCTGTACTCGAAACTGTAATCATTTTTACGAATATAGAATTGCCCAACGTAAACGGTCAAGGACCGTGGGCCTTAGAGTAGGAGCCGACCGCGACTCCGAACCAAGTAAAACAAATCGTGTTAGCGACTTTGCTTTACTATTTCCGCTGCGTATTTCTCTTTACTGTCCGAAAATTTTCGATCGATATTCACCCCTCTATCGATTTACTCCGATCCAACAAGTGGTATCAGAGCGGGTGGCTCAAACTTGGTGCAACCGCCAGTTTGAGAATTTTTTTCATATTTATGAATTTTTAAATTCTTTTCGCTCAAATCTTCTCGTTAATCGAGGTTGGTGCAACACCACTCGATCTTTTTTCCGTTATTATTAATTTCTTCTTTCACTACTAATCCAAGACTCAGTCTTGGAACAAGTTTTTTTGTTATTTCATTTTCAGTAAATTCTAATAGCCATGCAAGAGGGATACAACACAGCTAGACCTCCTTTTTCAGTGGATAAGACTTCTCCTACTGGAAAAGCAGAATGGAAGTCCACCTGAAAACTCTGGTGGACATGTGGATAATCATACAGTCTATGCTGGAAATTCCCAAGAATGCACAAGGTGTGGTGCAACATTATACTGAATGGGACGCGTCACTAAAGAAGAAAATCGAGGCCGATGCAAAGGTAACCCAAACTTTGCAATGCGACTTAACCAAGGAGGAACTGAACCGGGTGGGACCCCTTCAACAGCGCGAAGGAGCTTTGGATCAAGCTGATCGAGCTGCATGAAGGCACTTCTGACACAAGGATCAGTAAAAGAGATCTGTTGCTGAACAGAATCTATACAATCAAGATGCATGACGGTGAGACTGCGGCCCAACTCCATGCCAGAATTCAAGAACTGATGAATGGGCTACACACGATAGGTCACAAGGTTAAAAATCGTGACCTGATAAGGTATACGCTTAATTCTTTTCCAAGAAACTCACTGTGGGAGTCTATGGTAGATGCCTACAATGTTTCAAGGAATCTATCTGAAATCAAATTAGACGAACTTTTTTCTGAATTAGAACTTCACGAACAGACTAACACTACCTTGATCGAGAATGGTATAGCTTTTGTTGTAGGCAAATCTCAAGGCAAAGCAAGCCGAAGAAAGGAAGATCCATCAGAACCTTCAACAAGCTCGAAGAGCAAGACCAACATTACCTGTTACGAGTGCAACAAAAAGGGACATTTCAAGTCAGAATGCCCCAACCTGAAGGAAACAAAGAAGGCGCGAAGAAAGAAGGCTCTCCAAGCCACCTAGGGCGAATCCTCTTCCGAAGAAGAAGAAGAAGTCCCACACGCGAATCTCCTCGCCCTAACCGCCTCGGAAGACGTTGACTCCGGATCAGAGTCGGAACCAGACGACGGCAGACTTACAATCTCGGAGAACGGGCAAATCACAGTAAGAGGTTACTCTGAATATGAATTGTCAAAGCTAATTTCTTATTTGTCTCGTAATTTAGCGAAATCCAAGATCCGGGCCGAGTCCCTCCGACAGGAAGTAAAACGCTTGAAAGAGGAGGTCGACTCGAGGTCCTTGACCAAGCAAAATTCAAGAAGGAAACTCAACTCAAGTTAAAAAAGCTTGAGGAAGAGAATTCCTCCTTGAAAACTCAAGTCAAGGAGCTCAGAGTAGCCTTAGAACGGTTCACTTCGGGTTCCAAGGGTCTTGACATGATCCTTGGAAAGCAGAAGTCCATTCTTAACCGATCCGGACTCGGCTATCGAACTAAGTCGAGACAACGTGCATATTATTCTGTGTTGAACCAATCAAGAACCCAAGTCCAAGCATGGGTCCCCAAGCTATGTTTAAGTAAACAAGCTAGACCAATCCAGTATTGGATCCCCAAAGACAAGATTCACATCTTGCCTAACCCCTATAGAGGCTATAGTCCAGGGGGAGCCAATATAAAGACCATATTTATAATTAGATAATTTTTTATTTTCTTCCTTGCTTGCTTATTTCCTTTTGCAATTTTAATTATCATGCTTAGACTTAGGATTGGTTAGACTAAGGACAAAAGATTCAATTGAAATTTGAACAACATAGTATTGGGTGGAGGTGAGATGATAGTACGTTAGGGAAGCCCTTCTAATAAGGTCAAGTATATTCTACTTGGTTTGTTTAGTCTGGTGGAACTAGCTAAAGCTATCGATCCAAGACCTAAACTAGTTAGACCAAAATCTTTCAAGAAGTAACTTGAAGATGAATTTTCAGTAAAAGGCTTTGTCAAGGAAAGGGTTGTTGCTCTAATAAGGCTACGGCCAAAGAAGGCCTAGTGCCTCGCTAAGACCTGGAAGCCAATTACTGAAAATCAAATTTACTTTACTTCTTCTTAAATTTGAATCTAACACAAATTTCAATTAATCATAGATTCAACACATTTTTCAAAATCAATAAACTTAAACTTTATAAAATTTTCAAAATTAATTCAATATCTTCAAAATTAACCATGCTTTTCAAAATTAAAATCTTTATTTTTGAAAACCTGTCTCACAAAACCCATAAGGTTAACATGATTGATAACACTAAACTGGGTTAGATAGGACCCGAACAAGATTGGTTGAATTTGGTTTGGTCCAGTTTTTTTTGGTCATTAGAGTTGGTTCAATATAGAATTTCAATGTCTTACTATCTCTAATTTACTTGCTGTAATTAGTATCAATCTTTTTTGATATATGGCAAAGGGGGAGAAAAACAAAAGAAAGAGGGAAAAATTTTCAAATTTCTCAAATTTTTCAAAATTTTCTATCTCTTTTTCAAAAAGTAAAATTTCTAAGTGTATTTTGAAAAACATTTCTAAAGAAGATTTTTTCTTAGTAAAACAAATTTACCTGAGCTAAATTATTTTTCAAAAAATTTGTTGGCAAATAAATTTTTTTTGGTAAACCAATTCATTTTGAGAAAATACTTTTAAGCAAATTTTTCTAAGTTGGGAAATTTTTTTTAAGATCTCAAAATTAAAACATTGCAAGGAAAATCAGTTTTCAAAACTTATTTTGCCTAAGTAAATTTTTAAAATATTGAAACAAAAATTAGGCTTACAAAACCTTTTCAAAAATTGCCTAATTGTTCTTAAGTACAATTGCTTTATTTTTGAAAAACACTTAGTCAAAAAACTTAAAGCTTTTGCTAAATCTTGAAAAACACTTAGCGCTTAAAAAGTTTACAAAACCCACATGATATTGAAAATTTCAGGGGGAGAATGTGAAATTCAGGGGGAGATAAAATTCTATTGTTAGTATTGTTAGATTGCTATAATCTGTTTTTAACATAATTTTTTGAACCGTGTTGTCATAAATCAAAAAGGAGGAAATTGTTGGTGCCGGAAGCACCAAAGTCGAACCTATGTTATGATAATGGCAAAGGGTTCAGAAGTTAAGATTTGGTTGTGATCTAACAATGATACTAAGTGTGCAGGAAAGTCCTAGGTACACTAGGCACTAAGTCCTGGTTCTTTGAATTGGGCACTAAGTCCTGGCCGCGGGCTGGCCAACTAAGTCCTGACCTAAAGTTGAGCAATAAGACCTAGTGAGTGAAGCTGGGCACTAAGACCTGGTGAGTGAAGCTAGGCACTAAGACCTGGTCGAGAATTGGGCACCGAAGACCTGGTGAGTGAAGCTGGGCACTAAGACCTTGTGAGTGAAGTTGGGCACCGAATACCTGGTGAGTGAAGCTGGGCAAAAGTCCAACTAGAGGAGCCAGTTGGCAAAAAGGTAAATTCTCCCTAGAGGAGTAGGTGAGGACGCGTTCCCCGTAGGAGGGAACATTAGGAGTCAGTTCGACCAAGGGTTCCATTTGGGAGACCCAAAGTCAGAACCAAGACAGCTTAGGCTGTAAAGAATGTCTAACATATCATACATTTGCTTCTTGTGTTTTGGAACTAACCCTGGTTGCAGGAAATGAAGGGACGGTGTTTTTGCAGCTCAGGCGCCTCATTGGAAGGAGGCCTCTCACTGGGCTAGGCGCCTGTAAGGATACAGGTGCCCCAGTGCAAGGCCAAACCAAGACCATCGAAGCAAACTGCCATGAAAGCCTATGGACCAACTCAAGCTAGGCGCCTGTGTTAACACAGGTGCCCCAGATAGCTCAGGCACCTCAATGATGGGGATAAGTGCTGACTGAGCCTGCGGATTAGAGTTTGCGTAGGAGAGGCCACGTGTAGGCACCCCCTTCAACAAAGGCGCCCAAGAGTCGACTATAAAAGGGGGTTCACCCCCAAGGCTTCTACATAACTTGCAAAGCTCGCTTTCAACACTTACGCTCAAGCGCTACGCTCCGGCATGCTTTGCATTCGCGATTCAAGCGCCGACGACGACCCACTGCTCCGAAATTCCATCCACTTCGGTCGTCGGTAAAATCATTAATTTTCTTAAGTGTTGTAACTGCTTTTTTCGATTCTATATCTGTACTTAAAACTATAATCATTTTTACGAATATAGAATTGCCCAACGTAAACGTTCAAGGACCATGGGCCTTGGAGTAGGAGCCGACCGCGACTCCGAACCAAGTAAAACAAATCGTGTTAGCGACTTTGCTTTACTATTTCCGCTGTGTATTTCTCTTTACTGTCCGAAAATTTTCGATCGATATTCACCCCCCCCCTCTATCGATTTACTCCGATCCAACACTTTTGATCGGCATGTGGAGGATATGGGAGTCAGATGTATGGCAGTATGAGGACAACAGAGTCTTTGAGTATAAGTGGGAGATTGTTAGATGTGTATACTAAAAGACTTGTCTTTTTATATATATGATCATCTACATTTTGAAAGAGAATTACAACAACACAAATGCGTATTTATATTAGTATATCCATAAAAGTCTGATACATTGCATTATAGATAACATAGTGTATGGTGACACACAGAAGATCATGTTATCAGTTTCTTGCATTGTATAAGTAGAGGCTCACAATCGAGATGGAGTTGGACAAACCATCGGGATGGTTGTAGTGTAATTAGATGTGATTTGACTTGATCATAGAATTACACTAGTATGCTTTGTGTGTTGGGTATGGCTTGGCGAGTTTCCTAAGCGAATACTCGATCGTTCTGAGAGACCTCTCCATGTCTAAGGATTAAAAAATTAATCCGAATGGAGACCCGTCTCCCTATGACCATCTCGTGACGTATCGAACGATCCAAATTACAACTCGCCCAATTACCAAAATCAGCCTTGTAATTTGCTTGACCGTTCGACCGCGGAAAAGGCGACAAGTGGATCGCCGACCTTTGTGTTTATGGTCGGGGTCCAGTTAGTAAATTATTGGCTATGATACAAAATCAAAATAATAAACTAACTAACATAAAATGACGAGGTAAATGAAACATGGCACATGAAATAATAAGGATAACCAATGGAGCTTGGAAAGAGTTATACCTTTCCAATCACCTCACGGTCTTCTACCTTATGTCCCTCCCTTCGCAGACGTCGTGTGGGCGATGATCTACCGTGAACCGAGATCACCGAGGCTATCCAACGAATCAACTCTTCACACTAATCCAAACCCTAGTCCAAGGGTTTGGAACCGCCGACCCTTCTCCCTACTCCTTGCGCCGCCGGCCACCGAGAGGCTTCAAGCCCACGCCGTCCACAAGGAACCTCATGGGGAGAAGATGAAGAAGAAGATGAAGGAGAGAACCAAGTTCCTCTCCCACCCAAACCTAGCCGAATCCCTCTCTTCCCCTCAACTTGCGGCGATGCCGCAACTTACCCTTACGCCACCTCCCACCTGCCACCGGCGCCTCCTCCCTTCTCGCCGAGCACTACAAAAGGGAAAGGATGTCTCTCCCTTTGTCTAGTAGATGCTAGCCACCAAGTGGATGAGAAGCAAAGAAGCAAAGAAGAAGAAGAAGAGACTCTCTTCTCCTCTTTGCCTTTGCCGTGACCTAGGAGAGAGAAGGGAGAGAGAGAGGAGATGAGAGAAGCCTTGGGTTGTTGTGTGTTGAATCAAGCCTTGGTATCATGATCTCCTAGGGTATTTATAGGGCTAAGGTAGGGACCAAGAGGAGGAGTTGGATCTTGGCCCACTAATAGATCTAAATCCGATCCATTAATTAAGATACATTCCACTAAAGGATCTTAATTGAACATCCTCACCAACCCCCATATTTTAATATGGGATCCACATATTACGAGTCGTTCATCCCCCCGTGTTTAAAATCTCGAATGCTCATTAATTAATTTAAATTACTGATAATTCAAATTAATTAACCTTTGAGTCCATGACTAGTACCACTCGACCTTATCATCATGCCAGATCAAATCCACCTATAGGGTTTAGCATGATGAACCTTTCGAGCTAATCAAGGGGGCATCATCAACCCGACTCACTAGGACACGGATTTCGTCAATAATCAATAGCACATCATATTATTAATATTATCTCCCAACTGACCGAGCCTATCGATCTAACAGAATAGATCTCGCCCATTGGTAAATCAAAGAAATAATAGTTAATAATATATGCCCGTTATTATATCGGGATTAAGGGATCGTACTCCATAATATAATCTTGAGGTTCTATCCAATTATCGAGTCAGTACAAATTGGATAACCTCGGGTTTTGGTCCTGCTCAATGTACTCAAAGCACACTAGTGTAATTCTATGGTCAAAACCAACCACACCTAATTACACTACAACCATCCCGATGGGTTGCCCAATTCCATCTCGATTGTGGGCCTCTATTTATACTAAGCAAGGAACTGATAACATGATCGTCCGTGTGACACCACACACCATGTTATCTACAATGCAAAGTAATTGGACTTCATGCATGTACTAATGTAAACAGGCACCTAGTGTAGTTGTGATTCTCTTTTCAAAATGAAGATGTTCATACAAAGAAATTCATGTCTTTCAGTATACACATCTTACAATCTCCCACTTATACTTAAAGACATTGTTGTTCTCTTACTGCTATACATCTGACTCTCATATCCTTCACATGCCTATCAAAAGCTCTAGCTGGAAGAGCTTTCGTGAAAGTATCTGTCAGGTTGTCCTCTGATGCAATCTTGGCGACAGCCACTTCTCCTCGCTTTACGATTTCTCGTATCAGGTGGTACTTGCGCTCTATGTGTTTACTCGCCTTATGGGCTCATGGTTCCTTCGAGTTTGCAACTGCACCACTGTTATCACAAAAGATTGTGATAGATCTGGGCAAACCAGGAATCACATCCAAGTCCATGATGAAGTTTCTGAGCCATACAGCTTCCTTGGCTGCCTCTGAGGCTGCCACATATTCAGCTTCCATGGTGGAGTCCACCACGCATTTCTGCTTGACACACCTCCAAACAATGGCTCCACCTCCTAAAGTAAACACAAACCCCGAGGTAGACTTACTCTTGTCCCTATCTGACTGGAAATCTGAGTCCGTATAACCCATAGGGACTAATTGGTCTGCCTGGTAAACCAGCATATAAGCCCTAGTCCGTCTCAGATTTTTCAATATATACTTTATCGTAGTCCAATGTCCCTGTCCAGGGTTACTCTGATATTAGCTAACCATGCCCACGGCAAAACAGATATCAGGTCTCGTGCACAACATAGCATACATGAGGCTTCCTACTGCGGAAGCATAAGGAATCGCCTTCATTTCCTCTATCTCCTTTGATGTTTTCGGACACATCTCCTTGGATAGAGGAACTCCATGCCTGAAGGGTAGGAAACCCTTCTTGGAGTTTTCCATGCTAAAACGAGACAAGACAGTGTCAACATATGAAGCTTGGGATAAGCACAACATCCTTTTCTGGCGATCCCTTATGACCTTGATCCCAAGGATGTGTCCCGCTTCTCCTAAGTCCTTCATATCAAACTGCTTTGATAGCCAGACCCTTACATCTGATAAAACTTTGACATTGTTGCCAATTAACAAAATGTCATCTACGTAAAGTACAAGAAACACCACGACGTTTCCGTCACATCTTTTGTATACACATGACTCATCGGGCTTTGAGTAAATCCATATGACTGGATTACTTCATCAAAGCGGATGTTCCAAGATCTCGAAGCTTGCTTCAATCCATAAATGGATCGATTAAGCTTGCATACTAGATGCTCTTTGCCCTTTGCAATGAACCCTTCTGGTTGCTGCATGTAGATGGTCTCCTCAAGACTTCCGTTAAGGAAAGCCGTCTTGACATCCATCTTCCATACCTCATAGTTCATATGAGCTGCAATAGATAGGAGAATCTGGATCGACTTAAGCATCGCTACCAGCGAAAAGGTCTCCTCATAATCGATACCCTCTTTCTGAGTGTACCCTTTCGCAACAAGCCTTGCTTTGAAGGTCTCAACCTTCCCGTCTGATCCTCTCTTTCTCTTGTAGATCCACTTGCATCCAATGGATTTTACACCATTGGGTGGTTCTACTAACTCCCAGACCTGATTAGAATCCATAGATTCTATCTCAGAGTTCATTGCTCTTTGCCAAGAATCTGCATCCTTATCTTGGAGGGCCTTGTCATAGGTCCAAGGATCTGGTTCATGTTTACCAGAGACCAAGTCCGAAGACTCTCCCAAAAACATAAACCTTTCAGGTTGTCTGACAACCCTCCCACTGCAACGAGGCACCACCTGTGTATCCTCAGTGACACGCAGTGCAGTGACTTGTGGTGTGTCCTCTTGTACAATTGGTCCTAAGGTCGAAACGTCCCCACTTAACTCTTCAAGCACTAGTCTAATCTTGGGTTTATGGTTCATCACATAGTCTTCTTCTAAGAATCTGGCATTCGTGCTAACGATTACCTTCTGATCCTTACGTCTATAGAACAGACCACCTTTCGTTCCCGTAGGATAGCCAACAAACAAGTGTACTTCTGTCCGAGATTCCAACTTATCAGTATCTCCCTTCAGCACATGTGTTGCGTTGGTGCAAGTTGCATCAATGATGTTCTCCTCTAAGTGTTTTAATGTTTGAAAATTTACTTAAGTCAGTGACACATTGAACAGACAAAGGGGAGTTAAGAGAGAGTAA
>JAGFNQ010007062.1:64211-110748 GCA_024364735.1 Boesenbergia rotunda | reverse complement strand
GAAGTGGTACAATCAAGTGAAAGATCATCCACTTAATCAGAGATAAAGAAGAGGTGTCAACTTCAAGAATTGAGAGGGAGGAGAGACCTACCTCAATACCAGAGAAAGGAAAAGCTCCTACCTCCACCAAAGCCAAATCAAAAGAACGCATCATATGCTTTGGATACAACAAGAAGGGACACTACAAGGACAAGTGTCCACTAGGTAAGAAGGAGGTAATCTCTAAACCCGAGTCCATTCTCTTAAAATCTAATGTGGGTTGTCGGGAAAAGAAAGAAAAGAAGTACATTAGGTGCTATACTTGTGGGGAGCTAGGATATTATCACACTCAATGTCCAAGAAAAGGAGAGCTCAAGAAGATGGAACATTTAAGGAGATGGGAAAAAGTTGAGAAGAAAAGGAGAAGCTCACATCAAGGGGGAGCTACAAGGGTAAGGGAGGTAATCCCTAACTTTACTTATGCTCCAAATGCTTTTATGAATGCTAGAAATGATAATGATTGCTTGCTTATACGTACTTTTGGTTTTAAATATCATGATAAAAATAAAAATACTATTGCGTGCCAAGATGTTAAAGATTCCATGTTTTATGATAAATCTAGGACTTTTAGACTTAAGGACCAAGGCATTAATCTTAAGAAAGGGAGACACATGCCTAGAAAAATGGGTAGATCTCGGAATGATCAACATGGTCATGGTGACACTAAGATGAGAAATTTAGAAAAGAAAAATTAAGTTTTGAGGGAACAACTTGAAAAATTGGAAAAGAACCTAGATAAACTCATTAGGGGATCCAAGGGATCAAGCATGATACCAAATGGTCAACACCTCAGAAGTGGTAGACCATGACTAGGATATCAATCTAGGAGGTCAAATGTTAGTAAAAAAGCTAATGAAAAATCATATGGCAAGGTGTCATATGAATATAGCAAGAAAAGGTCAAAAATGGTAAGGAAAAGCCATTTAGAGGAGAGAAGAAAAAGTCAACCAAAGACAAGGTATGGAAAGTTAAGAAAGTAAGAGTTGAAGGTTAAGAAGCACCGGAGGAACACCGATGTGGTCTTGTCTTTTGTAGATGAGTCACCTAGGGAGGTGGCTAGGACTAGGAGCTCAAGGGAGAGCTCTAGAGGTCAAAATGGGATCCATGGCCAATGGATCTCAGGAGGATTTCTCCTAAGAGATTAGATGACCTATGGAATGTGCCAAAGGGTTTGGAAGACTAAGGTGAGTCTTAATCCTAGGGAATTGACACATTAAAAGGAGATTGATGGAGGAAAAGATGAAAATAGGATCATATTTGGTAGTAATTGGGGTTTAATGTGTAAACGTCATATAACTCAGTGCTAGTGATGTATTATGGTTAGGAGTGGGATGATACATCAAGGAGAGGCCGAAATTAGAACTTTTGGATAAGTTTCAATGACACAATTTAGATAGTCTTGAATTTCATGCCAATCTTGGGATCTGGAGTAGATTTGTTTGAAAATATATTTTTCCCAAGTAGACATAGGCCGCACAAATCTCTCCACGAAATTTTAGAGTTTTTGGAGATTTGTGGAATTAATTAGGCATTTCTGAATTTAGGACTGGAATACTGAAATCAGTGTACTGGTTGACTAGTTCAGTACCAGTCGACTGGTCTAGTGTAAACTCGAAACTGGAAAATTCAAATTACCAGTCCACTGCTCATGGGGCAGTCAACTGAACTCTCTGTTTAGTTTCGCAGTCGACTGCCCCAGGGGAAGTAGACTGATAGGCGTGGGTTTAACCAGGACCAGCCACACGAGGGTGGCCAAAACCTAGGGTTTTGCGTGCCACCTCCTGTGAGATCTTCTCCTCCCCGACCTCTCCTTGCGTTTCAAGGTCCTCTCAAGCCCTAAAAACACCTTCCTAGCCTCCTCCTCCTCTAGGTGACGACATGCAGTAGACTTCATTTGATAGTTGAGTGTTAAGAGTGTTTTTGTTTAGATTTACATTTTGTCTCTCAAACACTTTCTTTTGGGATTGTAATATTTGATGACTTCAGGGCCACGGCCCTTGTGACTCCTGTGTGCTTTGTGTTGAGTTATGTATGAAACTTTGACTTCATGTTTTCATACGGCTTACTGAAATGTTATTTTATGGCATGATATTACTTATCGTGTTTGCAATTCATGGTTTAATATTGAATGGTGTGATATTGGTATTGGAGGCATAGGGAGGTTTCATATATACTTGCATATGTCTAGAGTTTAGAGAAAAAAAGGGGAGGTCTTATCATATTGAAAATCTATAAGGAAGAAGGGGAGTTGAGAACAATTCTATGTTTGAAATGGTAGAGGATAGCCTTGGTAAACAAATAGGATTCACTGAAGATTTGAAACTTGATACTTTTTAATACATTTTGAAAGAATTAGGATTTGTACCAAAAGTCAAGCACATTTGATATTTTTCATGAAACTATATTTTTCTAAGATAGAGTATATCCTAACAAATGTGCTTGTAAACTTTTAGGTTTTTTCGTATTTTCTAGAATTTTTTAGAGGTTTCTGAAATTCGGCTGGGATTTCGGAGTTAGACTGTATCAGTCGACTGCCCTGGGGGCAGTTGACTGATGTCTCTGTGTGTTGAGAATAACAGGGGGCAGTCGACTGCCCTAGAGGCAGTCGATTGGTAAGGCTATGTTGGACTTCTGAGGGGGTTTCAGAGGTAGTTTGGGTTCTTTTTGGCACAGGGTTAGGATTGCTTGGAGCAATCTTTTTGATGGTGTCAAAGGGGGAGAACTTGGGTTGTTAAGTTAGGTTTTACTTGACGGAAGAAAATTTGTGATGTTAAGTTGGGTAGAACTTAACTTGGTGTTGGTTGTGAGAATTGAAAATTGGGAGAGGGCATAGGTTAAGGGGGAGGTTGCCTCTTGTTAACTTGGTGTTGGTTGTGAGAATTGAAAATTGGGAGAGGGCATAAGTTAAGGGGGAGGTTGCCTCTTGTTTGCTATGCTTGAATTTTCAATTGCTATTACTATTGTTGTTTTTGTTTATCTAACTTAAACATATTGTCACACATCAAAAAGGGGGAGATTGTTGAGGCAATCGACCCAAAGATGATCTGGAGGATCATGGGTTTTGATGTATGTGTCAATGTGGGTAAGTTAGGGTTTGTTGTTGGACTAATATGGGTATGTGAGTGTGCAGGGTTGCAGGTGCACATAGACTTGGTTGGAAATTTTCAGGTGAAGGGTGGCATAGAGGCAAGCTGTTGGCTTGCGTGCACACCCGAGGGATCATGGGTAGCAGGTACGATGAGCCGAGGGGAGCGGACTTCGAGGCGTACGTGAAAGATGGCATGGAGGCAAGCTGGAGGCTTGCATGCGTATCTGAGGGACGAGGACCAAAGACGAAGAGGGCTCGAAGGCGACAGATCGAGGCTGTTGGAGCAGAGACAATGAGCCGAGGGACACAGACTTCGAGGCATGCGTGAAGGGTGGCATGGAGGCAAGCTGAGGGCTTGCGTGCGCATCCGAGGGACGGGAGCCAAAGATGAAGAGGGCGTGAAGGCAACAGATCGAGACTGCTGATTGAAGAGTCAACCAAGTCGTGAGGGTCCGAGTGTGAGTGTTTGTACTCAGGGACTAAGCGGGGAGGGTTCGAGTGCGGAGAGAAATGTACTCAGGAAGGGTAACCCTAGGCTTAGGAAAGGACCAGTCGACTGCTACTGGGGCAGTCGACTGGTGGTCAGTCGACTGCTACTGGGGCAGTCGACTGGTGGCCAGTCGACTGCGCCTGGGGTAGTCGACTGGCATGGCTGGGATTCGAATGTTGGATTTGTAACATTCGAATATGAGTGGGACCAGTCGACTGGTAGCAGTCATTTCAGACTCGAGCTCTATTTAAAGGAGCTCGTTTCATGCTTTTCTTTCTTGGCGAAACTTGCTTTGATAGAGTGAGTTAGTAGCCTTCTTTGCTCAAGTAGTGTTCAAAAGTTGTGGAGAGGTTTCTCCAGCCACAAGGAGCTACGCGATCTAGCCGGAGGTGCTCCGGGGAATCATCCACCGATGGATTAGGGATCACCCACCTTACGGGCAACCGTGGAGTAGGAGTTTTATCTACGGACCACGTACATCGGTGAGTCTCTTCCTTGTTTTAGTTTAATTTTATTTTGAATATTCCGCTTGTGCACTAACAATTGTAGGAAGAAACCGAAAGTTGCTATTCACCCTCCCCCCAGCAAGCCGACAACGATCTAACATGTACTTCCTTCTCTATTCTATCCTTCCCTCATTTCTTCCCCTTGGGCCTGATGGAGAAGACAAAGAAGTCTTCAGGCGCTGATGAGTGCTCTTTGAGAGAATTGAGATTTCATCCCAAGTGGTACAAGACCCTCTCCTCCAAGGTTAAGTTGGAATCTCTCCAGGCTGCCTGTCAAAAATATGGCATTCCAGCAGATTGGGAGGTAAGGGTCCCTACCAAGGGTCAACTGTCGGTAACCACCGGTGAGGATTTTTACACCTTTTTTTTGGGACAACTGGAACTAGGGCTTCGCTTCCCTGTCCATCCTTATTTCATGAATGTTGCCCATTACTGTCGCATCCAGCTCCAACAGCTGGCTCCGAACGCCTTCGCCCAGATGAGCGGGGCTCTCGTTCTCTTCAAACTTTTCAACATTCCTCTAACCCCCCGATTTTTCCATTTCTTTTTCGTCCCCATTGGATCTCACGGGACATTTGGCTTCACCGCTCGTGGTGGTCATAGGTTTCTGGGGGGCCTTCGCTCCTCTCACAAGGGGTGGAAGGAGAGATTTTTCTACATCCGGCTCCCCGAGCATCCTTTCAGCGACATCCACTGGACGGAGAACTTGCCCCCTACCCCAGACCTGGGTGATTTTCAACAGGATGCGGGATATCAGAGGGCTAAGAGTATCCTGGCTGGGATAAAATTCCATGGGCCCCAGTTGGTTCAGTGCGAGGAACTCCTTTATCGGGCTGAGATTAGTCCGAAGATTACCCCCCTCAGCTCCAACCTTCGTAAGTTGCCTTGCACCTAGTACAATGCCTGATTAATGCTTGCTGATGCCCTCCTGCATTTTACCCTGCAGGCGACATTATGTTTCCTCTTGTGATGAATAAGCTCCTAAAGTGGGACCAGGCCAATGAACAGGCGTTGATCCCAGGGTCGATATCTTCGACCCCCGCAGGAATCCCCTCCGAGGGTGGCAAGGTGGAGGGAGAGCTGTCGGCGGACCAGCAGTGCCGGAGGTCCACCAAAGCAGTGACGTCTTGGAGTCGCCCTTGATCTCTAAAGGGGGGCCACCTACCACCGTTGCGGATGCTTCACAGGAAAAAGAGACATCTTCTCCGTCTAATGTGCCTTCCGCCATCCAGGTTCCTAAAAAGAAACTCCGAGAGCAACGGTCCCAACGGGATCGCCCTCTGAAATGATTGAAGAAAGGCTTGCGCTCGGCTGCCTCCGAGGATGCGGCTTCCCCTTCTCCACTCGGCGGGGCAGGATCTCCCTCCCCTGTCATTGCTACGTCTCTTCCCGTTGCCGATGCCACAACCCCTATGGCCGACCTTCCAGCCATTCCTCGCGGCAAGGAGGTGTCCATGGGGCAGCCCCACTCTCACCGGAAGGCTCCCCAAACGGCGAAGAAAACACCCGCCATCTCTCAGTCCATCTGCATAAAGGGGGTCACTGCAGAGGCGTTGCCGAGCACTTCAAGTTCAGAAGGAGACGTTCCCCACCCCAGTGACATCCCCGGCCCGTCCGAGCCCCCTGCTGAGGGGACTCCCGTTCTATTGTGGTAGGTACCTGGATCAACCCACTACTTGGGCATGCTGCACCAATCCTTACTGGTGGTAAATATCCCGAGTGAGCTCTTCATTTCCTCTCAACATCCCTTTACTAGCTATTTGTATTTGCCCCACAGGTTGCTTCTAACTGCGCGGCCACGAGCCGCCTGCTGCATGCCGGAGGGGTTACTGAGGACCTCCTGCGGCGGGTGGCGGATGCTAAGGCAGAAACCGGCCGGGCTCGTGAGGCCGGCCTCCTACAGCTGGAGGTCAGCCGGGCCCTTCGAGAGAAAATTGAGCATTACCTGTCCGCCTTAATAGCGGTCGAGGATACCCTACATGGGTACAAACTCCGGGAACGCCTGGGATCCGAGAAGAACCATGCACTGGAAGAGGAACTGCAGAAGCTCTCGCAAGAGCAGGAGCAACTCCAGGCTCGCGCGGGGCAGCTAGCTGATCAAGTCGACCTCCTGGAGTCTACTAAGAAGATCCTGGAGGGCCGGAGCGCAGAACAAGAGCGCTTGATGGCTTTGCGAGAACACGACTTCGAACTGTCGAGCTCTTATGCAGCCGATCTCCAGGATCAAGTAATCCAAGCTAAAGTGCAAGCTTCTACTGCTTGCCAGAAGATCCAGGAAGCACAAGAGGTTCAGGCGCGCCTGCTCCGGGAGGTGGAGGCACTGAAACTTGCCAGGGCGGAAGTCGAAGCCAAGGCACAACAGCAACAGAGGAATCCTATAATTCAAGTATCCCAGATTGAGGCGGCGTACAAGGCCAAATTCTTGGAATCGAAAGTGTATGTCGAGCTAGTAGCTGTACAAGAATTTAAGTGCCTCAAACAGGGCTTCTACGGCGCTATGAAGCAGCTGGAGAAGGACCAGCTATTGAAACCTGGCTCCGACTTGCGCGCGATAACTATTCAACGTATCTGGGACGATCTTTCCCCCAGAGAGCCGACTTTATAGGACACCTCCTATTATGTGCCCCACCTCCCCTGATCCTCCCTTGGCCGCTGTAGCCTTTTCTTATTAAGCTCTCATTCCTAGGACAAATATTTGCTTGGTTTGCCATCGGACATCTTATTTTTGGGGTGTTCTCTTGTTTTCCATAAAATGTCCGGTTTTGGTCTGGGTGGCTCAAGTAGGCATGAGGCTTCTGTCCATTCTTGGCCGGGTTTGTACAGCTCTAAGGCCAGGTCTACACATCGAGAGGCTGTAGGGTTTAATCAGCTCTTGGTCGGGCGTGTACAGCTCCGAGGCCAAGCCTACACCTCGAGAGGCTATAGGGTTTAATCACCTCTTGGCCGGGCGCGTACAGCTTCGAGGCCAAGCCTACACACCGAGAGGCTGTAGGGTTTGATCAGCTCTTGGCCGGGCGTGTACAGCTCCGAGGCCAAGCCTACCCACCGAGAGGCTGTAGGGTTTAATCAGCTCTAGGCCGGGCGTGCACAGCTCCGAGGCCAAGCCTACGCACCGAGAGGCTGTAGGATTTGATCAGCTCTTGGTCGGGCGTGTACAACACCGAGGCCAAGCCTACACACCGAGAGGCTATAGGGTTTAATCAGCTCTTGGCCGGGCGTGTACGGCTCCGAGGCCAAGCCTACACACGGCGAGGCTGTAGGGTTTAATCAGCTCTTGGCCGGGCGTGCACAGCTCTGAGGCCAAGCCTACACACCGAGAGGATGTAGGGTTTGATTAGCTCTTGGCTGGGCGTGTACAACTTCGAGGGCAAGCCTACCCATCGAGAGGTTGTAGGGTTTAATCAGCTCTTGGCCGGGCGTGCATAGCTCTGAGGCGAAGCCTACACACTGAGAGGCTGTAGGGTTTGATCAGCTCTTGGCTGGGCGTGTACAGCTCCGAGGCCAAGCCTACACACCGAGAGGCTGTAGGGTTTAATCAGCTCTTGGCCAGGCGAACCGAGAGGTTGTAGGGTTTAATCAGCTCTTGGCCGGGCGTGTATAACTCCGAGGACAAGCCTACACACCGAGAGGTTGTAGGGTTTAATCAGCTCTTGGTCGGGCGTGTACAGCTCCGAGGCCATTCCTACACACGGAGAGGCTGTAGGGTTTAATCAGCTCTTAGCCGGGCGTGTACAGCTCCGAGGCCAAGCCTACACACCGAGAGGCTGTAGGGTTTAATTAGCTCTTGGCCGGGCGTGTACAGCTCCGAGGCTAAGCCTACACACCAAGAGGCTGTAGGATTTGATCAGCTCTTGGCCTGGCGTGTACAGCTCCGAGGCCAAGCCTACACACGGAGAGGCTGTAGGATTTGATCAGCTCTTGGCTGGGTGTGTACAGCTTTGAGGCCAAGCCTACACACCGAGAGACCATAGGATTTGATCAGCTCTTGGCCGGGCGTGTACAGCTCCGAGGCCAAGCCTACCCACCGAGAGGCTGTAGGGTTTCATCAGCTCTTGGCTGGCCGTGCACAGCTCCGAGGCCAAGCCTACACACCGAGAGGCTGTAGGGTTTGATCAGCTTTTGGCCGAGCGTGCACAGCTCCGACGCCAAGCCTACACATCGAGAGGCTGTAGGGGTTGATCAGCTCTTGGCCGGGCGTGTACAGCTCCAAGGCCAAGCCTACTCACCGAGAGGTTGTAGGGTTTAATCAACTCTTGGCGGGACGTGTACAACTCCGAGGCCAATCCTACACACCGAGAGGCTGTAGGGTTTAATCAGCTCTTGGTCGGGCATGTACAGCTCCGAGGCCAAGCCTATGTTAGATCGTTGACGTCTTGCTAGAGGGGGGCGAATAGCAATTTTCGATTTCTACCTACAAGGTTAGTGTGCGCAAGCGGAAACAATCAAACAACGCTAATAAACCTATTTACGTGGTTCGGAGATGAAGTTCCTACTCCACAACAGTCCATGAGGTGGACGAACCCTCGATCCTTCGGTGGATCACTCCCCGGATGCCCTCCAGCTAGCTCGTGTAACTCCTTGTGGGTGGAGAAATCTCGCCACAAACCCAGGCATACTACTGAGCACCAAAGACTACTAACAAGCCCTAACCAAGCTTGTTTCGTCAAGAGCTCCTAGCCCAAACCGAGTTCCTTTAAATAGAACTCAGGGCTGAAAAACACCCGACCAGTCGACTGCTCCCAGGGCAGTCGACTGGTCCCACTGATAATCGACCGTTGCAGCTCAACGTTCAAATTTTTAGCCTACTTAACCAGCCGCTACCAGTCGACTGCTTACAGGGCAGTCGACTAGTCCAGGGTCAGAAACCTTCTGTGAGTTTCGAGTCTTGCTGGCAGTCAACTGCCTTTTTCCCAGTCGACTTCCCAGCTTATACAATCACTCTTCCTCACTCCAACGATCCTCCTCCACGCGTACCTTTAGATACACTCCCTTAGCTTGCCCCTTGAAGTCTTCTTCCACCAACTATCTGTTGGAACTTGGATGGCTAGAGAGGGGGGGGGTAAATGTAGCCAGACACCAAAAATCTTTCGCTTTTATGAACTTCTGCACTTAGGGTTAGTAGCACAGCGGAAGCAATATAGCAAAAACAAAGTGTAGAAATGAAAGACAAACAAAAACGCTAACAAAGAGGATTTACAAGGTTCGGGGATATCATGCCCCTATTCCTTGGCGTGTCCTTAAGGTGGGCGATCCCTTGATCGTCGGTAGATCAAGCCCCGAAAAATCTGGATAGAAAGCAACCTCCTTCTCGGTGGAGTAACCTCTCCACAGCGTTTCAAGATGATGATGTATTAAGTACAGGAATCACAAGAAGAAGCCTTACTGAGCACAAAGAACCGCAAGAACACAAGTAAACTCCTCACCGAGCTCCACTCAGTGCAGATCTCACGCAAGAACTCCCTTCTTCGTGTCTTCTCGCTGATGGACTCGCCAAGCTTCTTGTTTCTCCTTCCCAAGTGCTCAAGTATCATAAGGTTGCTTCAAGATTCACAGTAGAGTTGCTCAAGAGATGGATCACAGTAATCACACAAGCAAAACAAGAGATGTCGCAAGAACTGATCAAATCCCTCTTCCAGAAGTCTCCACCCCTTGGCTTATCCTGCTTCCATCGCCAAGTCACACGCTCCTCTGCAGCAGCTCCCAGCTGCTCACCTGCAGCAGCCAGCTACCCCTGACCTCCTCTGGACTCACTAAAACCCCTCCAGTTGAGCCCCAGGTCATCAGCTCCTCAGCTGTTGCAGCTCGTGCCAGAGAACGTTACAACCTGTGGAAGCAAATGGACAAACCTGCTGTAGCGAAAACCTTCGTTTGACTTCCCTTGGATGATCTCTAAGTCGCCTGCACACTTACCAGCACATTAGAGCAGCAAATCAACAGAAGATCAATCATCAGAGGGCTCAGAACAAGTATCAGTAGTGTATCAGTAGGAATCAGAGTGCGATCAGACGCGATCAGAGCGCTTGACAGCGCATTTGAATTAAAGTGATCGGTCACCGGACCGATCAGAGAGCCTCCTGATCGGTCACCAGACCGATCAGGGTGGGTTCAGACTGATTAGGTTCCATCCTGATCAGTCCCCAATGCGTAATCAAAAATCGCGACTTCTCCGGGATCCGATCACCAGACCGATCCCAAGTCGTGGATCGGTCACCAGACCGATCCACCCCTTTGCAGTGTGATTTCCCAGCTTCGCAGTCCAAACCTCCTGATCGGTCACCAGACCGATCAGGGCATGCCTAGACCGATCAGGCTCCATCCTGATCGGTTATAGTGAGGAACTCGCGACACTTGATCGTTCACCAGAACGATCTGAACAGTATCCCTGATCGGTCAATCAGGAGCCAAGCAGTAAGGTTCCCAAAACCCACTGTATGCTCCCTGATCGATCACCAGACCGATCAGGAATTGAGCAGGAAGTGAACGCTAAGCTCCCTGATCGGTCACCAGACCGATCAGGAGCCGAGCAGTAAGTTCCCAAACTCACTGTATGCTTCCTGATCGGTCACCACACCGATCAGTAGGTTTGCCAAAGTCAACGTATGTTCCCTGATCGGTCACCAGACCGATCCACGAGGGAACTCCGTGTCAACTTCCCTGATCGGTCACCAGACCGATCTAGGCTAGGCCAAACCCACTCTAAGTCAAGAGAACTGGCTCCCAGCCTCCCCTGACTCGTGCTCAGTCCCTCGGACCAAGACTCCGTGCCCAGCTTCACTCACTAGGACTTCAGTCAACCTGGCTTCACTCACCAGGACCCGGCTTCACTCACCGGGATTTCCAATCACCTAACCCTCCGAGTCAGGAATTTCCACACCTAGCCCTCCAAGCTAGGACTTTTCCACACTTAACCCTCCAAGTTAGGATTTCATCCACCTAGCCCTCCAAGCTAGGACTTTTCCACACCTAACCCTCCAAGTTAGGATTTTATCCACCTAGCCCTCCAAGCTAGGACTTTTTCACACCTAACCCTCCAGGTTAGGACTTTTCACACCTAGCCCTCCAAGCTAGGATTTTTCCACACCTAACCCTCCAGGTTAGGACTTTTCACACCTAGCCCTCCAAGCTAGGATTTTCTCACACCTAACCCTCCAAGTTAGGATTTTATCAAACCTAGTCCCACTAGGTATGCCTAGTCCACGACCAGGACTTAATCCCAATCATCTCATCAACCTAAACTAAAATCGATGTCAACACCAAAACAACAATCAGGGTCAGATTGCATCAACAATCTCCTCCTTTTTGTTGTTTGATAACCCGATTTTAAGTTTAGGGATTTGAAATCATTAATTGTAAATCTCACACTCATAGGGGAATCAGGATCCTCCCCCTACACATAATTATCCCAAACTTAACCAACCACACTCTCCCCCTTTGTCAAACACCGAAAAGGGTCTAGAGGGGTCGTTAAGTTTAAAAATAAAACCTCCCCCTCAATCCTAGGGGTTATCCCAAATCAACAAGGAGTATGAAAAATTTGAAGGCATATGAACAACATAAGACAAATATAAAGCATGGAAAAACATTCATATGTATCATATGAACATGGAGTAAGCAATACGCATAGCAATGCATAATATAGCAAGACATACATGAAGATACCTAGCAATAAGCATAATATGGCAAGGCATAAATGAAGATAGTTGTCATACGAACAATCATATGAACCAGCGATAAGCATAACAAAACAAGCCATACATGCAAATCATAACGTCAGATGCTATCACCGCATCAAGAAACAGTCAAATCATAGGTATACAGCCATAAAGTCAGACACTCAACATAGACAAATAGTCAAATGTAAGTCAAAGGTAAAGGCAGAGCATATCCATAATCAAGCGTCGGGGGGGGGGGGGGGGGGGGGGGGGGTTATCGTCCTCCATCGGGTCATCAGTCGTATCATCAGGAATGAGGGACCCCGGGGCAATACTGCCGGAGGGCGCAGCTCCAGTAAATGAAGGCTGGTATGGATGACCAGCTACCCAACTGCGCCACTCCTCATGCCATGTCTCCTGCCTGGAGCGGACCCCAGAGATGTCAGACTTGACAGCCAGCAGTCTGCGGTCGAAAGCCTGAAACCCCGACCGGATCTCCTCCCACCAGAGCTCTCTCAAATGAAGATCATGCTGGATGGTCCGATCAAGCTCTGAAATCTGCCAGCGCAGGTCTGGATCTGGCTCATAGTCGTAGTCGGCGGCGGCGGCGGGCGCCTCCTAATGCGCAGCCGGAGCTGTGGGTACCTGTACGTGTGCGCTTCGAGGAAGCTCGCCAAGACCTCGCCCGTCCTTCCAGATAAGACTCTGATCGTCCGACCCAACAACAATACCAGATTTGGCAAACGCCCGTTTGCCCAGCCGACAATCCTGTCTAACCATGGGCACTGTCCTGCCCTTGGTCACGTCAACACCTACTGACATAAGCCAGTCAGTGATGACATGACCGAACGACATATACACAGTGCGACGACTGGGCTCTTGATAGGAAATAATCGACTGAAAAATGCTCTCCATAATGTCAAAGTCAAGGCGGCGGTGCATGTCATAGAGCATCAAGCAGTGGTACGGACGAATCTCGGTCAAGGGCTTTGAAGTTATTGGCAAGATGCAGTTCGTGATTATCTTGAAGAGAATGTAATCAACAAGGGAAAGACGGAGAGCCGCAAAGGTCGGAAAGTCAGGCCCTAACTCATCAAGACCAGCTGGTTGAGGATGGCCAAAGAACTGCTGATATATGGTGTCGGGGGTGACGTCCGCAAAAGGAGGCAGTAAGGGGTCAGGAAGCTCTGGGTAAATAGAATAAAAATTAGGCAACCGACGCCCGCCCAGATACTCTACCAAGATGTCGTACAAGAAGTCAAGATTTCTCTTGGCTACTCGGGTCATGAAATCGAATCCCCCTTGAGGTCCTTGTTGCAAGTTATTGTAGAATTTGGACACGAGATCATAGTTAATTGTCCGCTCAAGGGAAAGGAGAAAGCCAAGGTTGTAGAAGGTAATTATCTCCATGATGGAGGGACAATGCTCAGATAGAAAGGGACCATTAATTGACTGGCAAGAAAGCAACTTGAAGGTTCGAGACTGGAATGCTTGCTCACAAGCAGCATTAGGGAATCTGGAACTTGAAGAAGGCTGAGGCCTTCGTGAAGGGGCAGATGATGAAGGGCCTTTACCCTTGGACCCTTCAGCGGGTTCCTTTCCCTTGGATGACTTTCTAAAAAAGGTGGAATCATTTGGTCACGGCAACAAATATGATATTGATCAGAGAAGTGAACACAAAAGTTTGATCAATGACACAAGGAAAGATAGAAAATCAAGGGCACGACAAGAATCACAGTGATTTGATCACAATCAATTGTAAGACACGGATTGATCAGTGAGGTGAAGAGTTTAATCAATAAGATTCATGTCAAGGTCAGGGAAGGTCACGGCAAGAGTAGGGTCACAACACAAAAAGAAACCACAAGGAAAAACATGGTTAGCGCAAATATATGATTGATAACTGTGAGAATGATAAACACCAAAAGAAAATCGCACAAAATGCTTACTTTGGTGCCATCAAGTTGATTGAGAAGATCCTGAGGGCTTGAAGGAGAACTTGCGCAGGGGATGAGCTCAAGAACTTGAGCGAGAAAGAGACTTCAAGAAACTCGCAGATGAAAGGGGAGATCTCGCACCGCTGAGCTCACACAGATCTCGCCTGACTTGGTGCAGGAAGGAGAAGAGCTCACAGGGAAACCTAACCGGATCGCACGTGCATGGGAAGGAGAAGAGCTCATGCGTAGAGAAAGAAGGAAGAAGATGAGGGGTTTTGGTCGGCTAGGGCTTGGGAGTAAGGGAAAATGGGAGTTAATAGGTTGGTGGATCGGTCCACCAACAGTAATTTAATGTGATCGAACGGATCACCGTTCAATCTGGGAGCACCCAGACCAATCAGGAGCCATCCTAATCGATCTGGCATGGTCCTGATCGGTCGGGTGACCGATCAGGCAAGACCCTGATCGATCGGCTGATCGATCAGGGAGCGAACATTGGGTTTGCGCGATATTTCGTGAGCCTCCTGATCGGTCGGTGGACCGATCACTACAGGGGCCAGATCGGTCTGTGGACCAATCCAGGCCAACACAGTGAGATTTTGACATTCTCTTGCGAAAGAGCTGGATCGGTCCCTTGGACCGATCAGACATACTCCTGATCAGTCCGGTGACCGATCAGGCTCCCTGAATTTTCCTGATACGATCTGAAATTTCAGATTCAGACTCCCTATCGATTCCTGATAAGATCTGATGAATATTATCGATTTTGGAAGTGTTTCCATGACTATAATTGATCCCTGAACAAGGATCAAAAGTCCTTATGGTTTTGACAAATCACTTTGCTCCACCCAAGTGGAGTCAAACTCAAACAACAAACATCCACTCAATTTCAAACAAGTTTGTATCGATATAAGGTCTCCAATCAAGTTTCCTTGATTGGAATGTCCAAGTATGATCATGGAGCCAAGTACACATGTGTTATGCATTGGTTTTCCCCATACTTGGTCAACTTAGTGATTATTGTCTCGTCAACCTAATTTCTCAAGGGATGCAATGACATTTCGAGAAATTAAGTTGATCCTAGCATCTCACCCCATTTCTAGCAAACAAAAACGTTTTGGTAAACCTTATAGTTTGTGTGAGATGCCCCCAAGTTACCCAATTGTTGCCCAACAATTTTGAGATGATCATGAAGGGTTTTGAATGCATTTCACTCCTACGGAGCGTGACACATTCCCAACTCCCTTCGTAAGAAACTAAACTCATTCTCGGGGAGTGGTTTAGTGAAAATGTCCACTAGGTTTGATTTGGACTCTACATGTGAGAGTACAATATCTCCTCTAGCAACATGATCTCTAATGAAGTGGTGACGCACTTCAATATGCTTTGTCCTAGAATGATGGACTGGATTCTTTGTTAGGTTAATTGTGCTAATGTTGTCACACAACACTTGCACACCCTTGTAGCTTAATCCATAGTCCTCTAGAGTATGAATCATCCACAACAATTGCGATACACTCTCTCCCATGGCGATATATTCTGCCTCGGTCGTGGAGAGAGCAACACAATGTTGCTTCCGACTTGACCAACTAAGTAATGATGATCCTAAAAATTGGCAACCCCCACTTGTGCTTTTCCGATCCAACTTGCATCCAGCATAGTCGGAATCGGTATAGCCAATTAGGTCAAATGATTCGGTACGGGGGTACCAAAGACCAACTCCAATTGTACCCTTCAGGTATCTCAAAATTCTTTTAACAGCAATTAAATGAGATTCCTTGGCACAGACTTGATACCTAGCGCACATACCCACAGCAAAAAGTATATCAGGTCGACTAGCTGTGAGGTATAGCAAACTACCAATCATGCTCCGGTATTGAGTTAGGTCAACAGGTTTACCACTCTCATCCTTGTCTAATTTTGTGTTTGTAGCCATGGGAGTGGTAACTTCCTTCGAATCACTCATGTTAAATTTTCGGAGCATCTCTTGAGTGTACTTCGATTGGTGCACATGGATCCCATCTCGGGTTTGTTTGATTTCGAGTCCAAGAAAGAAAGTCAACTCTCCCACTAGGCTCATTTCAAATTCACTCTCCATGTGTCTGACAAACTCATTCAAATAGCCCTTATTGTTTGAGCCACAAATTATGTCATCGACATATACTTGGGCTACAAATATATTGTCACCATCTCTCCGTAGAAATAGTGTAGGGTCTATCTATCCTCTCACAAAACCTTTTTCAACTAGAAACGTTGACAACCGTTCATACCAAGCTCGGGGGTGCTTGTTTAAGGCCGTAGAGCGCCTTCTTGAGCTTGAACACGTGGTTTGGGAATTCGGTACTCTCAAACCCCGGAGGTTGTTCGACATAGACCTCTTCTCTTATTAAACCATTTAGAAAGACCGATGTGACATCCATTTGATATAGTTTGAAACCTTGATGTGCTGCAAATGCAAGCATCAATCGGATAGGCTCTAATCTGTTGGTGCCCCGGTTGGTTTTGATGCAATCAACCAAGTTAGGTTAGGCCATGTTGGTTTTAATCCCTCTGCTAAGTGTGCATGAACTTAGGTACGAAGGAAGTCGAGCGTAAGACGCAGTGGACGAGAAGGATTGCGCAGGGAAGTGAGCCGACGGGCTCAGTACAATTCGAGGGACGCGAAAGCTGCGGAAGAGTACACCGGTGGAGCGAGAAGGACGTGCGCGGTGTCCGAGGGACGAGAAGCCGGGAGGAAGGACGCTCGAGGGGTGAAAGGCCGGAGTCGGGTTCGGGTGAGCCTAACTTCGGTTGGCCGGAAATCACCCAGAAGACGAAGAATCAAAAAGACTAGTCTAAGCGCGCAAAAGAAATGAGAAAATTCGCCCAAAAGAAAAGAGAAAAGTTTTGGTGCCAAAGAAGGATCGAACCCGAGTCCTCAACAAGAAACATTAACCCACTTACCATTTGGGATGAAGGGCGATGACAGTAAAGTGTTGCCGCTATTACTACTTATAGTTTACAACAGCGATATGGAGATTCCAACAGCATTCTCGAGCGAGATAAAGTTTTAATTAAAACAGTTAAAACGTAAAGGATAATGTTACATTATCCTTTAATCAAATCCAATGGATGCAGTTTAATCCCATCCAAGATCAACCATCCAGATTACATCCATGGATCAACGGCCAAGAGAAATATGATCAACAATCAACAATCCAGATTTATTCTCTTAGGCTATAAATAGACTTAGAGGTTTTGCTTTAGAATTAATTCAATCAATACTATTGTAATTCTCTAAGTTTAGTGATCTTCAGTTGTAAGGCTTCTCCGCCACAAGGAGATTTTTTTTTAGCTTTAACCGTCTTGGAAGCAATGACCAAGTTGCAACCAAGTTTTTTTTAATAGACAAGTTTCCACCACTTTTCATTTATTAGCCGTCTATTCACCCCCCCTCTAGCCGGACCAACCCGATCCAACAAGTGGTATCAGAGCCAGGCCACCGCAGAAGGACTAACCGCCAACTGCAGCAAATTTTAAGATGGTTGGACCAGCGATATACCCGCCTAAGTTATAGGGAGAGTTCGCGGCATGGAAACGGAAGATGCAGGTATTTTTTACTACGGATTATGAATTATTAATTATTATGAAAAATGGCTATGCAGCTCCCAAAGACAATGAAGGAAAGATCAAGGATCCTGATTCTTGGAACAAGAAGGAACAAGTTGATGCTGTAGCAAACGGAAAGGCAGAATTTCATCTGCTGACCGTCCTCCCAGAGCAAGATGTGAACCGGATCAGTAAGTACGAATCGGCGAAGGAACTTTGGGAAAAGTTATTGGAACTGCATGAAGGAACCTCGGAAGCAAAACTTGCGCGACGAGATGTTCTTCGAAGCCGACTGACCAATCTACGAATAGAAGACGGAGAATCTGTTGCGAGATTACATGCAAAGGTAAAAGAACTAATCACAAGCCTCGAAAATCTCGGAGAAAAGGTAACTAACCGCGATGCTCAAAGGTACGCTCTAAACGGGTTTCCGAGAACGGAATGGACCTCGGTAATCGATGCGTATTATATTTCAAAAAATCTAGAAATAAGTACTTTAGAACAGTTATTTTCTACTTTGGAACTTTACGAATCTCGGTTTGTAGAAAAGAATAGGAAAGCTGACAACATTGTGCTAAACACAAGAAAGATCCAACTCGACGAAGAATCTTCAGCGGATGATGAAGAAACAGCACTAGAGGTAAGAAAATTATGTAAATTCATTAATACTAACCGCTCAAAAAGGGTGCAGAGAAAGAAAAAACGAACGGTCCGATGCTACAACTGCAATGAGGAGGGACACCTGAAAGATCAGTGCCCTAAACTAAAGAACCAGTCAAAGAAGAAAAAGGCACTAAAAGCCACCTGGGACGAGACCTCGTCAGATGAATCGGAAGCCGGAGAGTTCGTCGGACTTGCACTGATGGCAAGCCACCAGGACGAAGATGAAGAAAGCACCTCGGGAGAAAGCAGCAATGAAGAGAAAGATCCTAACTTCGAAACCGACCTGGTAAGTGAGGTATGTCTACTTCCACCTGCTCGAATCTACTCGGTAATAAAATCTATGCTTAAGTCGATGAATAAATTGGAGATAGAAAACTCTGAGTTAAAAGAAAGATTTGGCACTGTAAGCTCATTTGTTCTATCCGACCAATTAAAAACAGAAAATGAAAATTTGAAGAATCTAATGGAGAAATTAGAAAATGATATTGCATATTTAAGAATTAAAAAGAATTTTTATCCTAAAAATCTGAATTGGTATGTTAAAAATCATAAGGGCCAGATTAGGAAAATTCCTAGAAATTATTTCCTCAAGTTTTTGATTAACCCCGTAGATGAAAATTTATTTTGGGTTCCAAAATTTATTTTTAAACTGATAAGTTTTTTTTGTGCAGAATTTTTTTACAAAAGTTATATTAATATTTTTCAAATATTTTCGGTCAAAATTTGAAATTAAAATTTAAAAAAAATAGATAAATAATTTATTTTTATTGATCTAATTTTTCATGATTCAGATATAGTGGAAATACTCATTATTATTTTAAAAAAATTCGAAGTATTTTTTGATTTTTTTTAAAAAAAATATTCTTCAAAAACTCGTATCTGTTATTCAAACTTGATAAACAAATTTAAAGCTGAAAATTTTTATCTAAACTCATATCCTCATCTTCGACTTTGACAAAAATATTCAGAGTTTTTTTTATAAATGTTCGATTTTTTATGAATCGTTTATTGAAATCTATTTTTTTCGATATAAAAAAAAATTGGAATTAACTTCAGAAAAAATATGCCATTTTAAATTTGAAAATTTTGTGGTAATGCGATTCTTTTTACTTAGAATATTTGTTATCACACTTAAAATTTTTCTTCTTCCCTAATTATATTTCCCCATTTTTTTTATGTGATCAAAGGGGGGGAATAGTATTAAGTTAAGGGGGAGAGTAGTTTATGTTCGGGGGAGGTTATGTACATGATTGCAAAATTTTTTTATGCTTAATTCTGTTACAATATTATTATTGTTTGTTGTTTATCCCTAACTAAACTTGGGTTGATGCACATCAAAAAGGGGGAGATTGTTGGTGCCCCGGTTGGTTTTGATGCGATCAACCAAGTTAGGTTAGGTCCTGTTGGTTTTAATCCCTCTGCTAAGTGTGCAGGAACTTAGGTACGGAGGAAGTCGAGCGTAAGACGCAGTGGACGAGAAGGATTGCGCGGGGAAGTGAGCCGACGGGCTCAGTACAATCCGAGGGACGCGGAAGCTGCGGAAGAGTACACCGGTGGAGCGAGAAGGACGTGCGCGGTGTCCGAGGGACGAGAAGCCGGGAGGAAGGACGCTCGAGGGGCGAAAGGCCGGAGTCGGGTTCGGGTGAGCCTAACTTCGGTTGGCCGGAAATCACCCAGAAGACGAAGAATCAAAAAGACTAGTCCAAGCGCCCAAAAGAAATGAGAAAATTCGCCCAAAAGAAAAGAGAAAAGTTTTGGTGCCAAAGAAGGATCGAACCCGAGTCCTCAACAAGAAACATTAACCCACTTACCATTTGGGATGAAGGGCGATGGCAGTAAAGTGTTGCCGCTATTACTACTTATAGTTACANAAATGGAGCCTAGGTCGAACCGACGCCTACTGTTCCCTCGACGGGGAACGCATCCTCACCTACTCCTCTCGGGAGAGTTTACCTGATGCCAACCGCTCCTTTGGTTGGACTTTGCCTAACGGTCCTTTGTCAGGTCTTGTGAACTGGCAGTCCTTCGCCAGTTGCCTAGCAGTCCTTCGCTAGGGCTTTTGGTGCTGGCAGTCCTTCGCCAGTGCCTAGCAGTCCTTCGCTAGGGCTTGATGCTGGCAGTCCTTCGCCAGTGCCTAGCAGTCCTTCGCTAGGGCTTTTCTTGCACTCTTGATTAACTTGTTAGAAAACAAGAAAGACTTAACTTTTGACCTATGTTGCCATTATCAAAACACAGGTTTGACTTAGGTGCATTTCTGCACCAACACACTTGTTTCTTATCATTTGACCAAAGTCAGCTACTGGATGCCTACACCAGCCCTGACCAGTCGACTGCCCCCAGGGCAGTCGACTGATACCCTGAATATCAGTTTTCTGGCCGAATTTTAGAAACGCGCCAGAAATTCCATAAATCTCCAAAAATTTCCAAATTTCGTGGAGAACTTTGTGGTACCCATACCTACTTGGGAAAAATACATCTACCCATGTATCTATTACCATTCCCAAGTTTGACACAAAACTCAAAAGTTTTAAAATGAAAATCAAGGCAACTGGGAGGCAACCTCCCCCTTTACCCATGCCTTCTCCCAACTTTCATTTTTCCCAGGCTAAGTTCTTCCTAACTCAACCTCCTAAGACCATGTTGAGTTATCCCCAACCCAACACTCGAGTTCTTCCCCCTTTGACACTATCATAGACTTGCCCCAAGCAATCTTTCCCTAGGTGCCAAAAAGAACTCAACACAATCTTAAAAACTCTAAAGTTTGCAAGCACACTTGCTAGGATATATCCTATCCTAGAAAAATATGATATCATGGAAATATCAAGTGTGCTTGACTTTTGGTACACATCTAAGTTTCTTAAGAATTTTGCATTAAGTATCAACTTTCAAATTTGTTTCTAATTCCATGTGTTTGTCAAATCTACCCATCATAATTCGACACATGGAATTGTCCTCAATGTTCCCTGTTTAACCTCTAAATCTTAGATACCTAGGGAACCTTATCAATCCTTCTTGATTTCCATGAAATCCAATAAATTCTTATCAAATCATGGGATAACATTTTATTCAAGGAATATGAAATCAAAACCAAGAATTTTAATCCTAAACCATATCCCATAACCAAGTTTGCATTTTCTGATTAGCCAACATTTTCATTTTCAATTTCAGCCTACGGACCAGTCGACTGCCCATGGGGCAGTCGACTCTCAAACCTCACAGAATGTTTTCGGGGCTGAATTCACTTCGGACCAGTCGACTGCCCCCAGGGCAGTCGACTGATACCTGAATTTCAGGTTTTCAGCCCCAATTTCAGTAATGCCTAGTTAATTCCACAAATCTCCAAAAATTATGAAATTTTGTGGGGAGATTTGTGAAGCCAATATCTACTTGGGAAAAATATGTTTCCAAATAAATGTACTCCGGATCCCATGATTGGCACAAAACTCTACTTCTTCCAAAGTGTATCAAATAAACTCATCCTAGAAGTTCTAATTCTCACTTCTCTTCAATGCATTCTCTTCTCCTTGATCATAACTCATTTTTATTATTGAGTTACATGGTATTCCACTATTAAACCTCAATTTTGTCAATTATAGCCCTATTTTCACCTTTTCTCCCTAAAATTCACCTTTTGATGTGCCAAAATCTAGGATTAAGACTTACCCAAGTCTTCCAATCCTTTTTGGCACATTTCACCTAATTTCCTAAGGGAGAAACTTTTGAGATCCATTTACCATGGACCCCAAAGGCTCCTAGAGCTCCCCCTTGAACTCTTAGCCTTAGCCACCTCCCTAGGTGACTCGATCCACACTTGGCCACACCGGTGTGCCACCGGTGACTCTTGGCCTACAAAATTGACCTTTTTAACCTTAGACACCTTGTCCTTGGTTAGGTCACTCTCTTTACCCTTGGATGGCATCCCCTTGCCACCCTTGGACCTTCCCTCCTTACTAAGATTGTATGTTTTCCCAACATACTTCTTTTCATTGCCCTTGGAGGTCTTAGATCGGTACCCCAATCCCGATCTATCATAGTTGGGTTTGATGCTACCCAACACCATGTCTAAGCCCTTAGATCCAACTGTGAATCTTTCTAGAGCTTTTTCTAATATATCAAGTTTTGCCCTCAAGGCTTGATTTTCCCTTTCTAGGCCTTGAAACCTAGAGTCCATATGTCCACTTTGGACATTTCTAGGTCTACCCATTTTCTTAGACATTTGTTTCCCTTCCTTGGGATTAATGTCTTTAGCCTTGGATACATAGGTCTTAGGCCTATCATGATGCATGTCTTTTCTAGAGTAGTGATCTACCTTGTTATCCTTATTCCTATCATTGTACTTAAACCCAAGGTTATGTACCATTAAGCAATTTTCATGAAACCTAGCATGCATGGATGAACAATCTGCATTATTTCTAACATTCATGGAGGTATTTAAATTTGAATGGCAAATTGACCTAGGGTTAGGAATTACCTCCCTTACCCTTGTAGTCCCTCCGTGTTGTGATCTTTGCTTCCTTCTCTCTTCTTTCTCCCATCTTCTTAGATGCTCCATTTTCTTGAGCTTTCCACTCATTGGGCATCTTGTATGGTAGTGTCCTAGCTCTCCACACGTGAAGCATCTAATTTTCTTCTTTTTCTTTTCTTGGGCTTCTCCATTCCTACAATTTATGTTAGATTTAAATTGAATGGAATTAGGTTTAGATTTTACCTCCATTTTACCTTTCGGGCACTTATCCTTGTAATGCCCCTTTTCGTTGCAACCAAAGCATGTGATGTGCTCCTTTCTCTTGGCTTTGGTGGAGGTAGAGGCCACTTCTTGTTCTTGTATGATTGAGGGTCTCTCCTCCCCCTCAATACTTGACGTTGATACTTCTTCTTTTTCTTCTCTAGATGAGGTGGAGGACCTCTCACTCTCTTCTTCCATTTCACTTGAGGAGGTAGATGATTCTTCTTCCTTTTTCTCCTCTTCTTGGGCTATTGAGTTTACTTCCTCGGCCTCTTCCACTAATTGATCTTGTGTAGGGTTCTTATGAATTTCTTGTAATTTGCTCCACAATTCATATGCATTTTGATATTCTCCTACACGACTCAAAACATTAGTAGGCAAAATATTAACTAAAATATTGATTACTTTTTCATTTGCCCTAGATTGCTCTTGTTGTTCATTTGTCCAGTATCTTGGGCGAAGCCTCTTCCCGTGCTTGTCTCTCGGAATTTCAAAGGGGTCATCAATGGTCATCCTACAATCCCAATCCATTCCTAGCCAAGTTTCCATCCTTGACTTCCAATGGCCGAATCCTTCATGATTATAGGATGGTGGTGCGTTGATGTCTTCCCCCAACTTATCTTCCATGTTCTTCCCTCTAGCTTTTGCTCTTCTTGGCGGTTAGTCCAATCACGAGCGGTCCTTCGCTCTGATACCAATTGTTAGGATCGATACGCCTTGCTAGAGGGGGGGTGAATAGCAAATCGTCTAATCTTCTTGTACCTACGTTGTTAGTTGCACAGCGGAAACAATAATAAAAACAATAAACAATGCTAACAAGAAGGGTTTACTTGGTATCCACCCCGGCCGGGTGACTAATCCAAGAATCCATCGGTGGATCACTCCTCGGATAATCTCCGGCTAGCCCGCGTCGCTCCTTGTGGGTGGAGAAACCTCGCCACAACACCTCAGACACTATCTGGGCACAAAAGACTACTAACACGCTTTACCCAAGCGAGTTTCATCAAGAAACTCAGCCACCACGAAGTCCTCTTTAAATAGGATTCGGGGCTGATTTCTCGCTACCAGTCGACTGCCCCCAGGGCAGTCGACTGGTGCCAGCCAAATTCGACCATTGACAATCCCAACGTTCGAATTTGCCAGCTCACTAGCCACCTACCAGTCGACTGCCCCCAGGGCAGTCGACTGGTCCCTAGCTGAAACCATTCCCGAGTACATTCACACAGCACTCGACCCTCACGACTCGACTGACTCCTCATCCGCAGCCTCGACTGTTGCCTTCGCGCCCTCTTCATCTTCGGCCCTCGTCCCTCGGATGCGCACACAAGCCTCCAGCTTGCATCCATGCCACCCTTCACGTACGCCTCGAAGTCCGCGCCCATTAGCTCATCGTCCCTGCACTCCATGGTCCCTCAGATGCGCACGCCAGCCTCCAGCTGGCCTCCATGCCATCCTTCACCGTACTGAGGCCGTCCAGTCAGGTTCATATGCGTAACCTGTACAACCTGCACAATCAACATATGCATATTAAATACAAGGGTAAACCTAACTTAAACCCTTTGCCCAAACATCAAAACCCATGGTCACACCGGACCATCTTAGGGCCGATTGCTCCAACAGAATTTTCTTGATTTGGATCCAATTAGAATCAGGAATAGCTTAAATTGAGTTTCACTGCCTAGTCTGTCTCACCCAAATCTAGGGTTTTCAATCACGTTAACCTTATAGGTTTTGTGAGACAGGTTTTGACTAGTAAAATTATTTAAAAATTTCAATTAATTTTGAAAACACTTAGATTTTGAAAACTTAATTAATTTTGAAAACACTTAGATTTTGAAAACTTAATTAATTTTGAAACGATGTTTAAATCTATAAATAACTGAATTTTGTGTTAGATTCGAATTTGACAAAAAATAATTTGAATTTGAATTTCAGAAATTGGCTTCCAGGTCTTGGCGAGGCACTAGGCCTTCTTTGGCCGTAGCCTTATGGGATCATCCACCATTTTCTTGACAAAGCCTTTTAATGAAATTTTATTTTCAAAAAATTCTTTGAAAAATTTCTGGTCTTACTAGTTTAGGTTTTGGATCGGTAGCTTCGGCTAGTTCCGCCAAATTGGCTTCCCTAACGTACTATCATCTCACCTCCACCCAATACTATGTTGTCAAATTTCAACTAAGTCTGTTTAGTCCTTAAGCTAGCCTAAGTCTTAGCATGGTATATTGCAGAAATTAAATAAACAATCAATCATGCAATTGAACTCAAGAATAACAATTTTATCTAATAATGAATATAGTTTTCAGTTTGGCTCCCCCTCGACTAAAGCCACGGTGATGGTTAGGCAAGATGTGAATCTTGTCCTTGGGGATCCAATACTGATTTGATCCAGTCGGTTTGTTCAGGTATAGTTTAGGTACCCATGTCTGAATTTTACCTCTGGACTGATTCAGTACAGCTAAGTATGATCTTTGCCGGGATGGTTCTATAGCCCAATCCGGATCGATTTAGAACTGATTTCTGTTTTCCAAGGATCATGTCAAGACCCTTGGAACCAGATGTAAATCGTTCTAAAGCTGATCTAAGATCCTTAACCTGAGTTTTCAGGGAGGAGTTCTCCTTTTCAAGTTTTTCAACTTGAGTAGGAGTTCCTTCCTGAACCTTCTCGGTTAAGGGTTTAGAGTCAGCTCCCTCTTTCAGGAGTTTTACTTCCTGTCGGAGGGTTTCGACCCGAAGTTTGGCTTTTGCCAAATCTCGAGAAAGAAAAGAAATTAGTTCACTTAATTGCGATCTATTAAAACCTGTTACCTTAATTTCTCCGTCTTCTGTGAAGGTCAGCTCGTCGTCCTCTTGTTCTGGTTCTGACTCTGTCTCAACTTTATCTGATGCGGTCAGAGCTAGGAGGTTGGACTGGGGTGCTTCTTCTTCTTCTTCTGAGGAAGACTCGTCTCAGGTTGCTTGTAGTGCCTTCTTTCTTCTCGTCTTTTTAGTCTCCTTTAGGTTAGGGCACTCTGACTTGTAGTGGCCCTTTTTCTTGCACTCGTAGCAGGTCACATTGGGCTTGTTTGTTGGTTCAGTTGGTTCGTCCTTTCTTCGGCCAGTTTTTCGTTTGTTGGTTCAGTTCTTCAGCTCCTTGTAGTAGCTTCGAGCGAGCCGGACCAACTTAGTTTGATCTCTTTCTTCTTCTTCTGAATCTGAGTCTGAGTTAGACTCGGTTTCAGGTTCAGGCTTCTTCTTCGTTGTCCTTCCAGTTTTGCCTGCAAGAAAAGCAATACCTTTCTCGACCATATTGGTGTTAGTTTGTTCGTGCAGTTCTAGTTCAGAAAATAATTCGTCTAATTTTATTTTAGAAAGATCCCTAGAGACCTTGTATGCATCTACCATAGATGCCCACAAGGTGTTTCTAGGGAAGGCGTTTAGAGCATACCTTATTAGGTCACGATTTTCAACCTTGTGACCTATTGTGTGAAGACCGTTCATTACCTCTTGGATTCGTGCGTGTAGCTGGGCTGCTGTTTCGTTGTCGGCCATCTTGATGGTGTTGAGTTTGTTTAGTAGCAGATCCCTCTTGCTGATCCGAGTATCTGAAGTCCCTTCGTGTAGCTCGATCAGTTTTGTCCATAGCTCCTTTGCACTATTGAAGGGGCCCATGTGGTTCAGCTCTTCCTTTGTCAGCCCGCATTGTAGGGTTTGTGTTGCTTTTGCGTCGGCATCTATCTTGCGTTTAAGGGAGTTGTCCCATTCGTAGTAGCTTTGTGGTTGTCCTTCAGCGTATCGGGGGATCTCCAGACCGGACTGGATGATGATCCACATATCCACCTGAGTTTTCAGGTGGACCTCCATACGACTTTTCCAGTAAGAAAAGTCTTCTCCACTGAAAAGTGAAGGTCTGGCGGTGCTGAATCCCTCTTGCATGGTCATCTGTAACAAACAATTAACAGAAAAACAAATTATCCAAGACTAGGTCTTGGATTAGTAGTGCTGGATAAGGGAAATAAAATATCGAGGGGTGTTGCACCAACCTCGATTAACAAAAAAAATCGAACGAAAAAAAAAATCCAAAATAATAAAGAAAATCCGAAAAGAATTTTTCAAATTGGTGGTTGCACCAAGTTTGAACTTCCCCGCTCTGATACCACTTGTTGGATCGATAGAGTCGATAGAGGGGGGTGAATATCGATAAAACTTTTCGAATTTATGGAGAGAGCAATTTGCACAGCGGAAAGAAATTAAGACACGCGAACACAGTATTTTTTACTTGGTTCGGAGCCTAGGTCGACTCCTACTCCAAGGTCCACGATCGTTGATCGTTTACTTTGGGCAATTCTATATGAACGCAAAATCAGTTTACAGAAAGAGATTTACAAGTATAGCACTATAAACTTTTAATAAAAAAAATTCTTCTGTTACTGACGTCCGGTTGTAGGTTGACTTTCCGGAGTAGCAGGACGTCGTCGCTCAAGTTGGGCAGTTTCTAGAACAAGACGTGAGCACAGAAGAGCGTGGAAGCTTTGGTACGAAGTTGATGTTGAAGGATTGGGCGTTGGGTGCTATTTATAGCACCCAGGGGCGCCCTGGACGTCGGGGGCGCCCTGCCACGTGTCAGCCGATCCGGATTTAGCTCGGTCAACAGTTATCCCATCCGAATAGGGATAAGTTTGACTCTGGGGGCGCCTTGGTCGTAGAGGGCACCTTGGCTGACTTCTTCCACGCAGAAATCTCGGCTCTGGATAAAGCTGAAGCTTCGCAGTCTTAGGCGCGGAGGTGCCCTGGCTGCTGAGGGCGCCTTGGCTGGCAAAGGCGCCTTCGCTGCTGAGGGCGCCTTGCCCAGTAAGCAGCTGAAGCCCTTTTTGCTTCGCTTAGTTCTGGTTCACCTTGAGGGCGCCCTGGACACTCAAGGCGCCTTGCTCAGCTGCTGCCTCACTCCTTTGAGGCTCTCTGAGTTACAGACACACGTTCCTTCGGTCCTGCATCAAGGGTTAGTCCAAAACACAATAAAATAATTAATTATTATTTTATACAGCCTTAGCTGTCTTGGTTCTGACTTTGGTCTCCAAAATAGAGCCCTAGGTCGAACCGACGCCTACTGTTCCCTCGACGGGGAACGCGTCCTCACCTACTCCTCTCGAGAGAATTTACCTGATGCCAACCGCTCCTTTGGTTGGACATTTGCCTGGCGGTCCTTTGCCAGGGCTTGGATGCCGAGCTGTCCTTCGCCCGGTGCCTAGAAGTCCTTCGCTAGGGCTTTTTACCCTGGCATTCCTTCGCCAGGTGCCTAGCATTCCTTCGCTAGGGCTTTTGACTCTGGCATTCCTTCGCCAGTGCCTAGCAGTCCTTCGCTAGGGCTTTTCCTGTACACTAGAGTAACTTGTTAGACAACAAGTAAGACTTAACTTTTGACCTTTGTTGCCATTATCAAAGCACAGGTTTGACCTTGGTGCATTCTGCACCAACATTGGAGACCTTAGATCGGTATCCCAACCCCGATCTATCATGATTGAGTTTTAGACTACCCAACATCATATCTAAACCCTTAGATCCAACCTTGAATCTTTCTAGTGTTTCTCTAACCTATCAAGTTTTTCCCTTAAAGCTTGATTTTCCTTTTCTAGGCTTTTAACCCTAGAATCCATATGTCCTCCTTGGACATTTTTAGACCTACCACCTTTCTAGGCATATGTCTAATTTTTTTGGAATTTTTGCCTTGACCCTTAGGTCTAGTGGTCTTACATTTTTCATGATGCATTGATTTCCAAGGGTTTTGATCTATAATATTAGCTCTACTCCTATGATTATATTTAAATCTGAAATTATGCACAAGTAAGCATTTTTCATGAATTCTAGCATGCATGGATGAATAATTAACATTATTTTTATGCACGGAGGAACTCAAATTTGAATTACATTTTACCTTAAGATTAGGAATTACTTGAAATGGGTTTAGAGTTTACCTCCTTTTTCTTACCCTTTGGACACTTGTCCTTGTAGTGTCCTTTTTCATTGCATCCAAAGCATACTATGTGGTCTTTTGTTCTTGCTTTGATGGAGGTAGGAGCTTCTTCTTGCTCCAGTATGGAAGTGGGTCTCTCCTCCCCCTTAGTCCTCGAGGTGGTGACCTCTTCTTCTTCCCTTGAGGAAGTGGATGATCTCTCACTCTCTTCTTCCTCCTCTTGGGCTATTAGGCTCACTTCCTCTAATTGAACTCGTGTAGGGTTTTCGTGGAATTCTTCTATCTTTTTCCATAGCTCATGTGCATTTTGATATTTCCCTACACCACTCAAAACATTATTAGGCAAAATACTAACTAATATACCAATTACCTTTTCGTTTGCCCCAGATTGTTATTGTTGCTCCTTAGTCCAATATCTAGGTCGGAGTTTCTTTCCATGCTTGTCCTTTAGAACTTCAAAGGGCTCTTCTATTACCATTCTACACTCCCAATCCATTCCAAGCCATGTCATCATTCGCATCCTCCAATAGTTGAAATCTTCATGATCGTAGGGAGGTGAAGTGTAGATGTCATCCCCCAACTTATCTTTCATCATTTTCTCCTCTAGCTAGTGCTCCTTTGGCGGTTAGTCCAATAAGAGTGGTCCTTCACTTTGATACCACTTGTTAGATCGATACGCCTTGCTAGAGGGGGTGAATAGCAATTTTCGATTTGTTCTTCCTACAAGTGTTACTGCGCAAGCGAAAATAATAACAATAAAAATAGACACACACTAACAAACCTATTTACGTGGTTCGGAGATGAAGAGTCCTACTCCATGACAGTCCGTGAGGTGGACGATCTCTCGATCCTTCGACGGATCACTCCCCGGATGCCTTCCGACTAGCTCGTGTAGCTCCTTGTGGGTGTTGAAACCTCACCACAAACTCCAGTACACTTTCTGAGCACTAAGACTACTAATGAGCTCTAACCAAGCTCATTTTGTCAAGAGCTCCTAGCCCAAACTGAGTTCTTTTAAATAGAACTCAGGGCTGTAACTCATACTGGCAGTTGACTGCTCCCAGGGTAGTTGACTGCCCCCACTCAGATTCGACTGTTGACAGCCCAACATTCGAATTCTGGCTACTTACCAGTCGACTGCTCCCAGAGCAGTCGACTGGTCCAGGGTCACAAACCTTCTGTGAGTTTCTGTGTTCGCTGGCAGTCGACTGTTATATCCCCAGTCGACTACCCAGCTTACAAACACACTCTTTCTTACTTCAACGACCCTCATCCACGCGTGCCTTCAGGTATACTCCCTTGGCTTGCCCCTTGAAGTCCTCTTCCACCGGCTATCGTCCCTCGGATGCACACACAAGCCTTCCCTTGGCTTGCCTCCATGCCACCCTTCACGTGTGCCCTTGAAGTCCACTTCGCAGCTTGCCCTTGGAGTCCTCCTCACTCGACTCTTGTTCCTTCATGACTCAGCTAACTCTTCACTAGCAGCCTTGACTGTTGCCTTCGCGCCCTCTTCGTCTTCGGCTCCCGTCCCTCGGATGCACACAAGCCTCCAGCTTGTCTCCATGCTATCCTTCACGTATGCCTCAAAGTTCACGCCCCTCGGATCACCATCCCTGCTATACCAAGGTCCCTCGGGTGCACACAAGCCTCTAGCTTGTCTCCATGCCACCCTTTACCGTACCCAAGCTGTCCAGCTAAGTCAATATGTGTAACCTACACATCCTGCACACTCACATAGACATATTAGAACACAAGGGTAAACCTAACTTAAACCCTTTTCCCGAACATCAAAACACATGGTCACTCCAGACCATAGATTGCCTCAACATTTAGGACTACAAATTAAACAAATTAGGGATGAAAATTATATTCACCAAACAAAATATGCTAGAGAATTAATTAAGAAATTCAAGATAGAAAACTCAAATGACCTAAATACTCCTATCACCATTAATGCTAAGATGGATAATGATCCTGAAGGTAAGTCAGTTGACTTAAAATATTATAGAAATGCTATAAGGAGCCTAATTTACCTAACTGCTAGTATACCTGATATTCTTTTTGCAATGGGTATTTGAGCCAGATACCAAACCTGTGCTATGAAATTTCACTTAACTGCAGTTAAGAAAATTCTTAGATATATTAAAGGCACATTAAATGTAGGTATGTGGTACCCTAGAACTTCTAACTTTGAGTTATTAGGATTTTCTTACTCAGATTAATTATGCCGGATGTAAATTAGATAGGAAGAGTACAAGTGAAAGTTGTCAATTACTATGTCAGAGTCTAGTCAGCTAGTGCAGTAGAAAGCAACATTGTGTTGCCTTATCTACAACTGAAGCAGAGTATGTTGTCTTAGGGGAATGTGTAGCTCAACTCTTATGGATGATGCATACCCTTAGGGACATCAACTTAGACTATGCCCAAACCAAGGTTTATATTGATAATATCATTTCTAAAAAAAATCTAATTCACCACTCTAGAACTAATCATATAGAAGTGAAATATCACTTTGTTAGAGACCATGTAGCTAGGGGTGAGATTGTCCTTCAACATGTTGACTCTAAATCTAACCTGGCAGACATTTTTACTAAACCCTTACCTGAGTCTGAGTTCAGTTCATTAAGAAGGCAGCTTGGAATGTGCTTAGTAGAATAGGTCTTCTTTTGTTTGCTTTTGATTTACTCATCTTCTTAAATTTTTTTTAGGTTTCAAATACTGTACTTAAGTTTTTAAAACTCTATCAAAACTCGATGTTTTCGAAACATAGTTTATTTTTTACTTTAAAACTACTCCTTTTAAAACTAGGGTCTTTCTTTGACATGAACTTAGCTTAGGCTTAACCCTAGTAGACATTGCTCCTATAGTTCTAGCAGCCAACATCTCACAAGCACATTAGGACTAACTTGATTGACAATCTAGACTGGGTTGAGATGTTTAAGACTATTGTCTTAGACTTAAGATGCTTCAATTCAGTGCATCGAAACAAGTTGGGGTACTGTAAATGCAATTCATATTAATCAAGTCAAGTATTTTGGCTAACTTAATTGATTTATGAAAAACACTTGACTTGACTCACCCAAGTGAAAGTTGTTGTTTGTTGCAGTCAGCAAGTAGCTAACAGGTCTGACAGGTGCCTGAAAGGATTTTTATTTTTTTCCAAGATGTTTTAATACATTTTTTAATTTTCATTCTTGGACTCAAAATGAAGATTCCTAGGCTTGACCTAAACATATTTTTCTACCTACATTTTACTATGTTTTAAATTTACATGGGCATCAATTTTTTTTATATGCTATCTTACTTAAACTAAATTGCTCTGATACACTTAGTTTTTCTTACTTAGTTATTTTATGCTCTGATACATTTCTTACCCTTATATTATATAATTTTGATATATGACAATGTGGGAGAAAAATAAAGAGTTCAAAGTGAATTCAACGTGTTTTCAATATATTTTCTAAGTGTTAGGAATATTTGGATAAAAAAGAATGAGTTCAAAGTGATTTCAAAAAGTTTCAAAGTATTAGAAAAGTTTTTCAAAGTGTTAGAAAAGTTTTTCAAAGTATTAGAAAAGTGGGCTAAATTTTTTTAAGTATTTCAAAAAGCTCAAAGTATTTTTTCGGGTTTTCAAAAAGGCAACTTAGTCTCGGAACTATTTAAATCATACTTAAAAGAAGACTATGTCCAGTTTTTGAAAATATATTTGATTAAGGGGGAGATAACTGGTTAATGGGGAGAGCTAAAAAAATAAAATTTTATTTCCCTATTTTAAACCTATTTATTTAGCTTAACTTTGAATTTGGTTGCCATAATCAAAAAGGAGGAGATTGTTGGTGCCGGAAGCACCAGATAGAACCTTGTTTTGATAAGTGGCAAAGGGTTCAAGTTAAGCTGGTTTATTGGTAATGGCAAACTTGTGAAGCTTGCAGGAAAGACCTAGGTATTTAGGCAAGAAGTCTTGACTTGCAGGGTTGAGCACGAAGTCCTGGTCGGGGATCGGGGAACGAAGACTTGGTGAGTGATGCCAAGCATGAAGTCTTGGTCCTGGGGATCGAGCAGAAGACTTTGTTGAGAGGGGATCGCATAGAGGAGTTGAGACGGGTCCAGGTCGAACGTTGTCGAGTTCCGAGTTCTGGGAGGCCGAGCAAAACTCCAACCGGAGGTTCCGGGTGGCAGCAGGTACACTCTCCTGAGAGGAGTAGGCGAGGATACGTTCCTCGACGAGGATACGTTCCTCGACGAGGATACGTTCCTCAACGAGGATACGTTCCTCGTCGAGGATATGTTCCTCGACGAGGAAACAGTAGGCGTCGGTTTGACCTAGGGTTTCAGGTGAAGCCTAAATGTCAAGACCAAGACAGCACAGGTTGTAAATCCTTACATGCATGAATTCTATTTATTATTATTGTGGAACTAACCCTTGTTGCAGATGAAGAAGTTGACTCAGTTGGAATAGGACGCCTGAATAGGACTCAGGCACCTGGGAGTTGGCAAAGGGTGGCTGAGCTGGCGCAACAGTGAACCTTGCGTGGCGAGGGCTGAGTGGAGGTGCCACATTGGCACTCAGGCGCCTGAGCCAGGATAGAATATGACTGCACAGTGGATAGACTTACCACCCGAGACGCTTCGACTAGGGTGCCTGAAAGGCCTTTCAGGCGTCTGAATAAGGACTATATAAAGGGGTCGAGAGCAGCACTTCATAATAACAACCAATACTTTGCAATCAGTTCGTTCTCCTGTGTACTCTGCGATTAAAGTCTCGACAACGCCGAAACGTCATTCAACTCTCCGAGCGAAGAACTTCAATTCAAGAAGTTCTATATATTTGTTTTAAGTTTTGCACACTAAAGTATTGTAATCTGTACATTCTTTCGACTAATAGTGATTGCCTAACGCAAACGATCAAGGATCATGGGTCTTGCAGTAGAAACCGGTCAAGACTCTGAAGCAAGTAAAATTGACTTGTGTTAGCGTGTGTGTTCTATTTTTCCGCTGCATACTCGATTGTTTTAAATTCCGAATTTTCTTATAAGCGATATTCACCGCCACCCTCTATCGCTCATCTCGATTGTACACAACGTCCTAAGGTTGGCCCTTCATTTGGAGAAAAAAATTCCTACAAAATACGTCGTAGTTGGGGATCGAACCATGAATGCTAGGATGACAATTAGTAGCTCTTCCGCTACACTATAGTCCCAAGGGGATGTTATATGTAATATAAAAATGATTAACAAGGTTGTAAATCCATACATTCATGAATTCTATTTATTATTATTGTGGAACTAACCCTTGTTGCAGCTGAAGAAGTTGACTCAGTTGGACTAGGGCGCCTGAATAGGACTCAGGCGCCTAGGAGTTGGCAAAGGGTGGCTGAGCTGGCGCAACGGTGAACCTTACGTGGCGAGTGCTGAGTGGACGAGCCATGTCGGCACTCAGGCGCCTGAAAGGGATTAGAGCACCTGAGTCAGGATAGAATTTGACTGCACAGTTGATAGACTTGTCGCCCGAGACGCTGCAACTAGGGCACCTGAATGAGGACTATATAAAGGAGTCGAGAGCAACACTTCATAATAACAACCAATACTTTGCAATCAGTCCGTTCTCCTATGTACTTCGCGATTAAAGTTTTGACAACACCAAAACGTCATCCGACTCTCCGAGCGAAGAACTTCAACTCATTCAAGAAGTTTGTTATATTTGTTTTAAGTTTTGCACACTAAAGCATTGTGATCTGTACATTCTTTTGACTGATAGTTATTGCCCAACGCAAATAATTAAGGATCGTGGGTCTTGCAGTAGGAGCCGTCAAGACTCCGAAGCAAGTAAAATTGACTTGTGTTAGAGTGTGTGTTCTATTTTTCCGCTGCGTACGCGATTGTTTTAAAATCCGAATTTTCTTATAAGCGATATTCACCCCCACTCTCTATCGCTCATCTCGATCGTACACAACGTCCTAAGGTTCATGCTTCATTTGGAGAAAAAAATTCATACAAAATATGCCTTAGCTAGGGATCAATCCGCGAATGCTTAAGATGACAATTAATAACTCTTTCGCTACACTATAGTCCCAAGGGGATGTTATATTTAATATAAAAATGATTAACAAGGTTTTGTCAACCTTTGGAGTTTCCTATTGGCCGTCATGGTAAATCGCAAAATATGGACGGTTCAGAAGTCCAGCATCCCAGGTTTCACGCTCCATTTGAAAAGAAAATTTCTACAAAATACGTCGTAATTAGGGATCAAACCGTAGATACCTGGGATGATAACTAATCACCTTTCTATTGCACCATAACCCCGGGTAGCGGAAGGTTAGCTTGGAGATTAAATGGATGGTCTAGTTTAAATCTAAGGGCCAGGTTTAATTGCTTGTCGATAAAAGCCTAGCGTTTAAGGTTTTTGATTAACCTTATTATCTCTCTTTCCTCTCTGTTTTTTCGCCGCTCACGAAGGAAAATGGAAAAACCTTTTCTTCCGCCGCTGCTCGAAGAAACGGAGCCGCCTCCTTCACCCGACGCCATCGCTGGACCCCGGAGCTCTTGAAGCCGCCGGCCGTGTGAGGTGGTTGTCATCTCCGTCGAGAGGAAGCATTGGTCGGCGTTGGACGCCGGCAGGCGAGACGTAGCCCAGGCGCCGCCAACCCACAAGGAGCCGGAGCCCCTTGCTACCGCCGCCTAAAAGGAGGTCGCTGCCCTTTGTTGTCTCTCCTTCGCACGCCGAGATTCCTTCACGTTGGAATGTGAACAGCAAAGGTGAAGCAATTCACGTTGTGAACAGCAAAGCAACTAATGTTGCCGGGATTGCTTGACCAATTGGAACGTCAAACTATTCACGTTGTAACAGCCAAGAAATTGAAGCTGTTGACATTGCTGTTGACCAAGCAATTGAAGCTGTTCACGTTGTTGCCAAACAAGATGTTCATTGGAGCACGCTGACCATTGGCTGCTTCCCGAAAATTCCAGCAAGGCTGAAATTTGTTCAACCAGCCAGATCTTGCAAGCGCCAGCTAAATCAGTTTAGCCGCCACGAACCTGCTGCCCTCTTTTCGGCAGCAATGTTCTAGCCTCCGAATAGTAGCCTTATGGCTGCCGTTCAACTCGATTGGTACTACCGGATTGCCTTGAATCACTGGGTACCAATTCGAGATGAGATCCCTCTCATCATTTCACCTCCCCCTCCGGCTAGTACTGAAGCGGAGATACAATTCGTGACTTTGCAAAGTCGCCTACAAGATAACTCGGCGTGTTGTTGGTTATTGATTTCAATACCACTTCAGATGATTTCGATAAAAGCTAACCTTCCGAGGCTATCACACTCTCTATACAAGGTTCAATAATGAACTCGTAAAGTACGAGTGCTTCCTGATTTATCTTGGCGGCCGGTAGAAAATTTCCGTATGGCCGAGTCGGTCACCTAAGATTGATTGAAAAAACCTGTTAATCGTAATAATGAACTCGTAAAGTATGCCTAGCTTTAATTTATTTATGTAAAAATTTATATAAGATGTATTTTTGTACGTGTGTGGTGTGTAATTAGTTTATTATTATTTTTATTTTTATTGTGCGTATTTGTGAAATGTGTGTTTAGCACGCACAGCATCGGACATTAACCCAACAGTATCAAGCGAGATGAACAACCACCACTATTGCTGCTATTCAGATGCTAGAACTCGCTGTTCTGAACATGAGTTAGTCAGGAGTTGTTTATGTTCACGTGCCAACCAGCTTGATCAGCAAGGTCAGCAACTTGTTGTTCACGTTCCAATTGTTGTTCACGTTTTTGACCGGCAACAACATAAGTCGCTTCTGCTTATGCCAAAACCAATTCAGATTCCAATTTTATTTGATACTTGAATAGTAAGAGGTTCACTTCGGATTATATTTTCATATTTGTTGGAGACACTATATCTTGAAAGATCACCAAACAGATGCTAGTAGTCACTTTTACAATCGTGATAGAGTCGGTAGTATGCTACAAAACATCCAATTACGAGATTTGACCGTGGAACTTCATCATAGTATTATAAATCATTGATGATATTGATAGATCATTGAGGATCTATTATGATAATAAAGTTACAAAACTTTATGCCAAGAACAATCGTAGTTCGTCGGAGTCTAGCATGTCGATATCAAATTTCTAACAGTTAAAGAAAGAGTTCAAAGTCGGTCATGGTAGAAAAAATCAACATAGATTCCATGTTAGCAGATCTACCCAAGGGCTTGGTGTAGGATCTAGGAGAGTGATTAGGGGGGGGGGGGGGGGGGCAGGGGAGGGGGGATAGCGTTCTTTAAAAATTCCGAATTTGGATGTAGAATAACAAGTACATAGTGGAAGTAGAGTAAAGACAAAAACAAAGCAACGCTAATGCATGTTTATTTTTACTTAGTTCGGAGTTTGTGACGACTCCTATTCCAAGGCTTATGGTCTTTGACCGTTTACTTTGGACAATCCACTATCAACTTGTGAATGATGATTACAATGATTAAATCAATGAAAGAATGATTAGAGTATACCAACGATTTAGAAGTGTAGAAAGAAGAGCGTTATTGTTGGAGCAGCATTTCAGCATCATAGAACAACTTTTGGCGCATTACACAAGAGCAAAAGATGTAGAAAACTTGATCTCTAAAGCACTGGTTGAAGACCCTTTATAAAGGGTATCTTGGACCCCTGTATAACCATATGACACCCCCATTTTTATGACGTGGCGGCTACTTTTTGAAAATTAATCCAGAAACTCTATCCACTCCTGACCCCGTTATCATCCCGGGCGCTTGTATGGTGATATGGCTTGGCCAATCCCCATGTGACAACTCAGCCGACTGCTGGTTGAGTTTGTTGGGGTCCTGGGAGCCTATATGCTCTCGGGCGCCTATATACTTGCAAGCGCCGGGCTCTAGGGCGCTTGACTCATTCTAGCCCCCTTGGAGCCCTTTTCTTCTAGCCTTTAGCTTAGACTTTTGCACCTACAAAGCTAGCATAGACAAATATAGAAATGTGCATTCGACAGCTCGGGCTGTCCGATCTTGAGTTTTAAGTTTCGATCGAAATCTTAGGTCGAACCAACGCCTACTATTCCCTCTTCCGGAGAACACCTCCTCACATTCTCCTCCTAGGAGAGTTTACCTATTGTCGACCTCGGTTGGACTTTTTCTCAACCTTTGATCTCGACTCGGAAACTCTCGACGTCTGATCCTCGACCAGTCTCAACTCTTGCCCATTGTCCTCGATATCAGGACTTTGTTCCCTAGCTCTCGGCTAGGTATTAGTGCTCAACATTTGGCTAGGTCTTCGTTTCCTAGCCCTCGACCACGACTTAGTGTCTAACTCTTGGTCAGGTCTTCGTTGTCCAACCCTCATCCAGGACTTAGTGCCTAGCTCAACTAGGTCTTCGTTGAACAATTTGTCAATATCAAAACAATATTAGATCGGTGTTTCTAGTACGAACAATCTCTCCTTTTTGATTTATGGCAATCAATTCAAAGTTAAGGAAAAATATAAGCAAATAACAATCTTTTTTTTATAAAAAACTTAGCATGAATAAAACTTATTTATTTAGAAAATATTTTCAAAAATAGATTAAGTTTTAAACATGCTTCCCCTCAATTATAACTCTCCCCTGTAATTTTGAAAATCTATAATTTTCTAGGATATACTTTTTTTGAAATGAAAAATCTTAAATTAAATTTTGAAAATAATTGTGAACCTTTATTTTTCTTTCCCCCTATGGCATATATGAAAAACTAAGTTGAAGGAGAATTTCTAAGTAAAAAATAATTAAAATAATTTTTTAAAAATTTGAAAATATTTAAGTCCAACAAAATATTAAGTATCAAAGTGCGGCAAAACAAGACTTTGGTTTTCAAAAATTGGAAAGAATAATATAGTTTTTGCAAAAAAAAACTAAGTAACAATGATAGTTTTTTGCAATAATAATATATTTATTTATTTTTAAAAAAATCAAAATAATGATGGTTTTTGCAAAAAAAAAAAATCTAAGAAAACAATAGTTTTTCACAAATAAGTTTTAAGTGAAAAATAAATGAATTTTAAGTAAAGGTTTGGAAAAATAATAGGTTTTTGAAACAATTTCAAAGTAAGAATCAAGGGAAAATTATAAATAATGTTTTGCAAAAAAAATGTGGAAAAATAGAAGTAAGTTATTTCTAAGGAAATAAACAGTTAATTCAGATGAGTAGCTAAAGCAATAATGGAGAGATTTAAGAAACAAAGTTTAGCCATCCATTTTTGAGTCTATGTATGATTTTAAAAATAAAAGTCCATGTTAATTTTGAAAATAATAGATTGAAAAATATTCATTTATTTTCCTTAGGTACATGTCTAACTTAAGTTACTTGCTAACTATCACAAGATAGTAAAATGATTAATCAGGTTTTTTCAACCAACCTCGGATGATCGGTCCGGTCTCACGAAAGTTTCTCATCGGCCGCCAGTGTAAATCGGAAAGCGCTCGCAGTGGGCGGTCTAGAAGCCCAGCGTCCCAGGGTTCGCGCCTCATTTGGAGGAAAAATTTCTACAAATACGTCGTAGCTGGGGATCGAACCGTGAATACCTGGGAAAGTGACTATTAGCCCTACTACTGCACCATAGCCTCGGAGGCAACTATCACAAGATAGTAGCTTTTACTTTTGTTAGTCAAATTAAGTAATATCATACAGTTAGGTTTGCTCAACAGGATTCTTTAAATTGATTAATTTGTGATAATTTAATGCCCACACTTGTATCAATGCACGGATATAAACATCTTAATTTTAGACAAGGACCTAAGCATTTCAACCCTTTCTAAGTTATAACAAGCAAGGTAAACATAATGTGTTTATGAGATGCTGACTTCTAAATCTATAGATTCATGCTTTCTAGAAGTAAGACCTAGGCTAAGTTCATAATAAAAAACTCTTAGTTTTGAAGGGAGTATGTTTTTAAAACTAAGAACGAATAAAAACAAATAATTTTTGAAAAGATATAGTTTTTAAAAATTAAGAAAACACTTATGTTTTTAAAACGATATAGTTTTAAAAACTATTAGGAAAAAGAGATATGAAGAAAAAAAATAAAAAAATATATTCCACTGAGCACATTCCTATTTATATAAAAAAATATAAAAACTAGCATTTAAAGCTAATTTACCAAGCATATTCAAATTTAGATAAATGATAAAAAAAGCTAGCATATCTAATATACATGATATAAATAGCAAAATACAAGATAGCCTAAAGTTGTATCTAAGGTAGGTCTACAAGGACCATCAAGCACAAGTCAAACCAAAATGCAAGTCAACCACAAGCCAGACATAAGTCAACATCAAATGCAAGTCAAGTCTATGATGAAGAGACAGGATGCCATGAACGGTACGTCTCCATCATCTCCTCATGTCTGCTTCCTCCTCCTCCTCCCAAGGGTGAAAAATTGGCGGCTCAATCCGGACACCTCGTAGGATATATCCTGCCGGAGTCTGATCACCTCGTGGGTTATATCCTATCGTAGTCCAGTCATGGAGTCCTCTAAATTGATGACTAGCTGCTCTATGGTAGGAGGTGGTGGAGAAAAAGAAGGGATATCCCTATGGTCTACAAGATCATCATCGTCTACCTCCTAATCTAAATCCGCTTGAGGCTGCCCCTGTGCTCTCCAAGACATGACCCCGTTGACATATATTTGAATGGTGGCTAGGGAGATGCTCCTGATCCCAACAATATCAAACCTGCTCAATCTAGTCGCCTCACCTACACTAGTATCAAAACCCAAGCCTCTTAGTAGGGCAGTTAAAATATGACAGCTTGGTGTATGAACTCTGCCCCTAGTGGCAATGCTGGAGGTAGGGATGGTAATTTTCGCCGAATCCGATGGAGGATCCAATATCCAATCCGAATTGAGGAAGACCTGGTCGAGGGTTGGGCACCGAAGATCTGTTTGAGGACTGGGCACAAAGACCTATTCGAGGGTTGGGCATGAAGACCTAGTCCGGAAGACTGGGCACGAAGACTTGGTCTGGAAGATTGGGCACAAAGGCCTGACCGGGGGTCTAGCACCAAAGACCTGATCCAGAAGATCGGGCAGAAGACTTAGCCTAGCGAGGACAACGGACAGAAGTAGGGACAGGTCAAGGTATGGACATCTTGAGATCTGGAAGCTTCAGAGGTTGAGCAAAATGTAGGATCGGTGGCGTCGATAGAGGGGGGGTGAATATCGACTCCAGCTTCATTTTGTCTTTGAGTCTTTCGTTCGTTCAACTTTGTAATCAAATCATTAGTAGCACAGTGGAATAATAAAAGTAAAAGATAACAAAAACAGCAGACACGCGGGATTTATTTACTTGGTTCCTAACCCCCCAAGGTTAGTACATCCAAGGCCTATGTAGTCAGCGTGAGTCCTCTAGTGGACTCCTTTTCAGAATTTTTGAAGGTGGAGAAAACCCATCTTACAATATGATTTTACAAGTACAAAAAGATAAACTGAAAAACAACTTGTAAACAAAAAGCAAACTAATAGAAAAGAAGATTCGACCAATTCGGAAGTCCGATGTGTAGCGCACCTCCTCCTGGAGCCTCCCTGGATGCAGAGCTTCGACTTAGCACTTTTGCCTTGAATAGAATGAATAAGCGGATCTGAAACTTGATTATCTGAAGTGAGGGGTCGAACCCCCTTTTATAGTATGCTCCCAGGCACCCTAAAGCCCATTGAGGCGCCTAACCGTGGTCAAAACCTTATCCGAAGCAGCGAACTCTACGTAGGGGATAGGATTTGTATCTCAAGCATCTGGGATGCTTTCAGGCACCTAGGTTCCAGGCGCCTGAATCCATTCAGGTGCCTAGGTTCTAGGCACCTGAATCCATTCAGGCACCTGGGAACCTTTTTCCCAACCTTTGTTTGTTTTGCGTTTGTTCTCCTATCTTGCCTCCAACTCTAGGTACCTAGAAGATAACAAAACACACAACAAACAGACAAACAATCTTATGCCTTATTTGATTGATAGCCAGAGTTGTCTGGTTTTGACTTTTGAATTTCAACTGAAATCGTAGGTCGAACCGACACCTACTGTTCCACTTTCCGAGGAACGCATCTTTCACCTACTTCAATCTGGAGAAGCTACCTTTTGCTAACCGGGACCTCCGGTTGGGCTTTTGCTCGGCCTCCGAAAACCCAGATCTCAAGACGAAAACACATCCGATCCTCAACCCGTCTCTACTTCTGTCTGCGATCCTCTGTCGACAAAGTCTTCTTCTTGGTCCCCCGGACCAAGACTCTCGGATCTTGAGACGTTCAATCCTCTACCCATCTCTACTTTTGTCCATAGTCCTCGCTTGGCAAAGTCTTCGTTGCCAGATCCCCGACCAAGATGTGAGACCGGTGCCGTCGATAGAGGGGGGGGGGTGAATATCGACCGTCAAAAACTTCGTAAGACTTTCGTAAGACTTCTGGACTTAGAGCGTTAGTGCAGCGGAAACATAAAAGTAAAACAAAAGAAAACAAAACAGGGGACACAGCAGGTTTATTTACTTGGTTCCCAACCCCCCAGGGTCAGTTCGTCCAAGGCCTATGCACTCGGCGTTGAGTCCACTAATAGTCTCCTTTCCAGAATTTCCGGAGGCGGAGAAACCCATCTTACAGTGTAGAAGTTACAAAGACAAGTATTGAAAAATAAGTACAGTAACTTTAAAAGCAAACCGAACACAGAAAGTGAAGCTCGGCCGATCTGGACCTCCGAAGTGTCGCGCACTTCCTCCTGGAGCCTCCCGGTCGTAGAACCTCGTCTTTAGCGCGTTGTTGTCGGTCGGAATGAATAGAATCGTAGTAGGGAAGTGTGTTGGAAGCAGAGGGGTCGAAGCCCCTTTTATAGCCCTCCTGGGGGCGCCCTGGTCGACGGGGGCGCCCCGGAAGACTCGGTCAACTCTTATCCTTGCGCCTACCTCGCCGCAGGTGATAAGAACTTTGACCAGGGCGCCCCGGATGACTCGGGCACCCCCTTGAGGGCTTATCCTGTGTTCTGGCTTCGAAACAGCAAAACAACTACTAATTAGGGCGCCCCGGACGCTCCGGGCGCCCCGGTTGACACCTGTTCTGCAAACACACATTTGCTGCATGTATAGTACTGCCTGGGGGCGCCCCGGACGCTCCGGGCGCCCTCATGGACACCTGTTCTGCACACACACACAAGTGCACATCTTTGCACTGGCTGGGGGCGCCCCCCATGCTGGGGGCGCCCTGGCTGCTGGTTTTCAGCCTTCTACATTTGCTTGCTTTGTCTTCTTCTCTTGGTACCTGCAAGATATATATATGCAAAGCAAGTATACATAAAATATTAATCTTACGAACTTGGTTTGGACTTCGAATTGGCACGCAATCCTAGGTCGAACCGACGCAAACTCTTACCCCCGAGAAAGCGCCTTTCACCTACTCCTTTCAGGAGATGGTTGCCGCCCGGTCCTTCGGGTGGACTTTTGCCTAGCCGCCCTTCGCTAGGTCTTGGATACCAAGCATCCCTTCGCTTGGTGCCTAGCAGCCCTTCGCTAGGTCTTGTTTCCCTGACAGCCCTTCGTCAGGTGCCCAACAGCCCTTCGCTAGGACTTGTTCCCCTGACAACCCTTCGTCAGGTGCCTAGCAGCCCTTCGCTAGGACTTATTTTCCTGACAGCCCTTCGTCAGGTGCCTAGCAGCCCTTCGCTAGGTCTTTTCTTTCTGACAACCCTTCGCCAGAGCCTAGCAGTCCTTCGCTAGGTCTTTTTCGTTCTGGCAGCCCTTCGCCAGAGCCTAGCAGCCCTTCGCTAGGTCTTAGGGTTTCCATGCCTAGCTTAACTAGGACTTTTCTCAGGCTTAGGTTACTTCTCCTTCGCTCCCCTTTGTCTGTTCAACATATTACTGACTTAAGTACATTGTCAAACATTAAAACACATAAAGGAGAACATTATTGATGCAATTTGCACCAACAATCTCCCCCTTTTTGATGTTTGACAATAACTTAAGTTAGATTGGTTTAAGGGCTAAATTGCTATCCTTGGGATAGAATAAAAGGTATAGGTTTTGGGAGAGTAAAAAATATTCTAACTGAAAAAAAATTCTAACTTAAGCACTCTCTCCCCCTTTGTCATGCATCAAAAAAACTTGCATCAACAATAAAAAACTTTGAATTTTTGTTTTGAAAATACTTAGTGCAATTTTGTTTTTAAAAAATTGCATAAAAAATGCTCTAGGTTTAAAATATAAGTATTTTGAAAAGATGATTTGTAAGGAGTGCAAGTACTTTTAAAAGATTATTTAAATCCCTTTTTGAAAAACTATAAGTATATTTTTTGAGAAATTAAGTACTTAACAATACATTTGAAAATATTTTTTTTTCAAAATTAAGAATATTGGTTTTGAAAGACATAAGTACTTTTTTTTTTGAAAATATTTTACTTGATTGAGTTTCTTTTCCAGTCTGACACCATCCTAGGAAACCTTGTTGACCACAAGGGCATTTCCTAAGTGTCCTGGAAAGTTTTCAAACAAGTAAATATTATGATAATATTTCACAAAGTATGTGCTGAAAAACTGTGTAAATTTTGAAGATCTAATATTTTACTTAACTTGGTATATTTTCCAGTCTGACACTATCCTAGGAAACCTTGTTGACCACAAGGACATTTCCTAAGTGTCCTGGGAATTTTCCAACCTAAGTAACTATTATTTCAAAATCATTTCATAAGTCACACAAATTTTAACAAGTGGTATTTTGAAAAACATAGATTTTTAGTATTTTCAAAGCATGTAATTGAATAATTCTTTTAATTTGACCTCCCCCTAAACTTGACTCAGTCCTGGGAAGCTTGTTGACCACAAGTACTCTTCCTTTGAGTCTTAAGGTTTGATTCAAATCAAAGGAATTTTCTAATAATAAAAAAATAGTTTAAGACTTGAAAAAATTTGACTCAGACTCCCCCTAAATCTGACACATCCTAGGAGTCCTTTTTAGATTATGAAGTGGACATTCCTCTGTATCTTTAGGGTTTATCAGAATCAAAAGAACAGGTAAACATTTGATTTTTGCAATAGGTAAAATCTTTTTCGAAAAGCCACAAGTGATAACGATTAAAGCATGATTTTCGAAAAGATATTTTCAAATAATAGTAATGTTTTTAAAGTGCAGTTTGAAAAATATGAAAAGCACTCCCCCTGCATCAATGCCGTTTGACTCTATCTAAGTGCCCTAAGGAACTTTAGTGTTGTCCTAAGAGGCTTGTGTCTAATTGCGTGAGTCAATCAATTTTTGAAAACAATATACCTTTTTTTGAAAAATGTGTAATATATATAATCAATCAGACAAGCATGAATTCCATAAAAACATTATTATGTTAAAGCTCTATTTTGAAAAATATATTTTTAGGAAAATATTCTAACAATTTTGAAAAACAATTTTGAAAAATATTTTTCAATTCATTAGTCCTTAACATCTCACCCATTTTAGATATATCAAAACAACAAGCATGATTGCCTTATAGGTGTATTGTGAGATGCTTGAATCATTTTTCATAAATTATTAAATCTAAGATTTAATTGAAATTTATGTTAGATTCGAATTTGACAAAAGACAATTTGAATTTGAATTTCAGAAATTGGCTTCCAGGTCTTGGCGAGGCACTAGGCCTTCTTTGGCCGTAGCCTTATGGGATCATCCACCCTTTCCTTGACAAAGCCTTTTAATGAAATTTCATTTTTAAATTGAATTAGGTCATTTTCTGGTCTAACTAGCTTGGGTCTTGGATCGGTAGCTTCGGCTGGTTTCACCAGTCTAAAGAGACCAAGTAGACTTGATCTTATTAGAGTTGGTTTCCCCAACGTACTATCATCTCACCTCCTCCCAATACTGTGTTGCCAAATTTCAATTATCTTTCTCTTATGACCTTTCTAAATTATGCATAAAATTTAAATATGAATGACATGTCATATATTTTAAGGAAAATATCAAATGCATGGCATGGCAATTATGCATGAGTCAAACAAGTCAAGGCATTTTATTTTTGTTTCTAAAAATGTATCAAATTCTCGATTTGATACATATCGTGTGAACCTACGAATATGTCAACCCACTTTGACATATTTGATTTTATTGAATTAATTGTTGCGATTTGGGTAAGGTTTTAGTTTGGTTCAGGTTTAAGTGATTTAAGATCTTGATTAGATTTAGTTGAATTAAAATTGAGTTGATTTGAATTAACTGATTTAAAGTGAATTAATTGAATTAATTTGAATTAAGGCGAATTAATTGAATTAATTTGAATTAAGGCGAATTAATTGAATTAATTTGAATTAAGGTGAATTAATTGAATTAATTTGAATTAAGGTGAATTAATTGAATTAATTTGAATTTAATTGAATTTAATTGAATTATATGAATTAATTCAAATTTAATTGAATTATATGAATTAATTCGAATTTAATTGAGCTTAATTGAATTATTTAAGATTTAATTAATTAATTTGAATTTTTTAGGAATTAATTAATTTGAATTTGAATTATTAAGACTTAATTAATTTGAATTCGAATTATTGAGAATTAATTAATTTGAATAAGAATTAATTAATTCGAATTAGAATTATTAAGATTTGATTTGAATTTAATTATATTTAATTAAGATTTAATTAATTTGAATTTAATTTGAATTTAAATAATTAAGATTTAATTAATTCGAATTTAATTTAAATTAATTTGAATTAATTTGAATTTAATTAGATTTAATTTGAATTAATTGGATTTAATTTGAATTAATTTGAATTTAATTTGAATTTGGATTTAATTTGAATTAATTTGGATTTAATTTGAATTTAGATTTAATTTGAATTAATTTGGATTAATTTGATTTAGATTTAATTTGAATTAATTTGGATTAATTTGGATTAAT
>JAGFNQ010007062.1:0-62984 GCA_024364735.1 Boesenbergia rotunda | reverse complement strand
ACCAGGGCCAAGACCTTGGAATTGGACACCTGGATTTCTTTAACGACGCCCTTGGACGCGGGTACTGGCCTTATAAAATAAAATAGCTTTTCTTTCTTTCTTTCTTATCTGTAAATGCCTTGGCATTTTCTGGAGCACCTTGCGTGCTAAAAATCCCTAAGTCTTGACTTTTGGGGGATTTCTTAAGGCCTTGGCCTTTTCTTTTCTTATCTTTATCTTTTTTTTCTTTTTTCATAGCTTTTCTTGGACCCTAAACTCACATAGGGTATTAATCAACATATATAAGCATATAATGAACTAAGATCACATGCAAAACTCAAACAAAAAGGAATATCTCTTCTAAAAACTTTTAAAGGAATTCTCGCGGAAAAACCGCCTCTTACTGGCAGGTGAGCAGTACTTACATTGATATCTTGGACTTACAACCAAGATTAACGTCTAGGACTCGAGAGAAACTTGAGATCTCGGAGAATTCTTCACGTCTACGCGTTCCTCTCGCCGCGGGGATCCGAATATAGAATTATCTCTTGGAGAAGAGCCTTGACGGCCCCCTAGAGCTTGGTGTAGTTTCGCCAAGAAGAGGAGGGGTCGGCGTGAGGGTTTGGAGAGGAGAGAAAATAAAACTTCTCTCTTTAATTACCTATTTATACTTATGGGGCGGATTAACCTAACTACACCTTAAATATAGGTCTCTCCATCCTTTTCTGTGCTTGATACCCTAGCCCAGCTGGTCGCGCGCGTTTCTGGTTTCGTGCTGGTCGCGGGTTCGATCCACCAGCTGCACTTAATTGGTTTTTCCATTTATACTTATGGGGGCAAATCGACCTTAGTACCCCTTAAATATAGGTCTCTCCTTGCTTTTCTGTGCTTGATACCCTAGCCCGGCTGGTTGCACGCGCGGCTGTTTCGTGGTGGTCGCGGGTTCAATCCACCGGCTGCCCTTAAACGTTTTTATTATTTTTCTTTTTCTTTTTCTTTTTCCAAAAATACCAAACGGACTCGGAAAATTCCATAAAAATACTCTAAAAATTCCTTAAAATATCTAGAATATTTCTAAACCATTTCTAAATAATTCTAAGGACTTTAAGTACTAATAATGGAAATTTTAGGGCGTTACAAATTATAGAGCAAGGTGTTAGCATTCCATAAAAATCTTACGCAAGGCCAAGTAGTGGAAGAGCCCAAGGAAATGAGCTCAATGGTCCAGGAAAAGGAGAGGGACAAATTGGATGAAGAAATGAGCTCAACATCCGAAGATGAGAAGGAAGAAGAAAAAGATTCATCCATCACATCAAGTGAAGTGGCACAAGAAAGTGAAAGATCATCCACGTCATCAAGGGAAGAAGAAGAGATCTCCACTTCAAGGATTAAGGGGGAGGAGAGACCGTCCTCAATACCAAAGAAAGAAGAAGGGTCCACCTCCACTAAAGCAAAGTCAAAAGATCACATCATTTACTTTGGGTGCAACAAAAAGGAACACTACAAGGACAAGCGTCCATTAGGTAAAAAGAAGGTAAACCCTAAACCCATGTTCATTCTTTTAAAATCTAACATGGGTTGTAGGGAAAATAAGAAGAAAAAGCACATTAGATGTTATACGTGTGGTGAGCTAGGACACTACCACACCAAATGCTCAAGGAAAGGAGAGTTCAAGAAATTAAAGCATTTGAGGAAGTGGGAAAAGGAGAAGAAGAAAAGCTCATGTCAAGGGGGAGCTACAAGGGTAAGGGAGGTAATCCCTAACTCTAAGTATTTTTCAAATTTATCTATGTGTGGTAGAAATAATGAAAATTGTTTGCCTTTGTATGATAGAAATAATAATGAGAATTATTTATCTAAGCGTAATTTTGGTTTTAAATATTGTGATAAAAATAGGACTAATGTCATATCTCAAAACCCTAAGGAATCTATGTATCATGATAAATCTAGGATTTTTAGACCTAAGGATCAAGGCATTAACCCAAAGAAAGGGAGACACATGCCTAAACAAGTGGGTAGATCTAGAAATGTCCAAGGTGGACATGCGGATACTAAGGTTAAGAACCTAGAGAGGAAAAATTAAGTCTTGAGGGCAAGTCTTAATAAATTGGAGAAAACCTTAGAAAGATTCACTAGTGGATCTAAGGCTTTAGGCATAGTGTCGGGTAGTCAAAATCTTGACAATGATAGACCAGGCCTAGGATACCGACCTATTAGAACACATACTATAGAAAAGTCATATGCGAGGATGTCATATGACTATAGCATGGGGAAGGCCAAAAATGACAAGAGGAAGTCATTTAAAGGAGAGAAGAAGAATTTAACCAAGGAAAAGGTGTATAGAGTTAAGAAAGTTAGGGTTGAAGGCCAAAAGACACCGGAGGTATACATGTGTGACCTTGCCATTATAAATGAGTCACCTAGGGAAGTAACTAAGGTTAAGAGCTCAAGGGGGAGCTCTAGAAGTCAAAATGGGAACCATCACCACAACAAATATGTCTTTTCGCAGCGCGCAATAATTGTATCCGCAGCGCGCATCGAATGCTGCATAACTCCAAGCTGTTAAAAGTCATAACATTTCGACAGCGTGCAGTTGCGCGCCGCGGATAAGTTGCATCCACAGCGCGCGGCTACACGCTGCGGATAAGTGGATCCGCAGCACACGAATATACACTGCGGATAATTACATCCGCAGCAAGTGGCTACGCGCTGCGAATATGTGCATCCGCAAATAAGCACAGCGCGCGACCGACCACTGCGGATGTACATATCCGCAGTGTATATTTGTACGCTGCAGATACTAATATATTCCATATAATTACAATCTCACATATACACATCTTACACAATTTGATAATACAATAAATATACCACATCACATCTCTCAATTAACAACATCCAAAACTAAAACATTTATACCACAATTAATCATCAACACCACACTTTACCAAAATAGCATTTCACTTATTAGCAAAAACTATTACAAATTAGTCATAAGTCTAAAATAACTGAGTAGCAAAAAAAATTACAAACTAATCATAAGTCTAAAGTAAGTAACTAAGTCAAAAACTATAAACTTAGATAATCAAGCAACTGTGCTTCCTATTGCATATTCGAGAAACAACATTTCATCATTTGGTCGAATGAGGTCCAGCTTGTTCACAAACACCCTATCAATCCAAACTTTCCAACAAGCTCCACCAAGAGAAATGTGATGCACTTTTACTTTGGGATCTGTGGATGCAATTCGACCTTTTGCAACAACTCCATCAATACTCCAATGAAGCAGCTTACATTTAGTATTATCAATGATATCTTCACGACTCAACTTCTTTAGTTGTAACTGTATAATCAAATTTCAAGTGGTCATTTTAAAGTAGAAGTTACAAGAATAAAATTATACTTGGCATGAAATGTCAGAACTTGAAGAACTTAATATTATACTCGGCTTGAAGAACTTGAAATGTCAGAACTTGAACAAATGCTTCTATAACACTTAATAGATGCAAATAGGAAGAAGTGCTTCTGAGTTAAAAAAAGTGCTTCTGAGTTAAAATGTCGTATGAGAAAAAAAAACAATCTCTAAATAATGCATTCTAATGAGAACAAAACATGCTATGATACATTGCCACAAAATGCCGTTTATCTACCACTATACCAATCCTACTAGTATGTTGTGAAATAAGAAGGGTCCAGATGCCGGGCAACAACCAAATGTAGCAGTCAAAAACCGAGATAACCTGCCTGCCTTTTCATCTTGGAAAGGCAAAAAGCATAAGTTTAAGCTTTCTTTTCCCATACATGGAGAACAGAAAGTTACATTAAATGGTCAGTTTGTTGGGAACAACTGAACAAGTATATCCAATGCTAAACCTTGTACTAGTCAGTTATTATAAATCTATCCAATGCTATCCTTGTACTAATTCAGTTACTATAAATTCAGGTTAATGGAACTATGACAGTTCATGAAGAAATTGGTTAACACCCCTTTAGATTCTATAAGAAAATTTCATAGTTCATATTAGCAAAAAAAAATCTGTAAGATATAAGGACGAGTTAAAATATTAGAACTAATTGAATCCCAACATACTGTAAATGCCAAAGAAACCACTTCATTGAATAAGAAATGCTCTCCTTTCTTGAACATAAAACAACAACAAAAATATGAAGTCTTCTTACATGAGAAAGCATCATATGCAAAAACATAAGTTCAAGAGAAAAAACAAACAAGGAGCACACAAAAAAAGATCCTTAAACTGAAGAAAGCTTATGTGAAAGAAACATCTCAAACCGAAGTAGGATAAAAAAAAAGTCTGTCCATGTTATACCTGCAACATCTCCACAAGAAGAATTATACGCTCAGCATGCTTACGGCAAGTGAGAAAACCTTGGATACACAGAACCTGCGGACATGGATGAGTAAATGACGATAACAATTGCAGTAGAGGCTACCATCAACAAAGAACAATGTTTATCACCTTAAAATAGTCAAAGAACTCACTAGGACTTCCTTCTGCATTAGAGTCCATCACCTAGCATCAAAGGGATATTGTTAAACACTATAAAAAAAATGTTGTATGTAGATTCTGAACATAACTCCAACTATCTCACCTTAAGAAGCTCGCGAGTTAATTTAAATGGTGCACTCTCGAAATTTACACCGCCAGGAGAGTTTGATAGCATAAAACCAAAATCAATGTGAATAATGTGCCCTTCTTCATCCAATAAGATGTTACCATTGTGCCTATCTTTCACCTAAACAATCAAAGTGAATGGAATTTATTTAACTACAACAGTCAAATGTTTGGGCAAACATGACAAGATAAATTCAGAAAAACTTGAAATATGTGCCCAGGAGTACCTGAAGCAGGTAACATAGTATTGAATATCCTGCCATGCTCTCAACAAAGTTTCTCTGTCAAGCAACCAAATAAGAGCAGGATAATAAATTTTATTCTCCTATAAGAAAATCCAGTAACAAATGGCATATTAGAGTTTACAAGTAACTGAATCTATATGTCCTATAGAAATAACAAAAATTAATCCCATAGAATAGGTTGATAGCACATGCAAGAAATATCATACTAGTGGACAGATTAATATCACAAAGCAACGTCTCAATTAAGCACTAATAATCAAACAAAATTGAAACTTTGAGAATAAAGGCGAAGATGTCAAGAAACCTAACATTTGTGTAACAATTGCACCACACAAGTGAGAAAGCACTATCAAATTAGTTGCATACTAAAGTGACCTTATGTAACAAACAAAAAATTTCAAAAGGGACTAAAAGAATTGCTGCAAGTATCTTATCTAAAGATGTAAGTGAGACCATGTTTACATATAAGTGAATTATCACAAAGAATGTCATAATCGATCAATTTTGATGGTAAACTAAACAAAATAAAGTGACAATTGAGAAACTTGAATACCTGCGCAAGCTTGAAATTTGACGAATTTTCTACATATTTAGCTATGAAAAAGTAACGCAGACTTGAGATATTAGGGAATCTACTCTTTATTGAATGAATTGAGGCCTGCAAAAAAGACAAAATATTGAGAATAGATAGAAATTTATATAAAACAGGAAGGAGATAGCAATAATCTTAATGGAGAGAAGAATCGCCATATCAGGGATAGTCCCCTGCGCGGCCAGGGGAAGGGAGGCGCGGCGAGGGGAGGCGGTGCGCGCGAGGGGAGGTAAGACCGCAGAAAACCCACCTGGAGGCGGAAAATCCCACCCAGTCTGCGCAATGGGGAAGAGAGGAGAAGCGTCGGGGAAGAGCAGCGTCGGGGAAGAGAAACCTATCTGCGCGGCGGGGAAGAGAGGAGCAGGGGAAGAGAGGAGCAGCGTCGGGGAAGAGCAGCGTCGGGGAAGAGAGGAGCAGGTGGAAGAGAGGAGCAGCGTCGGGGAAGAGCAGCGTCAGGGAAGAGAAACCTATCTGCGCGGCGAGGAAGAGAGGAGCAAGCGTCGGGGAAGAGAAACCTAGCGCGACCAATGAAACGCGCGGGCACGGGTTTACGACGAGTAACCTTTTAGCGGCGTACACTCCGTGTGCGCTGCAAATACAAGTAAATATTAATAATTTTTACAACGCGCTTGTGTGCGCGCTGCGGAAATTTAATTTATTTAATAAAATTTATAATAAAATAATAAATATATAAGATTTTTAACGGCGTACATATTATGTACGCTGTGAAAAATAGTATTAACAGCGTGCAAAAATTGTGCGCTATTAATACTAAAATATGAACTACTATCTGCAGCACATTTAATTAGGCACGTCGTAATAACCATTATTAACAGCACATTATAATTGCGCGCTGTTGATGACGCGCTATGGAAAGTCATATTTGTTGTAGTGCATGGTCAATGGATCCCAAGAGGGTTTCTCCAAAAGGACTAGATGAATTATGAAATATGCCAGAGGGTTTAGAAACAAATTTGGATCTTAATTCTAGGGATTTAGCACAATTAAAAGTGGGTTTCATGCAAAAATATGATAATGGAGCTACATTGAAGGGAAATTGGCTCTTAGTGTGAAGATGTTATATAAACTAATACTAAGGATGCATTGAGGTTGGGGATAAAAAGATACATCAAGGAGAGATCAAACTAGGACTTTAGGTAAAAGTTAAATTGAACCATTTAGATAGTTTTTAAGTTTTGTGTCAATCTTAGGATTGGTGATAGATTTATTTTTAAATATATATTTCCCAAGTAGACATGGGTATCACAAATTTCTCCATGAAATTTTGTAATTTTTGAAAATTTGTAGAATTAGTTACGTATTTCTGAAACTAGGTCTGAAATACTGAAAATGTAGGGTACCAGTCGACTGATGTAGAGGCAGTCAACTGGTCCAGTTTAAATCAGAAACTAGGATATTCAATACAGCAGTCAACTGGCCCTGGGGCTATCGACTAATGCTGTGAGTTTTTAAAAGAAAACCCCGCGCGGGGCAGCCAAACCTAGGGTTTTAGCGCCACCCCTTGCGATTCCTCGTCTCCCTCAACCTCCCCAACTGCTCTCAGCCTTCCCAAAGTCCGGGAATCATATTCCTAGCCTTCCTCTCTCTTAGATCCGGGTTTAGGGCAAGGGAAGCATCTTCCTTGAGTCAACAGTGATAAGTGTTCATCATACAATGAAGTGGGAAAAGGTAACAAGGTGTTTGATCTACTATTTCCGGTCAATTCATGATTGATAACTAACTCTCTCCATTTTGCATGGTTTTCATTGTTTTCCCTTTTTGATTGGGTCATTCATGGGGCATGCATGGGGTAATTGCATCTTAGGATTGCACAAAAGAGAAGGGTTGGTGAGGGACCATCCCAACAACATCCCATAGAGCCTGAGGCACCTCGTTTCCATTCCGAGACTTGTCGACAGGTATATAACAATGCAGATTTCATTATGATGAACTATAGGTACTTCAATCAAACCTACTTCCAAGAGATTGCTCCCCATATAATTGAGATCATTACGCATTTTGGGCTAGAAAAAACTAGTATATTGTCAGCGGTATGCAATATTGACCTATGCAAAGAGTTTTATGCCAACCTCATATGTAGTAATCCCGATGATGGGACATATGAGTCTATGGTACAAGGAGTTACCATCCTATTCACACGTGAAGTATTAGGAGCATTTTTAGGGTGTAGGGTTTCTGATAATCCATTCACATGTTTCCCCACGATCACTGAACCATTGACCCTGCCCAATGTCACTATTGATCAAATCTATCGGCACTATTTTGATAATCCTCGACCTCCTCTACAGCGTATTTTCATAGCTAGGCGCATGGGTCCAGTTAACAACGTTTTGTATAAAGTCGTCCTAGATTGCATTCTACCTATTATCACCAAGGGGAGGTCAAAGATCCGACTACCTCACAAGGTGTACAAAGTCAAGAAGGTTAGGGTTGTCGGTTAAGAAGTTCCGGAGGTACACATGTGTGACCTTGCCATTATAGATGAGTCACCTAGGGAGGTGACTAAGGCTAAGAGCTCAAGGGGGAGCTCTAGGAGTCAAGTTGGGATCCATGGTCAATGGATCTCAAGAGGGATTCTCCAAAAGGACTAGATAAATTGTGGAATGTGCCAAAGGAATTGAAGACAAGTTTGAATCTTAATCCTAGCTAGGGATTTGGCACATCAAAGTGAGTATCATGCAAAAATATGACAATGGAGCTATATTACATGAAAATTGGTTATTAACGTGGGGATGTCATATAAACCAATGCTAAGGATGCATTGAGGTTGGGGATGAAAATATACATCAAGAAGAGATCAAAACTAGGACTTTAGGTCAAGGTTAAATTGAATCATTTAGATAGTTTTTAAGTTTTGTGTCAATCATAGGATTGGTGATAGATTTATTTTTAAATATATTTTTTCCAAGTAGACATGGGTATCACAAATTTCTCTATGAAATTTTGTAATTTTTGAAAATTTATAGAATTAATTATGCATTTTTGAAACTAGGTTTGAAATACTAAAAATGTAGGGTATCAGTCTAATGCAGAGGCAATCGACTGGTCCCCCAAGTAGACACAGGTACCCCAAACATCTCCATAAGATTTGAGAATTTTTGAAGATTTGTGAAATTTCTGGTGCATTTATGAAGTTGGATCAGAAATGCTAAAAATATAGAGTACCAGTCGACTGATGCAGAGGCAGTCGACTGGTACAGTTTAATCCAGGAACTAGGATAATCGATGCATCAGTCGACTGATCCTCCATCATTCGACTGATCATTCTATTTAGTTCATCAGTCGACTAGCCCTGGGGCAGTCAACTGATGTAGGGAATCTTTTAAAAGAACAGCCGCGCGGGGGGCGGCCGAACCTAGGGTTTCAGTGCCGCCCCTTGCGATTTCTCTTCTCCCTCGACCTCCCCAACTGTTCTAAGCCTTCCCAAGATCCTAAAAATTATATTTATAGCCTTCCTCCACCTTAAATCCGAGTCTAGGGCAAGAAAAGCACCCTTTTTGAGTCAATCTTGTGTTGGGGGCAATCAGCCCAAGTTTGATCGGGAAAATCATGAGTTTTGATGTGTGTGCCAAATATGGTTAAATTAGGATTTCATGTTGATCTAATATATGTATGTGAGTGTGTAGGTTTGTAGGGTACACATTGACTTAGTTGGGCGTCTTCGGGACCGGTGAAGGATGGCATGGGAGACAAGTCATGGACTTGCATGCATCTTAGGAACCATGGATAAAGCAGGGGCAATGAGCCGAGAGAAGCGGACTTTGAGGCATACGTGAAGGATGGCATGGGAGACAGGCCGTGGGCTTGCATGCATTCCAGGGACGAGAGCCAAAGTCGAAAAGGGCTTGAAAGCAACAAATCAAGGCTGCTGGAGCAGGGACGATGAGCTGAGGGAAGCGGACTTCGAGGCATACATGACGGGTGGCATAGGAGACAAGCCGCGGGCTTGCATGCATCCGAGGAACGAGAGCCAAAGTCGAAGAGGGGTTGAAGGCAACAGGTCGAGGCTGCTGTATGAAGAGTCAACTGAGTTGTGAGGATTCGAGTGCTGAGAGAACTGTACTCGTGAAGGGAAATTCTAGGGTTTGAGTGCTGAGAAAATTATACTCGGGAAGGGAAAACATAGGTGGCAGTCGACTGGTCCTTTACCAGTCGACTGAGATAGAGTACAAAGAGATCAGTTGACTGGTAAAGGATCAGTCGACTGATGCAGTCGACTGGGCAGTCGACTGGTGACCAAAATGCGAATCGTCAAGGCAATGACCTTTGAATTCGCGAAGACCAGTCGACTGTCCCTAGGGCAGTCGACTGGTAACGGTCAAATCAGGTTCGAGCTCTATTTAACAGAGCTCATGTTTGGCTACTGCTCTTTGGTGAAACAAGCTTGGTAAGAGACTGTTAGTAGCCTACAAGTGCTCAGGTCGTGTCAAAGTATTGTGGCGAGGTTTCTCCACCCATAAGGAGCGACAAGGGCTAGACGGAGGTACTCCGGGGAATCATCCACCGAAGGATCGTGATCGTCCACCTTACGGACAGCCGTGGAGTAGGAGTTTTATCTCCGAACCACGTAAATTGGTGTGTCTTTCTCAGTTGTTAGTTTTAGTTTTTGTTATTCCACTTGCGCACTAACATTTGTAGGAAGAAAAGTTGCTATTAACCCCCCCCCCTCTAGCAAACGACAAGGTCCCAACATCTTAATCATTAGCAATCATGCAACGACCGGAGAAATGGTAATGAATCATTTGCTCTATTTTTCCCATTTAATCCATGATTCATGACTAACCCTTCATTTTATGCATGTTTACCTCTTGTTTCTTCTTGATTGGGTCATTTTTGGGTACACGCATATGATGGTTGCATTTAGGGCTAGGGCAAAGAAAAGGGTTGGTGAGGGATTATCCCAACAGCAGTCCTTAGATCCAGCGGCACCTCAGTTCCTCTTCGAGGCTTGCCGGCAGATATTTAACAATACTGACTTCATTTTGATGAATTGCTGATATCTCAATCAAACATACTTCCAAGAGATTACTCCTCACATTATTGAGATAATCACGCATTTTGGTTTAGAAAAACTAGTATATTGTCAGCGTTATGTCAATTTTGACCTATGCAAGGAGTTTTATGCCAATCTTATATGTGTTCATACCGATGATGGGACGTATGAGTCTATGGTACAGGGAGTTACCATTCCTTTTACACCTATAGTATTAGGATCATTTTTAGTGTGTAGGGTTTCCAATAACCCATTCACATGTTTCTCCATTGTTACTGAGCCATTGACCTTGCCCAATGTCACCATTGATCAAATTCATCGTCATTATTTTGATAATCCTCGATCTCCTCTACAGCGTATCTTCATAGCTAGGCGCATGAGTCCAGTTAGTAACGTCTTGTATAAAATCATTCTAGACTGCATTCTGCCCATCGTCACCAAGGGAAGGTCAAAGATCTGGCTACCTCACTTGGTGATGATGTATGCATTAGAGAGGAGGTTAGACATTGACATTGGTCGCCATGTGTTCGCATCTATTGTCCATTTTTTGCATGATGTTAATAGGAAGATCTACATGTCATTCGGTCATATTTTGACCGAATTCTTTTTATCTAGAGGTATTAGAACCACTAGGGGTCAGGTACATCAACTGTCTAAGGACTATGACCAAATTGGTCCTCGACAGCTCTCCCTGGCTGGGATCGAGAGACGGCAGGGAATGTTGGTCTGGCACCGTCGTCATGATTCCTCTAGTTCTGATGATGATGAGGGGGCTACTCCTGCTGCTGCACCTACTGCTGCTCCTGCTGGGATGACAGAGGAGCGGTGCTCCTGACTAGAGACAGAGATGATGGACTTAGGGAGGACTTTCAGAGTGTCCAGCAGCGGCAGGTTGCTATTCAGGGGGAGGTTCACGGTCTCACGGAGCACTTTCACAGGTTCCAGCAGCGACAAGATGACATGTATGAGATGATACAGCACTGGAACCTTATGTATCAGGCCCCTCCTCCTCCTCCTCCAGGCGATGATATGTATCCTTAGCATGATTTGGTGGTGATGGTGTTGAGAGTGTATTTAGCTTAGGGCATTTATATTATCTCTCAAACACTATATTTGACATTATAATATTTGGGGATTTCGGGGCTATGGCCCTTGTAGCACTTATTTATGTTTTCATATGCATTTTTAATTCACTTCTTATATTTGCTTATATGAAATAGTTTTACTTTAATTATGAAGTATGTGTGCATGATATATATGATAAATTTCAAATTACTTTGTTATTATGGTTATAAAAAGAAAAAAAATGCAATATACCTTTTATCTAGAGAATATGGTAAAAAAGGGGGAGCTTTGATCATTTATTTTGTCTTGAGGATTTATATGACAAAAAGGGGAAGATTTGAAAACATTTCTATGTTTTAAATGGTATAGGATAGACTTGGAAAACACATGGGTTCAAACCTAGGATAGAAGATTTATACAAAATGGATTATTTTTAAAGAATTAGAATTTTTGTCAAAAAGTCAAGCATATTTGATATTTTCACTAAACTATATTTTTCCAGGATAAATACATCATAAAAAATATGCTTGCAAAATTTTAGAATTTTTCGAATTTTGTGAAATTTGTTAGGAGTTTCTAAATTTTGGCTGAAAAATTCAGACTTCTATGTATCAGTCGACTGCCCTTGGGGCAGTCGACTGATCTTTCTGTGGATTAGTAGTTAGAGCGCACCAGTTGACTGGTAACTGACGCAGTCGACTGGTGCGGCTGTTTTCTAATTTCTGGAGGTTTTCAGAAATAGGAAGGTGTTCTCATTGATACCAATGTAAGTATTGCTTGGGGCAATCGTTTTGATGATATCAAAAGGGGAGAACTTGTGGTTTAAATTAGGTTTAACTTAACTTGTGGTTATGGAAAAATTGGAAATTATGTGAAGGGCATAGGTTAAGGGGGAGAATGCATAGTTATGCTGCTTACTATGTCTATACTTTTCAATTGTTATTGTTGTTTTTGCACCTAATTTAAACATATTTTCATACATCAAAAAGGGGGAGATTGTTGGGGCAATCGACCCTAGTATGATCAAGTGGATCATAGATTTTGATGTGTGAGTGTCAATATGATTATGTTAGGGTTTCATGTTGATCTAATATGTGTATGTGAGTATGCAGGTTTGCAGGATATACATAGACTTAGTTGAATGTCTTCGGGTCCGATGAAGGATGGTGTGTGGAGGTAAGCCGTGGGTTTGTATGCATCCGATGGACCATGGACAAAGCAGGGACGATGAGCCGAGAGAAGCGGACTTCGAGGCATACACGAAGGATGGCATGGGGGGATGAGCCGCGGGCTTGCATGCATCCGAGGGACGAGAGTCAAAGTCGAAAAGGGCTTGAAGGTAACAGATCGAGGTTGCTGGAGCAGGGACGATGAGCTGAGGGAAGCAGACTTTAAGGCATACATGAAGGGTGACATGGGAGACAAGCCGCGGGCTTGCATGCATCCGAGGGACGAGAGGCAAAGTCGAAGAGGGCTTGAAGTCAACAGGTTGAGGCTGCTGGATAAAGAGTCAACTGAGTCGTGAGAATTCGAGTACTGAGAGAACTGTACTCGGGAAGGGAAATCCTAGGGGTCGAGTGCTGAGAGAATTGTACTCGGGAAAGGAACCCCTAGGTGACAGTCGACTGATGCTTGATCAGTCGACTGAGGTAAAGCACAGAGAGATCAATCGACTAATGCTTGATCAGTCGACTGATGCAGTCGACTGGTGTCGACCAGAATGTGAATTGTAAAGCTGTGGCATTTGAATTCGCGAAGACCAGCCGACTACCCCAGGACCAGTCGACTGGTAACGGTCAGAACAGTATCGAGCACTATTTAAGAGGGCTCGTTTTTGGCTTTTCTTTCTTGGCGAAACAAGCTTGGTCAAAGCCTGTTAGTAGACTACAAGTGCTAAGAGATTGTCCAAGGATTGTGGCAAGATTTCTTCACCCACAAGGACCGACAAGAGCTAGCCGGAGGTGCTCCGAGGAATCATCCACCGAAGGATCAGGATCATCCACCTTACGGACTGCCGTGGAGTAGGAGTTTCATCTTCGAACCACGTAAAGATTGTGTTAGCATTGTTTTGTTTGTTTTTGTTAGTTTTCCGCTTGCGCTTGCTAACCCTTGTAGGAAGTAAAATCAAAAAGAAGATATTCATCCCCCCTCTAGCTAAACGACAAGGTCTCAACATTAATGCCAATCTCCATAATTTCAATAAATTAAATAATGCATGATAATGATCATGGCATATATCAAATGCATATTTTCAAAAAAAAAATATTATAGCTACATGATGTATATGTGACATGACATCTGATATTTTTCATAACTAAATATAAATGATAAAATATAATGTCATGACATATGATAGGACATACAAAACACGACATATTAGCATAAACATACATATATTTATCATCTAAGTGTCATTAACTAATCGCTAAGCCAATAATAATCCTAATTGCCTTAACTCTCCAAGAGAATGCCAAAACTCCCAATTTGGCATCTCTTTGAATTCTAACCTCATTGTTCCAATTTGATTAAGTTCAAATCTTCCAAAAATATAATTTGGCACAATCTTACTCTTTAAGAGTAAATATCAACTTCCTCATTTTCAAAGTAATAAATCTTTGAAATGCCCCAAAGTGTCAACTTCAACATGGTTGGGTTAACTACCCTTCCAATTAGAGTTGACATTCTCTAAACTCATCTAGGGTGAAGAGAACACACTCTTAGGAACCCAAAACCTATTGGTGCTACTTGGGTGTTCAGGTATTCACTAGGAATAACCTCCCTTGATACCTTCCTAATGGCTTTCCTAAACTTCTCCGAAGCTTTAGTCATGTTAGTCTTATCTTGATCATCAACTCTAAGGATAGCTTCCCTTGTGACCTTAACTTGACTCCTAGACCTAGATTTGGTTCCATAGCTATATGGAACACTATGATAAGAGGGCACTTTATCCTTGGATTTGGATTTGTACTGCAAACTCGTCTTGTCCCTATAGGGTCCTTATTTTCCTATATCTAGATTTTGACATTTTGATCGCTTAAATAAATTTTCTATTCTTTTAAGGGATTTCTCTAATTTGTCATGCTTTGACCTTAAAATTTGATTTTCAATAATTACATTCTCAAGGCTTGATTTTCTAATATTACCTTGGAAAATTTTCTTCTTGACCTTGGATTGGGTCTATCATTGAATGCCTTAAATTTTTTCCTATCCTTAGATATGGTAGTTTTAGCATGGAGGCTTTATAATTTTTCCTAAAATTATCATGCTTTCTATTTTCATGACAAATTGCATTAAAATAAAAAAAGTATTTCTAACATGCATTTTATCATGATGAAAAGAAATACCATTAACTAATGGTACATTAGAAATATTCTTGGAAGCTCCCCCTTGGTTTGACCTCTTTCTTTTAGTCTTGGTCAGATCCTTCCCCCTTGCGCATTGGTTCCAATAATGTCCCTTTTGATCGCATAAAAAGCACATAATGTGTTTCTTATCATTCCGAACTATAAGCCCAACCTCCTTCGATTTTGCTTTGATCTTGGGTTCCACTTGCACTTTCTTCTTGACCAATTTGTAGGATTGAGTAGAGCGATAGGGGGGTGAATAACACTCTCGAAAATTTTTTACTTTAATAAACGAATATATAGCAGAATAAAACAAGAACTCAATGCTAAAATATTTTGTTTACTTGGTTCGGAGTCTGTGACGGCTCCTTCTCCAAGGCCCACGATCATTGACCTTTTAATTTGGGTAATAATTAATAATCCGAGAATGAGTACAAGTTAAATGCTCAAGTACAATGCAAGAGTAATAATAAAAAGCAACAATACTGTTATACAAACAACGAAGGATTAAGAGAATTGGCGTGTTGTCGTCGGAGTAGCTTTTCGGCATTGTTGGAAGATCTTTTGTGCAACACACATGAGAGAAGAATGTAAAGAATTGATGTCCTAAGCATTTGGTTGAACACCCTTATAAAGGGTCTCTCGGGTGCCCGTGTAGCCATCCCAGGCCCCCTATGCTGGTGATGTGGTAGTCATCTGCCGAATCCTGATCCTCAAGTTTTATCCACTCCTGGGAGCCTATATCAACTCAGGCGCCCCGTGTTGGTAACGTGGATCGTCCACTCAGCACATGCCAGCTCAGTCGAACCTTGGCTGAGTCGAGACATCTCGAGCGCTTGTATTGACTTAGGCGCTTGGGACTTCGGACACCTGTATTCATGCGGGCGCCTGATCCGGGCTTTTCCAACCTTCAATTTCTTCGTCCACAAAGATAGCATAATCAAAATAAATGATATACAAATGAATAAGCTCGGGCTATTCGGTCCTGACTTTTAGATTTCAATCGAAACCCTAGATCAGACTGACGTCTACTATTCCCTCTTTCGAGGAACGCGTCCTCATCTACTCCTCTCAGGTGAGATTTGTTAGTGATATGAGAAAAGTGCCCTAAGGCAATCGCCTTATGATTGTAATCATTTATTTTAATAAATGAATATTCACTATTTGAGTATACATGTTTATGTATTTGATTGAGATCTTAAACTCATTTACTGAATGTCCTCAATACAATTCACAACATGAGAGAATTTGTGATGAATTCACAACTAGTGATTATCTCTACATGTGCAATTGTGAAGTAATGAAATTGTCCCTAGTCGATGAATTGATAAATACGGACACTATCAATTCTGCTGAGACTAGCATGGGTTATTCTCTAATTAGTTGATTCTCACTGGCTGCTGACATTAGGATGTCCGGAGATAAACATGAATGCTAGTTAAGGGAACTAGTTCATTGGAGTGACTGGCTGTAAAACTTCATATGGTAGTCTACATATAGATATGTCAATGAAGTTCTTACTGCAGTTTAAGTGTGATGTTCCTTTGACTTGCGGTGTTCAAGTCATCTTGGTCAAGGAGACTTATACTTTGACATCTTAAGCAAGCATCTCTAAGGAGGTGTGGACCCAGGATGATTGGGTATAAGCCGAAGAGCCCGAAGATGTTTGAACAACCTACAAAGGATTCACCACTCCTTGCGAGAAGATGTATACCCAAGGCCTATCGTCGGATTGTTACTTGAAGCCTCTGGCCAGAGCATGACATGTTCAGAGTATGAATCTCTTAAATACATGAGAGTAATTAGAATCCGTAGGACGAGAAAATGTTACTTGGGCTAGGTGTGACGTAGTCAGCCTAGTGGGGACTGACACACATAGACCATGTCCTGAACCAAGTGGGTATAAGATGGTGAAGGGAATGGGGCACGATTCATTATAGCTGCTGAAGGGTTTCAGAATTGTTTCTGAGATCAACCGTTGATTTTTCGATTAATTGGGGATCATGATGTACTACTAGGTGCCACTCATGATCGTTCTATAATTGGTTAATTATAGACGGCCAACATAAATCGAAAGCCTATTTAGTCACACGCACTACGAGTAATCCAAGGGATTTAAAACGAGTTGAAAATTGGATTTTCCAATCAAGAGAGATTAGGTTTGGTTGAGCCAAACGATAAGTCGAATCTGAATTTTTCAGAGACGCATCGGAAGCGTAAAATAGCTAAGTCTTTTGAAGACTTAATAGATGAATTAAATAAGTTTAATTCATTGGGGCGTGGCTTGGATGGGCCAGCCAAAGAGGGTCTCCATCCTCTTTGCTTGGCCGGCCACAACAAAGGGAGAGAACCAAGTTTTTTGCTCAATTTACAAAATAAACCAAGTATGGTTTGTTTTATAAAATTATGGATGATATAAATTTTTATATAATAAACCAAGGTTTGGTTTATTTTTCATGGAAATTAAAATGAAACATGGATTGGTTTATTTTATTTTATAAAATCAATCATGGATTGATTTACCATGATAAGAAAATTTATTCTAAAAGAAAAAAGAGACTTGGTTGATTTTTATCATGAATTAAAAAAATGATAAAACTTGGCATGATGGAATAAGTCATAGAAAATTTATTCCATAAGAAAAAAGAGACTTGGCGGTTGAGAGGCCACTATATAAAGGACCCAAGGCAAGGCTTGGAAAATCAATCGAAGTATTCTTGCCTAGGCTCTCTCCCTCTCCTCCCTTCTTCCTCTTGGCCGGCCACAAGGTTCTTCTCCCTTCTTCTTGCTGTGAGCACAAGGAGAAGCACCGAGGCGACGAAGTTCTTCCGTTAGGACGATCTTCCTCTCCAGCCATCATCACCTTGGGATTGGGCGCAAGTCATCTTCCTCCTTCTCGCCGGAATTGTGATTCCGGCCGACCTTGGTAGTGGGTTTTTCCGATGTGATTATTTCTCTCTTGGTTTTTCATGTCGCGTTCTCGGAGAATCTAGTAGTTCTCGAGAACACGAAACTCGTGGCTTTGCGAAGTCGTCCCGAAGATACTCGGCGTGGACGCGAATAGAAGCGGAGCTTCCGAGGGACGCTTACGGTTGGATCTCGTCCCTTCCTTCGAGTTACGCGAGGTAATAAGTAAATTAGTTTGCATTTCTGCAAAATTTTAAATATATGATCATGTCTACACAAGATAAAGTTGCATACTTAGATGTGTGGTTAAATAATTTGAGAAATTATTTTTGCTAAACCATCCGCTGCACGTAACTAATTTTAAAATTACGAATCCGCATCCATGTCAACATGCTCCCGGTCCCAACAGTAGTATCAGAGCGAGGTTTGTGTTCGACATAATCATATAATTGTTTTTGCGATAAACTTTGTCATGATCTCAATTTTGGAAAATTTTTCAATTATGGAAACTTTCCAATTATGATAAATTTTCGATTTAGGAATTTCAAAGTTTAGAAATCATCATGAAATTTCGCAAACTTTTGGAATATCCCTGTTTCTGAAATTTTATGATAATTGTGAAAACTTTCCATTTTTGGAAACTTTCCTATTTTGGAAATTTCCTATTTTGGAAAATTTTCCAATTTTGGAAAAACGTAAGTTTTCTTTGTACCAGAAATTTATAATTATTCTGAAAACCTTTTATTTTTGGAAACTTTCCATTTATGGAAAGCTCACAATTTTGGGCACTTTCTTTCAAGAAAGTCTAGACAAATTTTGGGAATATTAATTGGCATTTAAATTCATAATTGAAAATTAAATTATTTATAAAATTCTTTATATTGGATTGAGCCTCAGGGAGTCGTCCAATTTAAAGTTAGTTGTTATAATTAAATTTCCTAAATTGAATTTAAGTTGTCAAATGTTTAATTTGGATTGAGCCTCGGGAAGCCGTCTAAATTGTATTATCAATAAATTCTTATTTTGGATTGAGCCTCGAGGAGCCTTCCAAATTAAGTTATTGATATTAATTTTCCATAAATAAAATATGTGATCAAATTTTGGAAATTTTTGACGTGATTCTCAAACGATAATTTCCTTATTTGATTTATGAGGTGATGCTCTTACATATTATTGCCTCCAAAATTAATTACGAAAATTATTTCTTATAGAGTATATTTTCTTAAATATGATTTTCATGAAAATAATATGTAGTTGAATTAAGAGAATTTGTCTATTAATTTAATAAGATTTGATTTAAAGAAATCAAAGTCTTAAACATATTATTTCCGAATTGATTATGATAATTTAGGAAATTATTTCCCAAAACAATTCCTTGAATAAAGTATGAAATTAGAATTATGAAATCCGGTTCCTAATTCAATTAATGAGACTTAATAAATTAAGTCACATACATACTTTATTAAGGAAATCGTTAGTACATGACATAATTATATGTCATGAATGTGCTTAAAAGAAAAAGATGAGACCCAAAACCCCTTACAAAATATTAAGGCCAACACCTTCCATTAATATGGTTAGAACTGGAGTTTTGTTTCTCGTTTGGGTTGATGGACACATTCATGCCCGGCTTGAACCTCAACATGTTCAAACAATGGAATTAGTTTATGATTAATATAGTTGGAGTCAGAGGTCAATCCTTAGTTTTGATTGTTGGACACATCCAAGCCTGACTACACGGTTGAATGAGCTCCAACCATATTAAAACTATTTCCTGATTAATGGGTCAGCCTTAAGGTTGGAGCATCGATTTGTTGTGCCACAGCCAAGGTCGATGTAAAGAGAGGTGCAGTTGGGTGCTATGTGTATTGTTGCATACTTGTAAATGAATTAATAACCCAATGATTTATGCAATCATTCAATTAGTTGATAGCATAATGTGATAGTTACATATGTATAATATGTAATCGGTATAATTACCTACCTTCATAGCTAAGAATAACTTGATGGACTCTAGCCATGGTTGTTCTTATCTATGGTTGGATATCAACCTATTTGGAGATGTTCCTACGATCTCCCGAATTGATAAAAAGGGTTATTCAATTCGAAAAATAAATAGGATTTAATTAATGTATATTGATGCATTCTTTATCATTCTCATCACATAACCTCAATTTGTATTTCTAGGATAATCACCTGATCATGTCTTCTTTGAATTTGCGTTCCACTTTGGACACCAATAAGTTAACTAAGGCCAAAAGGATTGAAAAGGCACCAAAAGGCACTTGCCATCACTGCGGCAAGGAGGGCCACTTGCGAAGAAACAGCAAGGTTTATCTTGAGTCCTTGAAGAAGAAGGCATCCGATGCCCCATCCTCTTCAGGTATCTTCGTTATTGAATGTCACTCTATTTCCTCGGATACCTGGGTACTTGATACTGGGTGTAGCTCACATATATGTTATGACATACAGGGGCTAAGGAATAGAAGAAGACTCGTCAAGGGAGAAGCGAATTTGCGAGTTGAAAATGGAGCAAAGATTGTTGCTGTTGCCATCGGAACATATTTGCTAAAGCTCCCTACTAGACTTGTCATTGAATTGGATAATTGTTATTTTGTTCCTTCGTTAATAAAGAACATTGTATCTATTTCATGCTTGAATGAAAAGGGTTATCATTTAACTTTTAGTAACAATTGTTGTTACATAACTTTAAATGGTGTTCTTTATGGGACTGGAACTTTATGCAATGGTATCTACACATTAGATTTATCCAGTGACGTTTTCAATATCGAAGTTAGCAACAAACGTGCTCGAATAGATAATCAAATAGACTCCTATACGTGGCATTGTCGTCTTGGCCATGTAAGCAAGAAACGCATGACCAAATTACATCAATGTGGAATTCTGGAATCATTTGAACCTGGTTCATTTGATACATGTGAATCATGCTTAAAAGGCAAGATTACCAAATTACCCTTTTCCAAAAAAGGTAAACCAGTGGGAGAATTGCTTGGTCTAATACATACTGATGTATGTGGACCAATGTCAACTCTTGCACAAGGAGGCTATAGCTACTTCATTACCTTTATCGATGATCACTCATGATTCGGGTGTGTGTTCTTAATGAAACACAAATCTGAAGCTTTTGAGAAATTCAAAGAGTTCAGAAGTGAAGTAGAGAACAGCTTAGCAAAAGTATTAAGATACTTCGATCCGATCGGGGTGGTGAATACTTAAGTCAAGAGTTTCAAGATTATCTTAGGGACAATGGGATATTGTCTCAATGGACTCCACCATATACACCACAGCATAATGGTGTATCTGAGAGGCGTAACCGAACCTTGATGGACATGGTTAGATCTATTATGAATCATGCAACTCTTCCAAAATCATTTTGGGGCTATGCGCTTAAGACAGCTGTTTACTTACTAAACAGAGTTCCGACCAAGGTAGTCTCTACTACTCCATATGAGATGTGGAATAGTAAGAAACCTCATTTATCTCACCTAAAGATATGGGGTTGTCCTGCTTATGTAAAGCAGACTGTATCAGACAAATTGGATGCTAAGTTTGATAAATGTCTATTTATTGGATACCCTAAGGAAACGAAAGGTTACCAATTCTATCATCCCTTGGAACAAAAGGTGTTTGTTTCAAGGCATGCTGTATTTCTAGAAAAAGAATTTCTTTTACAAGAAAACAGTGGGAGTAGCATTGAACTTGAAGAAGTTCAAGAAACTCCAATAGACATTACAGAGACACCTAGTCTAGACCCACAACCAATAACTCATAATGATGAGCTATCAGTTGAACCTAAAACAACACCACGTCTTCGTAGGTCTGATAGGACATGCAATATTCTAGAGAGATACGGATTTCTCATAAGTGAATCGAACGACGTGTTACTCATTAACGATGACGAACCTATCAGTTATGAAGATATTTTGAAAAATTCAGAAAGGGATAAATGGCTTGAAGCCATGAAGTCGGAAATGGATTCCATGTACAAAAATCAAGTATGGGACTTGGTTAACCCACCTGAAGGGATTAAGCCCATAGGGTGCAAGTGGGTTTTCAAGAAGAAAACCGACATGGAAGGTAATGTTGTTACCTTTAAGGCTAGATTAGTGGCAAAAGGATATCGTCAGAAATAAGGAATTGATTATGACGAAACCTATTCGCCAGTAGCTATGCTTAAATCCATTCGGATGCTCCTGGTCATAGCAGCTCATTATGATTATGAGATATGGCAAATGGATGTGAAAATAGCTTTCCTTAATGGAAACATGCTTGAGGATGTATACATGATACAACCTGAAGGTTTCACATCGGTTAATTAAACCAAAGTATGCAAGCTTCGACAATCTATATATGGACTGAAGCAAGCATCCAGGAGATGGAACATCCGTTTTGATGAGACAATCAAAGAGTTTGATTTCTCACAAGAAGGTTAGTGGGAGTGCAGTCGTATTCTTAGTGTTATATGTCGATGACATATTACTTATAGGAAACGATATATCAGTCTTACAGTCAGTTAAAATTTGGTTGTCCAAAACTTTCTCCATGAAAGACCTGGGAGAAGCAACCTATATCCTTGGGATTAGAATCTATAGAGATAAATCAAAACGGTTGCTTGGTCTTTCGCAGTCTACATATATAGACCCATATATAGACCGAGTGCTAGAAAGGTTTAGCATGTCGGAATCCAAGAAAGGTTACCTTCCCATCAGACATGGGATCAACCTTTCGAAGTTTATGTGTCCGCGCACAGAAGACGAGAGGATTTGCATGAATAAGATTCCTTATGCATCCGCGATAGGATCTATCATGTATGCTATGTTATGTACTAGGCTCGATGTATCGTATGCTCTGAGCGTCACAAGCAGATACCAGTCTGATCCAGGAATGGATCATTGGGCGGCTGTCAAGACAATCCTCAAGTACTTAAGAAGAACTAAGGATGTGTTCCTAATATATGAAGAAGGTGATATGGTAATACGTGGGTATACAGATGCCAGTTTCCAGACAGATAAGGATGACTCCAAATCTCAGTCCGGATACGTATTTATTTTGAATGGAGGTGCAATAAGTTGGAAGAGTTCCAAGCAAGACACCATAGCGGATTCTACCACGGAAGCGGAATATATTGCAGCTTCGGAAGCAGCAAAGGAAGCAGTCTGGATCAAGAAGTTTGTCTCAGAACTTGGTGTGGTTCCAACCATTGATGAAGCAATACCAGTTTACTGCGACAACAATGGAGTTATTGTACAAGCAAATGAACCAAGGTCTCATCAGCGATCCAAACATGTGCTTTGCAGCTATCATCTGATCAGAGAGATTATAAGTAGGAATGATATACAAATTGAGAAAATTCCCACTGAAAGGAATTTAGCGGATCCTTTAACTAAGGCCTTACCTCAAAGCAAGTTTGAGGGTCATGTAAGCACCTGTGGTATTGGATACCGTAGCGATTGGCATTAGGCCAAGTGAGAGTTTGTTAGTGATATGAGAAAAGTGTCCTAAGGCATCGCCTTATGATTGTAATCATTTATTTTAATAAATGAATATTCACTATTTGAGTATACAAGTTTATGTATTTGATTGAAATCTTAAACTCATTTACTGAATGTCCGCAATACAATTCACAGCATGAGAGAATTTGTGACGAATTCACAACTAGTGATTATCTCTACATGTGCAATTGTGAAGTAATGAAATTGTCCCTAGTCGATGAATTGATAAATACGAACACTATCAATTCTGTTGAGACTAGCATGGGTTATTCTCTAATCAGTTGATTCTCACTGGCTGGTGATATTAGGATGTCCGGAGATAAACATGAATGCTAGTTAAGGGAACTAGTTCATTGGAGTGACTGGCTGTAAAACTTCATATGGTAGTCTACATATAGATATGTCAATGAAGTTTTTACTGCAGCTTAAGTGTGATGTTCCTTTGACTTGCGGTGTTCAAGTCATCTTGGTCATGGAGACTTATACTTTGACATCTTAAGCAAGCATCTCCAAGGAGGTGTGGACCCAAGATGATTGGGTATAAGCCGAAGTGCCCGAAGATGTTTGAACAGTCTACAAAGGATTCACCACTCCTTGCGAGAAGATGTATACCCAAGGCCTATCGTCGGATTGTTACTCGAAGCCTCTGGCCAGAGCATGACATGTTCAGAGTATGAATCTCTTAAATACATGAGAGTAATTAGAATCTGTAGGACGAGAAAACGTTACTTGGGCTAGGTGTGACGTAGTCAGCCTAGTGGGGACTGACACACATAGACCATGTCCTGAACCAAGTGGGTATAAGATGGTGAAGGGAATGGGGCACGATTCATTATAGCTGCTGAAGGGTTTCAGAATTGTTTCTAAGGTCAACCGTTGATTTTTCGATTAATTGGGGATCATGATGTACTACTAGGTGCCACTCATGATCGTTCTATAATTGGTTAATTATAGACGATCAACATAAATCAAAAGCCTATTTAGTCACACGCACTATGAGTAATCCAAGGGATTTAAAATGAGTTGAAAATTGGATTTTCCAATCAAGAGAGATTAGGTTTGGTTGAGCCAAACGATAAGTCGAATCTGAATTTTTCAGAGACGCATCGGAAGCATAAAATGGCTAAGTCTTTTGAATACTTAATAGATGAATTAAATAAGTTTAATTCATTGGGGTGTGGCTTGGATGGGCCGGCCAAAGAGGGTCTCCATCCTCTTTGCTTGGCCGGTCACAACAAAGGGAGAGAACCAAGTTTTTGACTCAATTTATAAAATAAATCAAGTATGGTTTGCTTTATAAAATTATGGATGATATAAATTTTTATATAATAAACCAAGGTTTGGTTTATTTTCATGGAAATTAAAATGAACCATGGATTGGTTTATTTTATTTTATAAAATCAATCATGGATTGATTTACCATGATAAGAAAATTTATTCCATAAGAAAAAAGAGACTTGGTTGATATTTATCATGAATTAAAAAAATGATAAAACTTGGCATGATGGAATAAGTCATAGAAAATTTATTCCATAAGAAAAAGGAGACTTGGCGGTTGAGAGGCCACTATATAAAGGACCCAAGGCAAGGCTTGGAAAATCAATCGAAGTATTCTTGCCTGGGCTCTCCTCCCTTCTTCCTCTTGGTCGGCCACAAGGTTCTTCTCCCTTCTTCTTGCACAAGGAGAAGCACCGAGGCGACGAAGTTCTTCCGTTGGGACGATCTTCCTCTCCAGCCATCATCACCTTGGGATTGGGCGCAAGTCATCTTCCTCCTTCTCGCCGGAATTGTGATTCCGGCCGACCTTGGTAGTGAGTTTTTCCGATATAATTATTTCTCTCTTGGTTTTTCTTGTCGTGTTCTCGGAGAATCTAGTAGTTCTCGAGAATACGAAACTCGTGGCTTTGTGAAGCCATCTCGAAGATACTCGGCGTGGACGCGAATAGAGGCGGAGCTTCCGAGGGACGCTTACGGTTGGATCTCGTCCCTTCCTTCGAGTTACGCAAGGTAATAAGTAAATTAGTTTACGTTTCTGTAAAATTTTAAATATATGATCATGTCTACACAAGATAAAGTTGCATGCTTAGATGTGTGGTTAAATAATTTGAGAAATTATTTATGCTAAACCTTCTGCTGCACGTAATTAATTTTAAAATTACGAACCCGCATCCATGTCAACATGCACCCGGTCCCAACTAGATTACCTGTTGTCAACTCCCGGTTAAACTTTTACTCAGCCTCTGATGACTCCAGAACTCGCGACGTCCGATCCCGACTTGTCTCAACTCTTGTCCGTTGTTCTCGCTCGGCCAAATCATCTGCTCAATCCTCCAGACCAGGACTTCGGTGCCCAACCCTCGGTCAAGACTTAGTGCTTAGATTTACTCACCAGGTCTTCTTGCTCAACCCTCNGATGCTCATCAGAAGCATCAAGACGACGCGTTAGACGTATCGTGCCTAATGCTATGCTGCATGTCCTCTGAGCTTCAGAAGCAACACGAGAACATGAATGCTTACGATATGATTGGCCACCTCAAGCAATTATATCAAGGGCAGGCAGGGCATTGGAAGCGGAACTGCAAGGTATACCTGGAAGATCTGAAGAAGAAGAGAAGTGAGACTTCTACTTCAGGTATAAATGTTATAGAAGTCAACCTTTCTATTTCTACATCATGGGTATTAGATACTGGGTGTGCTTCTCACATTTGTACAAATGTGCAAGCGCTGAGAAATAGCAGGGCATTGGCCAAGGGCGAGGTGGACCTACGAGTAGGCAATGGAGCAAGGGTTGCTGCTATTTCTATAGGGACTTACTTTCTATCTCTACCCTCTGGGCTTGTACTGGAATTGAATAACTGTTGTTATGTACTTGTACTAACAAAGAATATCATTTCAGTTTCATGTTTAGATAACAAAGGTTTTTCATTCATAATAAAGGACAAATGTTGTTCTGTTTATTTAAAGGATATGTTCTATTGTAGCGCACATCTGATGAATGGCCTCTATATTCTAGACTTAGAAAGCCCTATCTATAACGTGAATACCAAGAGGTTGAGATCAAATGAGTTGAACCCAACCTATCTCTGGCACTGTCGCTTAGGCCACATAAATGAGAGTCGCTTGTCCCAGCTCCATAAGGATGGTTTACTGGACTCATTTGATATTGAATCATATGAGACATGCGAGTCATGCCTTCTAGGCAAGATGACTAAGACTCCCTTTAGTGGACATAGCGAAAGAGCGACAGACTTGTTAGGACTTATACATAGTGATGTATGTGGCCCTTTCAATGTCACTGCCAGAGGTGGTTACAGGTACTTCATCACATTTACTGATGACTTCAGTAGATATGGCTATGTGTATTTGATGACACATAAGTCTGAATCCTTTGAAAAGTTCAAAGAATTCAGAAATGAAGTACAGAACCAACTTGGCAAGAGTATTAAGATACTTCGATCAGATCGAGGTGGAGAATACTTGAGCCATGAGTTTCGTGACTACCTAGCTGAGTCTGGGATTCTATCCCAACTCACTCCCCCTGGAACACCACAGTGGAATGGTGTATCCGAAAGGAGGAATCGTACCTTATTAGATATGGTACGATCTATGATGAGTCACGCAGATCTTCCTATATCCTTTTGGGGATATGCTCTAGACACGGCAGCGTTCACAATAAACCGTGTTCCATCAAAGGCTGTCATGAAGACACCATATACGATATGGACGGGGAGGAGTCCCAAGTTGTCTTTCATGAGGGTTTGGGGTTGTGAGGCTTACGTACGACGTCAAGTCTCAGACAAACTGGGACCCAAATCTGATAAGTGCTATTTCGTGGGATATCCCAAGGAAACTAAGGGATATTACTTCTACATTCCCAGTCAACACAAAGTGTTTGTTGCTAAGACTGGGGTCTTTCTAGAAAGGGATTTTGTTTCTAGAAAGACTAGTGGGAGTTCGTTTGATCTTGAAGAAATTCAAGACAACGACCATAGCACTGAGCCCTTGATGGATACTGAACAGGCACCACAAGAATTGTGGATGAGATTGTTACACAAGAAATTATGGAACAACAACCTGTTCAGGTAGACTTACCTCTTCGCAGGTCTGATAGGGTACGTCGTCAGCCTGAGAGATATTCATTTCTCTTGCCTGACCATGATGACGTTATGATCATTGAGAATGAACCTACCACCTATCAGGAAGCTGTGATGAGCCCAGATTCTGAGTCATGGCTGGAAGCCATGAGATCCGAAATGGAATCCATGTACACTAACCAAGTTTGGACCTTGGTTGATCCACCTGAAGGGGTCAAACCCATTGGGTGTAAATGGGTCTTTAAGAAAAAGCCTAACATGGATGGACTTACTCATACCTATAAGGGTAGACTGGTAGCTAAAGGTTTCAAGCAAATTCATGGTATTGACTATGATGAAACTTTTTCTCCAGTAGCGATGTTTAAGTCTATTCGGATCATGCTTGCTATTGCAGCCTACCACGATTATGAGATCTGGCAGATGGATGTCAAGACAGCGTTTCTGAATGGAAACCTCCTTGAGGATGTGTACATGACACAGCCTGAGGGTTTTGTAGATCCACAGCATACTGGCAGAGTATGCAAGCTGCATAGGGCCATTTATGGTCTAAAGCAAGCTTCTCGGAGTTGGAATCTTCGATTCGATGATGCGATCAAACAGTTTGGTTTCATCAAGAACGAAGATGAACCTTGTGTCTACAAGATGGTTAGTGGGAGCACAGTAGTCTTCCTAGTCTTGTATGTGGATGACATACTACTCATTGGGAACGACATCCCTTCGCTACAGTCTGTGAAGACTTGGTTGGGGACTTGTTTCGCAATGAAGGACTTAGGTGAAGCAGCCTGCATTCTAGGCATTAAGATCTATAGAGATAGATCTAAAAGATTGCTTGGCCTAAGTCAGAGTACATACATTGATACCGTTTTGCAACGGTTTGCCATGCAGAATTCCAAGAAGGGAAATCTGCCAATGTCACATGGCGTGAGTCTTTCGAAGACTCAAGGTCCCTCTTCTAGAGAGGAGAGAGACCGCATGAGCAAGATCCCTTATGCCTCAGCCATAGGATCTATCATGTACGCCATGTTATGTACTCGTCCTGATGTCTCGTATGCTTTGAGCATGACGAGCAGATACCAGTCAGATCCAGGTGAACGTCACTGGATAGCAGTCAAGAATATTCTTAAGTACTTGAGAAGGACTAAAGAATATTTCTTGATATTTGGAGGCGAAGAGGAGCTAACTGTAAAGGGTTACAGTGATGCTAGCTTCCAAACTGACCAGGATGACTACAGATCGCAGTCAGGGTTCGTGTTTTGCTTAAATGGTGGCGCTGTCAGCTGGAAGAGTTCAAAGCAGGATACAGTTGCTGATTCTACAACAGAAGCTGAGTACATTGCTGCATCTGAGGCAGCAAAGGAGGCAGTTTGGATCCGCAAGTTCATTACTGAGCTTGGAGTGGTTCCTAGTATAGCCGACCCAGTACAGCTCTATTGTGACAACAATGGAGCTATTGCGCAGGCTAAGGAACCTCGCTCACACCAGCGGACCAAACACATACTACGGCGATTCCATCTCATTCGAGAGATCATCGATCGAGGAGATGTGAAGATTTGCAGAGTACCCACAGAGGCTAACGTCGCAGATCCCTTGACCAAGGCTTTGGCACAGATAAAGCATGATGGTCACACTAGGTCATTGGGTATTAGATACTACAGCGATTGGCACTAGTGCTAGTGGGAGATTGTTAGTGAGAGCCCTAGAGCCAATCATATGATGATTACTTTTTGGACTCATTGTATCATATTCTTGTATATATATTTCTTATATATAAAGGCATTTCTTATGGTTATTGTACTTATGTGTATTGGTGCCAAATAACTTAGTATAATAACGTCCTTGAGTAGAAGGTTCTTATCTATATCAATCGATTAGTTGAATCGATAGTGAGATGATATAGAGAACACTACTCTTAATTATTCCTAGTCAAGTATTAACATTCAAGGACAATGTTAATGCATAGAGACTAGCATGTAGGTCAACATGATGACTTGATCTCACAAGTCAAGGATATGAGATATCAAGTTGACACATGGGTATACATTAGAGAATGTATACTGAATGGCCCGCCATGAGAAAGTATCATGGATCGTTATATGAGTGTCATATACTTTCTCATGTGACTATTAGTATGACTATTAGTCCTTAGACCTGAAGTCACCATAGTTCCCTACATAAGGAGTTATGTACTTTGGTTTCGTCAAACGTCACCCGTAACTGGGTGGACTATAAAGGCGATTACTGGGTATATAACAAATTATGCGGAGGGATGTGAGTGATGTAGATGGGATCTATCCCTCCTATATGACGGGAGAGATATCAAAGTCTTGATAGAGTGAGATCACTAAGTGCATGGCCATGCCCAAATAAGGCAATATGAGATATTAAGCTTATTTGATTATAGTGAGTCTACTTGGAGTTCAAGACACATAGATTGATTGGAGGATGACACGGTCTATGCCTCATGAAAGATCAATCTAGATATCAAGGATAGAAGGACATTGTCACATATTGTGATGGTCACAATTATTAGTCACATTGGTGATGTTAGATCTCAACATTCTTGTAACTTGGGTAGCAATGATGTGTTGCTAGATACCGCTCATTGCTTATGTTTCTAAGAGGTTAGAAGCATTGCCAACGTTACAAGAACCTATAGGGTCACACGCAAAGAACAAATAGATGGAGAAAAATTGAAGTCAAGTTTGACTTGGCTAAATATGGAAAGTCCATAAAAGGCAAGTTTGACTTGACCCAAATCCAAATCAAGTTTGACTTGACTTGGTTCCACTTCAAGTTAGACTTGATGTGGGAGAAGAAATGGAGTCAAGTTTGACTTGACTAAATATGGAAAGTCCATAAAAGGCAAGTTTGACTTGACCCAAATCCAAATCAAGTTTGACTTGACTTGGTTCCACTTCAAGTTAGACTTGACATGGGAGAAGAAATGGAGTCAAGTTTGACTTGACTAAATATGGAAATTCCATAAAAGGTAAGTTTGACTTGACCAAAAGGCCACCTCACCTTGACTTGACCAAGTGATGACTTGGCTTGGTTTCCCCCCCATTTGAATTTGAATTCAAATTGAAAGGGGGTTAAGGAAAGCCACCTAATGGCCATTAGTGGCCATTATGGCCGGCCACTTAATGGCCATTAATGGCCATTAAGTGGCCGGCCACCATGGAAGAACAAAAAGGGTTTTGTTTCATTTTTTCTCTAAGTGTGGGTCTTCTCTTCTTCCTCTCCAATTGTTGGAGTTCTTCTTCTTCTTCTCCTCTTGGCCGAATCCTACAAGATGCTAGCACACCTAAAGGATTTCATCCATCTACTTTTGTTCGCGTGGATACTTCTAGAGGGACGGCACTTGACGTCCTAGAGATTCGACATCCAAAAGGAGCGAACGGGATTAAACGGGGCACGCATCAAAGGTAAAATGTTTATCCCTCTTTAGATCTAGGAGTAGATCGGATTTTGAAGCATGTAAACGAGCACTCGTAATTTTTGAAATGACTTTCTTCGCTCGGATCCTTGCTATTGGGGCTTTCGGGGTTTCCGCGACGCGAAAAAGCGGTTTTCGTGGCCCGAAAAACCCTACATTGGGGTTGTGAGGCTTACGTTCGACATCAAATCTCAGATAAACTAGGACCCAAATCTGATAAGTGCTACTTTATAGGATATCCCAAGGAAACAAAGGGATATTACTTTTACAATCCCACACAAGGCAAAGTGTTTGTCGCTAGAAATGGTGTTTTTCTAGAAAAGGAGTTTATTTCTAGATGGACTAGTGGGAGTAAAATTCATCTTGAAGAAGTTCAAGATGCAGATAGTACTGAAGCCTTAATGGACATTGAACAGGCAGCACAAGATGTTGTGGATCATGAGGTTGTTACACAAGAAGTTGTGGAACAACAGGATGTTCAAGTAGACCAACCACCTCGCAGATCTGATAGGATACGTCGTCAGCCTGAGAGATGCTCTTTTCTCTTGTCTGACCATGATGACGTGACGCTCATTGAGTTGAATGAGCCTATATCCTATCAAGAAGCTGTGATGAGCTCAGATTCTGAGAAATGGCTAGAAGCCATGAGGTCCGAAATGGAATCCATGTACACTAACCAGGTATGGACCTTGGTTGATCCACCTGAGGGGATTAAACCCATTGGGTGTAAGTGGGTCTTTAGAAGAAAGACTGACATGGATTGACTCATGCATACCTACAAAGGGCGATTGGTAGCTAAAGGTTTCAAGCAGATTCATGGTATCGACTATGATGAAACCTTTTCCCCAGTTGCGATGCTTAAGTCTATTCGGATCCTGCTTGCTATTGCAGCTTACTATGATTACGAGATCTGGCAGATGGATGTCAAAATCGCATTCCTAAATGGGAATCTACTCGAGGTTGTGTACATGACACAACCTGAGGGTTTTGTAGATCCAGAGCATGCTGGAAAGGTATGTAAGTTGCAAAGGTCCATTTACGGGCTAAAGCAAGCTTCTCGAAGCTGGAATCTTCGATTCGATGATGCAATCAAAGCGTTTGGTTTCATCAAGAATGAAGATGAACCCTGTGTCTACAAGAGGGTTAGTGGGAGCACAGTTATCTTCCTAATCTTGTATGTAGATGACATACTCCTCATTGGGAATGACATCCCTTCACTACAGTCTGTGAAGACGTGGCTCGGGAATTGTTTTTCAATGAAAGACTTAGGTGAAGCAGCCTACATCCTAGGCATTAAGATCTATAGAGATAGATCTAAGAGATTGCTAGGCTTAAGTCAGAGTACATATGTTGACAAGGTGCTTAATCATTTTGCCATGCAGAATTCCAAAAGGGGATTTTTGCCAATGTCACATGGTGTGAGTCTTTCGAAGACTCAATGTCCCTCTTCTAAGGAGGAGAGAGACCGTATGGATCAGATCCCTTATGCATCCGCTATAGGGTCTATCATGTACGCCATGCTATGTACTCGTCCAGATGTTTCGTATGCTTTGAGCATGACGAGCAGGTACCAGTCAGATCCAGGTGAATGTCACTGGACAGCTGTCAAGAATATTCTTAAGTACTTACGAAGGACGAAAGAATATTTCTTGATATTTGGAGGCGATGAGGAGCTAGCTATAAAGGGTTACAGTGACGCAAGCTTCCAAACAGACAGGGATGACTATAGATCGTAGTCAGGGTATGTATTTTGCCTGAATGGTGGCGCTGTGAGCTGGAAGAGTTCGAAGCAGGACACAGTCGCAGATTCTACAACAGAGGCCGAGTATATTGCCGCGTCAGAGGCGGCAAAAGAGGCTATTTGGATCCGAAAGTTCATTACAGAGCTTGGAGTGGTTCCTAGCATAGTAGACCCGATAGACCTCTATTGTGACAACAATGGGGCTATTGCGCAGGCTAAGGAACCTCGCTCCCATCAGCGGACCAAACACATACTACGGCGCTTCCATCTCATTCGAGTGATCATCGATAGAGGAGATGTGAGGATATGCAGAGTACACACTGATTCTAACATCGCAGATCCTTTGACCAAGGCTTTGGCACAAAAGAAGCATGATGGTCATACCAGGTCACTCGGTATTAGATACTACAGTGATTGGCACTAGTGCTAGTGGGAGATTGTTAGTAGGAGCCCTAGAGCCAATTATATGATGATTGACTAGGGGCATTTTGTATCATATTCTATTATTAATAAAGGCATGTTTGGTTATTATACTTACTTTGTATTTGTGCCAAATAACTAAGTATAATAATGTCCTTGGGTAGTAGGTTCTTATCTACATTATATCGATTGGTTGAATCGATAGTGAGATGATGTAGAGAACACTACTCTAAACCATTCCTAGTCAAGTATTAATATTCAAGGACAATATTAATACATGGAGACTAACATGTAGGTCAACTGATGACTTGAGCTCACAAGTCATGGATATGTGATATCAAGTTGACACATGGGTATACATTGGAGAATGTGTACTGAATGACCCGCCATGAGAAAGTTTCATAGATTGTCATATGAGTGTCATAAACTTTCTCATGTGACTATTGGTATGAATAGTCCTTAGACCTGAAGTCACTACGGTTCCCTACATAAGGAGTTATGTACTTTGGTATCGTCAAACGTCACCCGTAACAGGATGGACTATAAAGGCGATCACTGGGTATGTAATGAATTATGCGGAGGGATGTGAGTGATGTAGATGGGATCTATCCCTCCCATATGACGGGAGTGATATCTGTGGGCCCCTTGATCGAGTAGGGCTGCTAAAACGCATGACCATGCTCAATTGAGTCAATATGAGATATTGAGTTCAATTGTTTGAGTAAGTCTACTCGGGGATCAAGAAATACAAAGATTGATCGAGGATGACACGGTCTATGCCTCATTGGTCAATCTAGATATCGAGGATAGAAGGACAAGGTCATACATTGCCATAGTCACGGAGGTTAAGTCGGATCTCGACATTCTTGTTACTTGGGTAGCATTGATGCATTGCTAGATGCCGCTCATTGCTTTTGTGTCTAAATTGGTTTAGACACATTGCCAACGTTACGAGAGCCTATTGGGTCACACACTAAGGACACGATGCTTCGGAGATTAATTTATCTTGGTTTGGCTAAGATTTAATCGGAATTGGATTAATTGAGTTAGACTCAAGTGAATCCAATTGGATTATGGATTGAGATCTAATTTGAGTTAAACTCATTTAGATTAGACTCAACCACATTTGGATGAAATATTAATTCATTAAAATGTTTAATGAATTAATAAGAGAGGAAGATGGAGAGTTTCTCACCATTAGAGAGTTACATGAAAAGTTAGAGAGTTACATTAAAATGTTTAATGAAGGGAAGTTTAAAATGGAAAAACTCCTCTTGATATGAGTATAAAAGAGTTTGTCCCTTGTCATTTGGATGACAACTTCTCATTTTCTTTCCCCTCTTCCTTCTCTTCTCCATCTTGGCCGAAACCCACATCTTGGGTTCTTGGTGTTTTGTGAACTACCTCAAGTTGCTAGCACAACTAAGGTAGTTCTTCTCCGAAGTAGAGATATCGTGTTCATGTGGATACGAATAGAGGCACGGACACTTGAACGTGCAAGAGATCCGGCGGCGCTTGGACGAGCCGGATAAACGTAAGGGCACGCTCCAAAGGTATACGCTTTAGATAGATCTATTAGATAGATGATTTCGTACGAGTTTTTCTTTCGCATGGATCGCTCGAGGGATCTTGTTTCCGCTGTGTTTTTGTGTTTATGTCACCTGAAGATCCAACACAAGTATACTTGATCTTATTAGAATTGGCTTCCCTAACGTACTAGCATCTCATCGCCACCCAATACTAGGTTGATCAAGTTTCAATTATTCTTTTTCCTATAGCCGTTCTAATATATGCATGAAATTTAAATATGAATGACATGTCATATATTTTAAAAGAATAGCAGATGCATGTCATGGCAGTTGTGCATGAGTCAAACAAGTCAAATAATTTTATTTAAGTTTCTAAAATATATCAAATTCCCGATTTGATACATGTCGAGTGAACCCGCGAATATGTCAACCCACTTTGACATATTTAATGATATTAATTTTAATTGTTATAGTTTGGGTAAAATTTTATTTTAGTTTGAGTTTAAGTTATTTAAGATTTTAGTTGAATTCAGGTTAATTAAGAATTGATTGAATCAATTGAGAATTAATGAATTTAAGTTTCAATTAATTTGGATTAAATTAAATTTAAATTTAAATTTAATTTAAGTTTGAATTTGAATTTAATTTAAATTTGAATTTGAATTTAATTTAAATTTGAATTTAATTTGAATTAATTTGAATTTAATTTGAATTAATTTGAATTTAAATTGGATTTAATTTGAATTAATTTGAATTTAATTTGGAATTAATTTGAATTTAATTTGGATTTAATTTGAATTAATTTGAATTTAATTTGGATTTAATTTGAATTAATTTGAATTTAATTTGGATTAAATTAAGATTTAATTAAGATTATAATGATTAATTAATAATTATGGGTTTAAATTCATCATTTTCATTATTTCAAAAATTTCTTCTTCATTTTTATCTTTCTTTTCAAGTTTTTCTAATAATTTTGATTTATTTGAATTTTTGTAATTTTTATTAACTATGGCCTTTATCTTAAATAGTTCCATATCCTCCTCAAGATTAGATCTTTCTATATCCTCACAGTAGGTGGAGTAGAATGGGCCAGTAGTTAAAGTTTTATAATAATATTCAATATTATCTATAATTAAGTTATCATCTAGGAGGATTTTATCTTTATTATCCTCAAGAATATTTTCAATAAAATCTTCTTTATCCTCAAGATTTTCAATAATTTTAGGGTCAGAATTATCTTTAAGGTTTTCAAATTTGAATTCGAATTTATCCTTAGGATTTTCAAATTTGAATTCGGAATTATCCTTAGGATTTTCAAATTTGAATTCCGAATTATCCTTAGGATTAATTTTGTCTGAATTAAAATTATCAGAACTAATTTTATCAGAAAAATTATCAGAATTAATTTTCTCAGAATAGTTATCAAAATTAATTTTTTCAGAATTAAAGTTATTAGAATTAACTTTATCAGATAAATTATCAGAATTAATTTTATCAGATAAATTATCAGAATAATTTTATCAGATAAATTATCAGAATTAATTTTATCAGATAAATTATCAGAATTAATTTTATCAGATAAATTATCAGAACTAATTTTATCAATTTCTGAATTGATATTCTGAATTAAACAATTAATTTCTGATATTTTGATCATATTCACGTTTTGTAATTTAACATGCAAAGAGTTAATTTTACTATGCAGTAAATCTACTTTATCAGAAAAATTAACTACTTTATCACATGGCAGTGCAAGAACTTGTAAAATTTTTGGAACATAAATCTTGTGTACCTTCGCCGGACACTTGTTTTTGTAATGTCCGTATTTCTTGCATTTGAAACATTGTACGTGACTTTTGTCCCTCCGGCTTCCTGGCGCTGGTGCCTCTTTCGCCACTGGTGATGTAGACCGAATCTTACAAGTAGGGCACTGATTTTTATAGTGCCATCTCTCCCTGCACGTGAAACAAATAATATGGAATTTACAAATGAACATTTTAAATAAAATATACCTGATTCACCCCTGGGCTCCCCCTCAACTCCTGGCGTCTTTGCTCCGTCGGTGGTTAGTCCGGTGAAGAGCGACTCGGCTCTGATACCAATTGTAGGACCGGTACCGTCGATAGAGGGGGGGTGAATATCGATCGTGAAAATCTTTCGCGGAAATCTCGTAGAAAACTCGTTCGTTCTAGACTTAGAATATTAGTAGCGCAGTGGAAAATAAATAGACGAAAAACAAGACAGTGACATAGCGGATTTTTACTTGGTTCCCGACCCCCCAGGGTCAGTACATCCAAGGCCTATGCACGGGAACGCCCGTCCACTATTGGTCTCCTTTCCGGACTTTCCGGAGGCGGAGAAACCCGACTTACAGTGCAGAATTACAAGCAATTATATGGAAATTTAAGTACAGTAATTAAAAAGCAAACCAACGAGACAAAGTCTGAAGCTCGGCCGATCTGGACCTCCGAAGTGTCGCGGACCTCCTCCTGGAGCCTCCCGGTCGTAGAGCCTCGTCTCTAGCGTGTTGTCGTTGGTAAGAAGGCTTGGGATCGCTCTTGGAAGTTGTGTCTGAAGCAGAGGGGTCGAAGCCCCTTATATAGGCCTCCTGGGGGCGCCCTGGACGCTGGGGGCGCCCCGGAAGACTCGGTCAAACTTTATCCCTGTGTCTACCTCGCCGCAGCTGATAACAGCTTTGACCAGGGCGCCCCGGATCTTCCGGGCGCCCATCTTGAACCCAGTCAGCGCTTATCCACTGCTTCGGACTCGCAGCAACGAAACAGTGTTGACCCGGGCGCCCCGGACGCTCCGGGCGCCCCGGACGCCCCGGGCGCCCCGGTTGACACCTATTTTGACTGCATCACGAAACTGCCCTTCTTAGCTCTGTCTGGGGGCGCCCCCACTGTTGGGGGCGCCCTGGTTGCATGGGGGCGCCCCCAATGATGGGGGTGCCCTGCTTAAAGCCTGCAAGAGCGATTTTTTGCCTGGTTTACCTGCTTTGTCTCCGGTTCTTGATACCTGCAAGATACACAAACACAAAGCATAGATACATATAATGTTAGCCTTAAGGACTTGGTTCGGACTTCGGATTTGCACGAAACCCTAGGTCGAACCGGCACAAATTCCCATCCTCGAGAACTTGCCCTTCACCTACTCCTTTCAGGAGACGGTTGCTACCCAGCCCTTCGGGTGGACTTTTGCTTAGCTTCCGATACCTCCGGACCTCGAGACGCCCAAACCCTGACCCGTCTCTACTCCTGTCCTTAGTCATCGCTCAGCTAAGTTGCTCAGTCCCTTGGACCAAGACTTCAAAACCTAGCAGTCCTTCGCCAGGTGCCTAGCAGTCCTTCGCCAGGTCTTCATTCCCTAGCAGCCCTTCGCTAGGTCCCTAGCAGCCCTTCGCTAGGTCTTCTATGCCTAGCATCCCTTCGCTAGGTGCCTAGCAGCCATTTGCTAGGTCTTCGGGTTACGATACCTAGCAGCCCTTCGCTAGGTCTTAGGGTTACGATACCTAGCAGCCCTTCGCTAGGTGCCTAGCAGCCCTTCGCTAGGTCTTAGGGTTACGATACCTAGCAGTCCTTCGCTAGGTGCCTAGCAGCCCTTCACTAGGTCTTAGGGTTACGATACCTAGCAGCCCTTCGCTAGGTGCCTAGCAGCCCTTCGCTAGGTGCCTAACAGCCCTTCGTTAGGTCTTAGGGTTTCAACACCTAGGTTAACTAGGACATTTCTTCAACTTGGGTTACTTCTCCTTTGCTCCCCTTTGTCTGTTCAATATATCACTGACTTAAGTGTATTGTCAAACATTAAAACACTTAAAGAAGAACATCATTGATGCAACTTGCACCAACACTACCTACCAGTGGATGATGAACAAGGTCTTTCGGGAGCAGATCGAAAGAAATATCGAGGTCTATATGGATGACATTCTCATCAAGACTACCCGAGCAACAGAGTTGGTAGCAGATGTGAACGAGACTTGTCTCACTCTGAGGAGGTATGCCCGCAAATTGAATCCTGCTAAATACTTATTTGGTGCCAAAAGCATAAAATTTCTGGGATATATAGTGACCAAGAGGGGCATTGAGGCCAATCCCATCAAAGTCAAGACTCTGCTCGACATGCCACCGCTTTGGAATTTGAAGGAAGCTCAGTGTATGACAGGGCATATCACGGCTCTATCAAAGTTCATATCCTGATCCACCAACCGAAGCCGACTTGAAGGAGTATCTGGTCGAACTGCCTGTACTAGCTAAGCCCACACCTGGAGACCTTATATATATATTTTTCACTACCGAGTGTGCAGTGAGCTCTATTCTTGTGAAGCAAGAGGGGGCAGAATAGTAGCCCCTGTATTTCTTCGGGCACCTATTGAAAGATGTCAAGTGTCTCTATAGCACACTCGAAAAGTTAGCCTACTCTTTTGTATTATTAGCTCGGAGACTGTGACCACACTATTTAGCTTATCCATGGTAGTGCTAACTAACAGTGCCCGTGGTCACGTACTTATAAACCCTGAGGCATTTGATCAGCTGATCAAGTGGATTATGGAATTAAGTGAATACGACATATAGTATCAGTCACGGATAGCAATAAAAGCTCAAGCCCTGGTAGTCTCAGTGAGCTTCACAATGAAGAGCCCGAGGACACATGGAAAATATATGTAGATGGTTCATCAGCTTGGCAAGGAAGCAGTATCAGTATCCTCATAATCTCTCAAAAAGAGGACAAGCTCCATCTGACCGTTCGGTTGGATTACCGGGTCACTAACAACGAAGTTGAGTATGAGACTCTCATCGCCGGCTTACAAGCGGCGAAGAATGTCGGCACCTCTTGAATCCTACTTCACTCGGACTCTCAATTGGCAACGCAATAGTTAGTTGGCCAGTTTAAAGTAAACAACAAGCAGCTCCAGATATATGTAGACGCTTACGAAAAGCTAAAAAAGGAATTCAAGGAGGTACGGCTGCAATAGATCCCTAGAGAAAGCTTCCTAAAGACAGATGAGCTGGCTAAGTTGGCTGGGTCCATCACCCCATGGATCCTGACCAAGCCTATAACGCAGACTATGTTTATCTCTCAGATAGAGCAACAGGCTGAACTAGATTTGCAGGGTGATTGGCAGACCCCCCCCCCCTCATCTCTTATCACCAACAGGGATTTCTCTAACTGATCTAGAACAGGTCAGATTATTGAAGAAGCCAGCTGCTCGGTTCACTCTCATTGGGGATTTGCTATATAAGAGAGCCTTCTCAAGACCATTGTTCAAGTGCCTCGAAGAAGAGGATGCAGACTACATGCTGAGAGAAATACACTTGGGATCTTGCTGAAGTCACAAAGTGGTCGATCGGTAGCTCAGAAAGTATTGTTAGCTTGATATTTTTGACTGATCCTATAGAAAGATACCGACTGGTTGGTAGCCATGTGCCTATCCTACCAAAAATATCAAAATTTATCCCCTCGACCGACCGAGATGCACAAGGCCTCCACGATATCTTGCCCATTTGACCAATGGGGAATAGACATCATGAGGCCTTTTTGATGGCACCCGCTCAGAAGAGGTTCTTGTTGGTGGCAGTTGACTATTTTTCCAAGTGAGTGGAGGCGGAAGCCTTGGCTCGGATTACCAAGAAAGTGGTCCTAATGTCCTCTAGCAAAATATCTTGTGTCGATACTAGATTTCGTACAAGTAGGTACCTGACAACGGAAGGCAGTGTCAGGCCAAAAAGATCCATAAATTGCATTCAACCTACAGGATAAAGCAGACATTCACTTCAATTGCTTATCCACAAAGCAATGGTCAAGCAGAAGTCACCAATCGGAAGATCATCAAAGGGCTTAGAACCAAGTTGAACCATGTCGGGGGCACTTGGGTGGTGAGCTGCCCAATGTCTTATGGACACAATAGACCATGTTGCGGGAAGGCACAAGCTTCACACCGTTTCACTTGGTTTATGGAAGCAAGGTCGTAGTGCCCCATGGAGGTAGGGTGTGAGTCCGATCGGAGAAAGGTCCATGAACAAGACAATGAGGATTGATGACTCCATGAGTTAGATCTGGTCACTGAAATCAGAGACAAAGCGGCTACCCAGATGACTTCCTACTGCTAGAGGATGCAACAGAGATACAACCAAAAGGTGCTTCCCTATGCCTTTCAGGATGGCGACCTGGTATGGAAGTGGACTAAGCCGGTCAGTGATGTGAGTAAATTGGAGGCCCAATGGGGGGCCTTTAAGGTGATGCAAAAGTTGGTGTCTGGGGTCTATTATTTGCAGGACGCTAAGGGGGAAAAGACTAGATCGACTTTAGAGTGCAATGCATTTATGCCTGTACTAAGAGTAAGAATTCCTGCAACGAGTTGTAATTTGTGATCTAGAAATGATAATGTAGGAATTCGTTGTGCCCCCTGAGTGGTTTCCTGACTCTCGCTCCATGCGAGTTATAAGTGTGCATGCTCACATGCCCAGCCGACCTAGCGGCAGACCAGACGTCGATTCTCAAGCTCCATTACGATCTCCCAAGTAGTTTCCAGACTCTTGCTCCATACGAGTTTTAAGTGTGTACGCTCACATGCCCAGCCAACCTCTTGACAGATCGGACGTGAATTCCCATGCTCCATTATGGTCTCTTGAGTGATTTCCAAACTCTCACTCCATGCGAGTTATAAGTGTGCATGCTTACACACTCAGTCTACCTCGCGGCAAACCGGGTGTGACTTCCCAGGCTCCATTACTTTCTCCTGCACGGTTTCCAAACTCTTGCTTCATACGAGTTATAAGTGTGCATGGTCACATACCCAGCCGACCTCGCGACAGACCAGATGTGGCTTCCCATGCTCCATTATGGTCTCCCAAGTGGTTTCTAGACTCTCACTCCATGTGAGTTATAAGTATGCATAGTCACACGCCCAACCGACCTTGCGGCAGACCGGATGTGGCTTCCCACACTCCATTACGATCTCTCGAGCAATTTTCAGACTCTCGCTTCGTGTGAGTTATAAGTGTGCACGCTCACAGGCCCAACTGACCTTGTGATAGACTGGACGTGGCTTCCCATGCTCCATTACAGTCTCTCGAGTGATTTCCAGACTCTCCTCCATGAGGGTTATATGTGTACATACTCACACTCCAAGCCGACCTCGCGATAGACTAGATGTGGCTTCCCATGCTCCATTACGGTTCCTAAGAAGTTTTCAGACTCTCACTTTGTGAGAGTTATATGTGTGCATTCTCACACGCCCAACCAACCTCACGACAGATCAGACATGGCTTTCTATGCTCCATTACAGTCTCCCAAGTAATTTCCAGATTCTTGCTCCATGCGAGTTATGTGTGCATGCTCACACGCCGAGCCGACCTCATGGGAGATCGAACATGACTTCTTACGCTCCATTATGGTTTCCTAAGTGGTTTCCAAACTCATCCCGTGTGAGTTATGTGTGCATGCACACACACCTAGTTGGCCCCACAGTAGATCAGGCATGGCCTTCCATGCACTCGTACAGTCTCCCGAGCGGCTTCCCCAAAGAAACCATGTGGGTACACTAGTACACCTCCCATGCTCGTGCGACAGAAATAGACATAGTCCTCGATCCGACCACATGATCCCTGGGAGGGTTTGCTAAATTTCAGCGATCTAGATTATCCACTGAATGGCACGCTCTATTCTCGACTAGGCGTCCAAGCGGAAACACTCCAAGAATAGCCGACCAAGCCACTCCTTGCACCACGTGCACTAGTTCGTGAAACAAGTCTGGGGTCCATTGAACTAGGCCTCCTTGAAGCTGATCGATTGTGCTAGAAAGAGGGTGGGGTTTGGTTGAAGAATGGGAATGCGATCGGGTATCCAAAAAATTAATTAAATAAAGAGGACTTAAGTCCATCCAATCAAGAAGAATAAGCATGCAAGTTGTGAAAAGAAAGCATAATTCAAAATTAGATTCAAAAACAAGGCACTAAGGTGCTTAGTTCTTACAAGTCCTGGGCAGGCCGAGCAAAATTTTCTAAAACCTAATGACTAGGCAAAAGGAGGGAGGACATCCTCCGGGATGACCTCCATGATTCTGGACGGCTTAATTGAATTAGGAGGTAAGTCAGTCGGGATGTGGCCCGCTTCTGATAGCTGCTTCATAGTGCTTTGGTTGCCGTATTTGAATATGTTGACAGTGGGATGACTTAGGAGTCTGTTGAAGGCTTCCGAGAGGAGGTACTCCACTCGATGGGCCTCCAGCCAATCCTCTTCGCCTTCCTTGTAAGAGTCGAAGGCACCCTTGCACACCTCTAGCTCAACGTTCAACCGGTTGATTTCGACATCTCGATCAGCCAGCTAGTCCACTCGGGCCATTAGCTACCCCTCCAGGCTCTGGATGACCGCATCCTTGGCTATCAGTTCGGCCTCCTTATCGACCAGCTTAGTCTCCTTGTCCAGGTTGACTCATGGGAGGAAGCTAGCTTGTTGAGCTTCCCAGCCAAGGTTTTGGCCTTGACCGTCTTCTTGTCAAGGTTTGATCGGGCTCGCTTTTGGAGAGTAAGAGCCAACTTCAATTAGGAGTCGAGGTTTTGAAGATGAACCTTCGCCTGTTCGGCAACCCGCTTAGTAGTAGCGGTCCTATGTTGCTCCTCCTCTAGCCAGTCAGGTAACTGGGACAACTTGACCTTCATAGTGTCGATATCCGACTGGAGAACCTCTAGACCCTTGTCACCGGGAGGCAAGGTGGTCTGACTCAGAATTCACTCGAGCTCATATACTCGTTGCTCGGCAACCCGTCTGACCTTAGCATTATTCACTAGGGATTTATTGACACATTGGCAAGCCACCTAGAATTTAAAAATATATATATATATACAAGGTAAATATACATCTTCTAAGTAAATTACTAGGGAAAGTACAAACTAACCTGGGTGGCATCCAAGAGGAAGTTATCAGTCAGACTGAGTTGACTCCTTTACAGCATCGTCAGTAGGCCCTCGTCCTATGCGTCGCTTAGCTGACCCCATAGGCATATGATCAGTGGAGAATAAGCGACGTCAATTTCGGGGGGCAGCCTCTGAGGGTTTGTTATTGAAGGAAAAGTGACATTGATAAGGGGTCGCAGTCCGGGCAGCGATGTGGGTACCGATCAGGATGGTCCCGGCTCCATCGAGAGCTACGCCAGTGGGGAGTTGACTAGTGAGCCCACCTCCGGTTGCTCGCCGCTCGACTGAATGGACTCATGACGTAGAGGGATGGATCTCAGGGCGGATCAAGTGGGTAGCTGCTATTGCTGTTCCTCCACTGGTTCAGTCTCAGTTGGTGAGGATGCTGGCCAATTTGTTGGTCTGCGCCTTTTGCGTACCCTGAGCAGAGGGACCTCTTCAACCTCTGCCACTTTTGGAGAGGTTGGAGCCTAGCCAGCTGGTGGGGCCTTGGGAACCAATTCAACATCTTCCCTTGCCGAGCTTATTGAAGCTATCGCCCTCTTAGCCAAATCCAAACTGAGCTCCTCATTGAGAAGAACTTGTCACATGATTTGAGCTGCAAGACAGGAAAAGTCTTAGTTAGAGCCAAAACAATTATTAAAAATAAAAACTTACTAAAGGAAAATAGTAGCTAGCTGAAATCTGACTCAGCCTGAAGATGTACAACCCCCTTCTTCGAGCAGTCGAGTGATGTTGAAACGTAGGCCACCCAGTCTCATAAAGACTGATTGGAATAGGAGGTCTGAACGGTAGTTCTTGGGCATGACTGGCTGGTTGGGTAAGGTTTCTATCCAATCAGTCAGCCAACTGGGTGTGAGGGTGGTGTTGATAAAAAGATAATGGATTTCCAACCCTTGTTAGAAGAGGGGGTCTTTTCAAAAAATTAAGATTTTACTCGGGCCTGAAAGAAAAAATTATTGGATTTTTGTTTCTTAGGGTAATAGAAGACGTTGAAGGCCCAAGGATGAAGAGGTACTTGGTATAGTGTGAAAAGGATCACTGTACCGCAAAGAGTCCGAACGACGTTCAAATCTAGTTGGGAATGAGGGATTTAGAAGTAACAGTAGATCTTGGCTATGAATGGAAGGAAAGGAAACCTGAAGTAGCCTAGCGGCAGAAGATGGAGATGGTCTAAGCTGTTGGGTATGCTCATCTTATAGTCGATTAGGACCCTATACTCCAATCGGATGGTTTCGAAGTCACGGCTACCTACGGTCGAGATGGTTGTGGTATACCACAAACTAGGGATGGTCGAGGGAATTTCTCGGTCCATAACTAACAAATAAAATTGAAAAATACATCTGATCGGATGACTAACCTGGGGGTGGTTGAAATGTACACTGTGGGATGCCAGAAAACGCCGATCGCCGGAGCACAAAGATAGTTGGAAGCCGTGGAGCAAGAGGAAGGTTTGAACGGTGGAAGAGCGAAAGAAGAAATGAAGCCATACGCCTTAAGTGGGCTATTTTTAGGAATCCTCGAGCCTTATCCACCATCTGATTCACCTCGAAAAATGGCAGGATCAAATCCTGACCATTGCTCCTTGGCCAATCAAGCGATGCCTTGAAATTGAGTTCTGAACAAAAGCGTGCTTGCGTTTGACAAGATGACACCTTGAAGCCATGCCACCCAGTCGAGGGATGACACATAGCCGAGAGATAAAGAGGCCTTAATTATCACCATATCTCGGCGCGCATGCACGCCATCCCTCATTTATGGTCGCCATACAATCGGCTGATTGCTGATGTCAGTCGTGCTCAACATGGGATGATCCAGTCAGTTGGACTAGACGCCTCCTTCAACTAGACTCGAGGGGAACGCTTGTGATCCTGTCGAAAGATGGGGCCCTGGTCACATAGGGGATGAGTCAAGTGGCGGCTGACATGGAGTCGGGTAAGGGCGTTGGGTCAAAACACCCAGACATAAATGGATGGTTTGGTTGGCCTGGTCGGCCGGGTCAACATTCCGGCAAGGCAAATCCCCCAAGCATGGTAGCCGATCGGATCTACTAATTGGCCATAACCATCAACAAGAAAAACTCACGGAACTCGCGGTTGGTAAGGGCTAGAGGCCTGGCCACGATAGTCGATGCCTAGTTCACCAATGAAGTGTAACCGACTGGGCAATCTAGATGAGCCAGCTGGTCGGCTGGATATGTAACTCCCCTTGTCAAAGAGGGGGAGCTAGCATGTCCATTCCATTTATGGATCACTGCCAATCTATTAGTGGCGTGTGGGCAATATCCCAATGACGATACTCTTTAAACACGCAATAATAATTACGACAACTGTAAGGTAATTAAGGAAGATGTGACAAGGCTTCATGATGTGACCTACAACAAGGATTACGGTGGCATAAACCACCTCTAACAACTAAATCGCATAACCGGATTCGACCATTAACACGACACGATGTCTCTACAGAGTTGGTCTATAAGAGTCGCCTATAAAAAGGGCCCCCCCTCCACGAACAGGTAAGTTTTTTCTTCTCCTCAACTCATCTTCTTCATTTTTTCTCTCGTTGGTGGCTAACTTGATTGTCGAAATGCCTATGCCAAGGACTCCCCTGGCCAGCTTTTAACGGTTTCTTTTCATCACGGTTCGCTGGAGTTCTGGGCTAATCGCCTATCGTCCGATGGGCAGTCTAGTGGTCCTCCCTCAGTCAGTACCAACTCCTCATCATCAGAGTGTCATCTTCCTCGCTTTTCAACAAGATCAGCTACCTTCGGTATACAATTCCCTATAGCAATAGAGTGCCATGGAAAGATAGACCTACTGAGCAAGTGGAACGAACTCGCAAAAAAAGGAGAGGGTGAATCACATGGGACCTTGCCTCCATTCCGCATCACCGGGACATATTGTCCTTTTACTGGGAGCTAAGTGAGTCAAACCGCTTGACAATCTATAATCAAGTGCCCTCTAGTCCAACTATAGTTCTCGACCATTCACTATTAGAGCCAAGTTCAATTCCATGCTGATGAGAACTCCTATATATAAAGGAATGATCTGAGGTTCCCCGAGGAGAGACAAATGACAGATAGATTTCGAAAGTGACTATGATCTCCCATCTGAGACCAATTTTGTTCTAGTATCATGAGACCATTGATGTTCTAGAAATAGAGCATGAGCAAGGATCACTCATATTACAAGACTGAAGTAGATCTGTGAGAGTGCCAAGTCGCCATCATTGCCCCCTTAACCAGAGTGGGTGAGATACTGGAGGAAATAACGAGCGGGATGAGCGATCCAGGTGTCCAAGCGTCCCTTCTTCCAGTCATTTCAAGTAGAGGCGAGGAGAGGCTGGCAAGCGAGTGGAATGATTTAGACGACTAGAAATACATAGCTCACAATCTCGAGACAACTTTGTTTAGGCCCATTCCACGAGACAATTGCTGAACTACTTGACTTGAGCCCCACTATCATACGTGGAATGACTTTCCCAGAGGCCTATCTATAGGAAGCAATGGTCATTCTCTCTATATAGAGAAGATAGATACAACGCTAGCTTATAGAGCAGAGAACCAATTATCGAGTTTCTGAATGAAATAGATACCTCGGTTCGCACTCCACCAGAGACAATTGAGTGAAACCAACCAAGCTCAAGTAGCAAAGATCAATAAGCTTTGTCAAATCAAGCTCAGAAGAAGCGAAGAGAAAGATCATTCAATTGCTCCCTTAGCCCCAATCGACTCCCATGCATGACAAGAGATGCCAAGTCAAATAGAAAGCAACAAATGAAGCGAATATGAAGTCAAATGAATAAGAATCTCCATTGTGTGTGAGGGCAAGCGAGATCAAGAATAAATCCAGGATAGGTAGAGCAAGCGAGGAATAAATAAAGTAGAAGAGAATGTGGTAATCACCCTAGCAAGGCGGAACTACATGGAGCTGAGAATGCAACGTTATTAGGAGCGAGAGTGTAGAGCAGGCCAATTGTAGCGAAGCAGCGAGGTGAAGCAATCAATTGAAGCGATAGTAGAATGTGGTAGAACAGTGTCTTGCTGAGCTAGAATAAGCCAAGTGGAGTACTCCGACAGTACTTATTTCTTGCAATAGCAGAATGTGGGGCAACAAATGGAGCGAAGCAACAAATGTAGTAGTCAGCGACAGTCATCCAGGAAGAGAAAAGCATGATGAAGATCATAAAGGAATCCAGGATAGGCAATAAAGATCATCAAGGAGAATGAATCCCAGACAGGAATGAGAAAGAGATAGGAATGTAGTAAAGAGCTTGTGCAGAATCTTGGGTAAATTAAAGTAAGCAAACTGAAACGAGAACATTGCTTTAGCTTATTACTATTTCTTTATCTTTGCTCGTCTGACTAGCTATAGGTTCTATTCTAGGTTGACTCCGAATGGTTGGTTAGTGAAACCATCTCCAACCTCTTTGGAGCTTGTCTAAGCGGCTACTATCCCTATTTGGGGAAGGGAGTGGAAGGGTATCATTGCTTGACTAATAAGGGTAAGAATAGGGATAGAACTTTTGACTGAAAGCTAGCATTAGGTCTAAAGACGAGCGAAACCCCAATCCGCCTCTTGGAATATCTCTGACATCGTTATTATTGATTTGAAAGTGGCTTCTTCAACCGACCGGTGTACTAGCTTTACTCTTTAGGAGTCTAGCTATACTGGGGCCATAAGATTGGCGTTATAAGGATGCGTCTTAGTTAGAGTTAGAATAGGAAAAGAAAGTCTTTGAGTCATGGGCTTATTGCCTCGTTCTAATAAGAACTTAGATAGCCGTTCAGGTAGCATCTCGAAAAAAACACTTTTTGGTTTCTGAGTCTTCGAGAAAGAATATCGTATTGAAAGCCCTTCTTGAACCAGGATTTAGATCGAAAGGAAAGCGAAAGTAAGACAACGTGCTGATTCTCCAAGATGGATGCTTCTTTTTCTTCTGCTGCTATGAAGAAAGAAAAAAATGAAAGAGTCTACATTTCACTTAGTAATAGTGTGCATGATGCATACACCGACATGGATCGGAGAGAGGGCTTGGGGCTAATACATATCAAATCAATATCCCTATCGGATAATACGGGAAAAGAAGACCACATAGAGAGTGAAATAGATAGTGAGTATAGAAGTCATAATTTCTACAGATCTTAACCTCTCAAAGATCTCAAGTTCTTTACTCTTTTCAATAAATTCCGTCTATCGTCTCAATAAATTGGTCATTGGTTTTAAAGATCGGAAGTAACCTTAGTGCATGCATGGGACAGCAGGGAAATGAAAGCAGCAAAAGATCTTCGAATCATGAAACATGCATCATTATCATTGTCGACGCGGGCGGGAGTCGCGTTCCATCTATGATCCGTTTGATAGTCCTAGATCTCTCTTCTTTCTTTTTTAAATGGAATTTCTTTTTGTCGTACTTATTCGAAAGTAAATGAATGCGGAATTTGATTGTCTAATGTCTAAGGCACATTTTTCAACATAGCAATTGCACTTCTACTTCTAAGGAGGCATTCAGATAAGGATTTTCCCTTGGAAAGTATGGAAAGTTGCTTTATACCTTAGAAGGGTTAGGCTTTTGGACAAATGGCATATCATAAGATGGCATTTGATCCGGGTGAAGTGTGGGACCCTGGTTTGCCAACGACTGACGTGGAATCAAGGACTTGAGAGGCTTAGTTAAAGTAGTCGGATGGATAGTTAGACTTAAATCCCGACTAAGGTTATTACATGACCAACGATCAGCTACTGTTGGATCATCGAATAGACAAACTCCCTATGGGCAAGCCAAGCATTGTCCCTAGGCAGATCTTAGTAGCCGGTTGGTTGCTTCCCCTACATCTAGCTGGCGTTTGCATGGTCTGATTCCATGTAAGTTCTGCCGGCTAGAACTACGACAAAAGTAGGGGGCTGATCGGACCTCCCGATCCTTAAGAATGACCGATCAAAGATGCCTGAAACTATTGTAGTTTAGCCCATATCGGCACTCCTAGTGGAGGACTGCTGATCCGGAGGTCCGATCGGACGGATCGACCGACCGGACATCTGGACATTACATTAAGAGGGGGCTTGTAGAGGGTAGCTCTATTCTAAATTGGCCTCAACAGTCTTTTATGTCTACTAAGTCAAAAACTTCTCTCATGGGCTTGTCCCATCACATGGCCCAGGACAAATGTGTCAGTGACACACGAGCTGTATCTTGCAATAGATACTCCATAAATGCCCAGTAACAATAAGATTACAACAATGTAACTAAAACTGATACAGATTACAGGATGTGACTCATGTTTAAATGAGACCTAACATCTTAAGCAGAATAGATGCTGCCAAAAATGCTATAAAAAGGGGTCCTCCCTCCATACGTGGTAAATTCTTCTCGGGCCGAGGACCCCTCTAGTTTCTTCTTCTTGTGTTAGTAGCTCCAGTTTGTTCTTCTCTTTTCTTTGTGACCTTGACCTACCGAGGTCCCCTCCGGCCAGCCTCTAATGATTTCCTTTGCTTTTAGTTGTGTCCACAGATTTGTAAAAAATGTTTTGTTGGCACTCCATCGTTTCCCTCATTTCATCTATAAAAGTCTCCTTGTGGTCAACTTCTATGCCTCGTCATCAACACATCAATTTCATCACCCTCAGATAGGATCAAATTTGGCACCGTCTGGCCGATCTGGAGTTACAGAGTGACTAGTGAACCTCATTCATCTCCTTCCTACAACAAGGGAGTTTGCCAACTGATGCTAAATAGGCCAGACTCCTATGGAAGAGGGTCGCTCAGTTCACCCTTATTGGAGATCAATTATACAAGAGAGCTTTCTCTCGCACTTTGCTTAAATGCTTAAGGGAGGAGGTTGTTGATTATGTACTACAAGAAGTGTACCAAGGGTCATGTGGAAGTCATATGAGTGGTTGATTAGTGGCCTGGAAGGTACTGCGAAGCTGAGTATTTTTAACCTACTGTGCAGAAAGACGTTGACCGGCTGATAGCTACCTGTCTCTCCTATCAGAAGCATCAGAATTTCTCTCACCGATCGATCGAATTGCTCAAAACATCCACTGTCTCTTGTCCATTTGACCAATTGGGAATGAACATTGTGAGATCATTCCCCCTGATAGGGTTGAATGAGCCCTGGTCATAATGAAAGATAAAGAAGCTGCGCGACCCCACAACGGTAGGCCAGGGCAACCCTCCTTCCCAGGTCTTGGGAATTCCCGGGGGCGATGGGCCCAGGAAAGGCGGCCTCCTTGGGAGCACCCCGGGGGTTAGGCCCCGAGAGCACCTCGGGAGCTATGGCACCCGAAGACCCCGAGCTCAACTCGGGAGGTGGAGTCCCCGCACTAACCGACCTTAGACACTGACCCCCTCCTCATGGTACGGATAAGCACCCCCGGTAGAAAAGGTCATCACAACCCCTGAATGTCGCAAAGCTGATAACGGCGTGGACTATTTCAAGGGGTATCCGGTTACCGATAAAAGAGGGGGCGTGGCGTGCGCATCAGAGACGTGGCATGGATCGAGGACACGAGCCTAGTCTACAGACTTCGGTATAAAAGGTAACCCAACCCCTCCGGTAAGGGCGTTACGCTCTCTCATTCTACATACTGTCTTTCTTTCTCGCCGCCACGACTCTTTGGACACCCTACTAACTTGAGCATCAGAGTGGACTCCGTCGGACCCCTGTAGGCGTGTCCCCTAAAGCTTGTGTTAACTTCGCAGGACCCCAAGTTCCTCCTCGGCACAACAACTCCCACACGGGAAAAACCTCGGTGACTGGCCATCGTCGACGACTCCTTCCGGAACAAATTTGACGCCGTCTGTGGGAAAACTTAGCAAAGCACCTGAAGGAGCACCGATGGCAGGATCAGAGGGACAACCCCTTACCCTCACCAGAGAGGAACTTGACCGTCTAGTGGCAAACGCCATTAAGGAAGCCCTGGAGCAGTACCAAGTTGAACAGGTTGCCCCTCAACCAGGGGGTCCAGTGAAGGATGAGATCCCCAGAGTCTCCGCCTCGCATTCCCGAAGATCCGTCACCCCGGTGGGGCGGCAAGACGGAGCAACCCAAGGCCCCGAGAGAGAATCCCCGGGAGATGTGGAGAAGGCCCATTCGGTGGCCTCCAGTGCTCAGAGGCATGAAGAGAGACCAGGGAAGAGGGATGGACCGAAGCTCTCTCAGAAGACTCCCTCTACCCCTTTCCCGTCCGAGATTGTCGAGGACCCCATGCCGAAGTAGTTCCGCGGGCCGAGGATCCCTAAGTATGATAGGAAGATGGATCCGGAAGATCACGTCTGTAAATTCGAGAATGCGGCACTTCTGCACCAGTATACTGACGGGGTGAAGTGTCGGGTATTCCTGAACACTTTGTCTGGAGCAGCTCAGTGGTGGTTCCAGCGGTTGCCACAGGGTTCCATCAACTCCTTCACGGAGTTCAAGATGACCTTCCTCCATCATTTCGCGAGTAGCCGGCGCTACCAGAAGACATCACTTAAGCTGTTCGCTCTCAAGCAAAAGCCTAAGGAACCGCTCAAGGAGTACATACAGAGGTTCATCCGAGTGGCGCTGGATGTACCCAGTGCAACATCGGAGATACTAGTCAGCGCTTGCACCCAAGGGCTCGCTGAAGGGGACTTCTTCCGGTCCTTGGTGAGGAAGCCCCCCGCCAGCTTTGACAATTTGCTGGGATGCTCAGTCAAGCATGCCAATGTAGAGGAAGTACAATACGCTCAGCGCAAGGATCCAGTGGGAGCTCCTCCTCCGGCAGCCCCTCGATCAGACAAAAGGGAGCCCCCGGCTCCGGTGTGGGGAAAAGACCTTCCGCCCGGGAAGGATCACTGGACCGGCAGGCGTCGGCTGGTGGAGACGGTAGACATCGAGCATCCGGAGTCATTGCCAAAGTACTGCAATTATCATGGCAGTTCAACTCACTCCAAAGAAGAGTGTCATGCCTTGAAGAAGAAGTTCACTGAAGAAACATACACCAAACCTCGAAGAAAATGGAACAAGTCGGGGTATCACCGAAGGTTGCCACGGCGAAGCTTTCCCCTCGGCGACAGCTCGCAGGGGAGAACGAAGTCCGACCACGGTCCCGATCGCGATCGAGAGGTAGGAGTCGGGGGCCCGCACCCTAAAGATCCCTCTCCTTAGAGAGAGATCCCCAAAAGGGCAAAGTCCCTATGCGGGACCCTCCTTCGGGCCATGTAGGGGTTATCTCTGGAGGACCTACTTGGGGGGGACTCTAACCGGGCCAGGAAGTCTTACACCCGGTGGTTGGAAACTACTCCATCAGGACAAGCCGAAGCCAGGTGTCCAGCCCTACAATCTCGTTCGGGCCATCTGACCTCGAGGAAGTGGAAGCTACCCATGAGGACGCCATAGTGATCGTGGCTCGCATTGCCAATTATGAGGTGAAGCGCATCTTCGTAGACACAGGGAGTTCCGTGAATATTCTCTACAAAGCGGCTTGGGAGCAAATGCAGATAGACGAGGATGAACTACTCCCCGTCTCGACCCCATTGTTTGGCTTCACGGGGTATCGAGTACAGCCGTTGGGGTAAATTACCTTGTCACTTTCGTTGGGCAGTGATAGGCTCGAGAGAACCCGGAGGACTCCTTTCCTAATTGTGGGCGCGCCCTCCTCCTACAATGTCATCCTGGGCCGCCCAGCATCAACACCTTCCAGGCGGTGGTCTCTGTTTACCACCAGAAGATCAAGTTCCCGGTGGGCGATCGGGTGGTGGAAGTCCGAGGGGATCAGCTAGTGTCCCGTTAGTGCTACAGTGGGGAAGTTAGGTCGGAATCTAGGAAGAACCCACGAGGCCTGGAGGGGTAGCTGCCGAAGTAAAATTAAAAACTCCATAGGTTTCGGTTCAGCTGGGGTCTCGGATCCTTCTAGTCTCGGTAAGATTTACAATTTATTCAGAACCTCTGTCTGTGTCTCTTTGTGCTCTCACAGCAAAATCGAGTAATAATAGGAGTTGCTTCTTTCAAAATGATTGTGCGCTGCTAAGGAATTCAAAAACCCTAATACCCCGCGGTACAGCCGACGCCCGGGGTACTTAGGCTTGGTCTGAGGCATACGCACCTGACCAAGTAACCAAACCCCTAATACCCCGCGGTACAACCGACGCCCGGGGTACTTAGGCTTGGTCTGGGACATACGCGCCCGACCAAGTAGCCAAAACCCTAATACCTCGCGGTACAGCCGACGCCCAGGGTACTTAGGCTTGGTCTGGGACATAAGCGCCCGACCAAGTAGCCAAAACCCTAATACCCCGTGGTACAGCCGACACCCGGGGTACTTAGGCTTAGTTTGGGACATACGCACCTGACCAAGTAACCAAAACCCTAATACCCCGCGGTACAGCCGACGCCCGGGGTACATAGGCTTGGTCTGGGACATACGAGCCCGACCAAGTAGCCAAAACCCTAATACCCCGCGGTACAGCCGATGCCCGGGGTACATAGGCTTGGTCTGGGACATACGAACCCGACCAAGTAGCCAAAACCCTAATACCCCGCGGTACAGCCGACGCCCAGGGTACTTAGGCTTGGTCTGGGACATACGCAAACCCTAATACCCCGCGGTACAGCCGACGCCCAGGGTACTTAGGCTTGGTCTGGGACATACGCGCCCGGCCAAGTAGCCAAAATCCTAATACCGCACGGTACAGTCGATGCCCGGGGTACTCAGGCTGGGTCTGGGACATACGCGCCAGACCAAGTAGCTAAAACCCTAATACCCCGCATTACAGCCGACGCCCGGGGTACTTAGGCTTGGTCTATGACATACGCGCCTGACCAAGTAGCCAAAACCCTAATACCCTGCGGTACAGCTGACGCCCGGGGTACTTAGGCTTGGTCTGAGACATACACGCCTGACCAAGTAGCCAAAATCCTAATACCCCGCGATACAGTCGACGCCCGGGGTACTTAGGCTTGGTCTGGGACAAACGCGCCCTGCCAAGTAGCCAAAACCCTATTACCCCGCGGTACAGCCGACGCCCGGGGTACTTAGGCTTGGTCTGGGACATACGTGCCCGATCAAGTAGCCAAAACCCTAATACCCCGTGATACAGGCGACGCCCGGGGTACTTAGGCTTGGTCTAGGACATACGCGCCCACCAAGTAACCAAAACCCTAATACCCCGTGGTACAGGCGACGCCCTGGGTACTTAGGCTTGGTCTGGGACATACACGCCCGACCAAGTAACCAAAACCCTAATACCCCGCGGTACAGCCGACAGCTAGGGTACTTAGGCTTGGTTGTGGACATACGCACCAGACCAAGTAACCAAAACCCCGATGACCCGCGGTGCCGTCTATGCCCGGGGTACTGGTGCTTGATCACGGACATACGCGCCCGACCAAGCAGTACCAGACTCTGCTACTCCGCTATGCAGCAGCTGCCCTCTCGAGCGCACGGGGTACATAGCCGGTTCAGGAGCCTAAACAATACCCAACTGCGAAGAACCGACAAAGCATCAAAATATCGACACAGGATAGTTATACACACATAAAAGGTATTCGAAAGAGTTGTTTATTTTATTGGCATCAAGAAATACATCAAGAGATACATCTAGAAACATTATTAAAATACACGCCGAGTATCAGACAGTAGAAAGCATCATTCTGTTCAGGTTTTCCCTCCGCACCGCTTCCACCCTGTTTATAGAGTCCCGGGGCTCGAAGTAGCTTTCAGGGGACCGACGAAGATGGATGCCTGAGGTAACACATGAGTAGTCCGGGACGAAGATGGATGCCTGAGGTAACACATAAGTAGTTCGGGTACTCCCTCCAAGTAGTCCGGGACGAAGATGGATGCCTGAAGTAACACATGAGTAGTTCGGGTACTCCCTCCAAGTAGTCTAGGACGAAGATGGATGCCTGAGGTAACACATGAGTGGCTCGACCCCATCCAATCACCCCCTCTCTTTTTCGTAAAGTTGGAGGTGGTATTGCATGCCAAAGGTAGAAAAAAGAGGAGGGGAAGATGTTGTTGCAATTTCTCTCTGGAGCACAGAAGAACACAACTCCAGGTTGTAGCTGTCGCGATTCTCCCCAAGTCGAGAAAAGAAACAAGGGAGAATCACCTTAACAAATGAGGGGAACAACAGCCAGATGGAAATATTCTCAACGAAAAGAAAGTGGCTGCAGCCCCTCCCTTCTGGGTGACAAGGTACCCCACAAACACCTTCCTCTACCCGACACTTGGAGGAAACGAGCAGCAGATGGTGCGTGGGGTACATCACCACAGACCGACCGGGGGTTTGGTGATCAGCAGGAAGGATCATCTCCCCCATGCCCCCTGGAGGACCACATAAGGTCTTTTCTGAACTCCTCAGATAACCCGGGAATCTCACATCCCCAAGAATCTTCAGAGAGACCCCGAGCATCATCTCCACCATGCTCCCCGACGATGGTTACAATACAGATACCTACACCTCTCAAGGGTCCTTCGGCCAGGAGCACTACGGTATCTCCAGGGTTGAGCATTGGGAAGACCAACGAGGTCGAAAGAAGCAAACAAGCGGAAGGGATGGAGGAGGCGGTACACCCCTCTCCCCCTATTTATAATGATGGCTAACTCTCCAGGCAATTAATGCAGGGAGGGGGCAATCACGCCACCAGGCGCCGAAGCGTCGTTTCGATTGGCGCACCCATGCTGCGCCTAAGAACCCACGACTCTTGAGGAGTCTAATCAATGAGAATGCGAATAAGGCAGAGGCGATGATTCGAAAACCATCCTCGTATCCTACCAGGAAAAATCGACAAGGACCCGTCACAGACATAAATATAGGGGTCGGAGATTTGACTTAAAGAATTATCAAACACCAGAATCAGCCTCGAAGGCAATCGACGGTTGGTTAGGTACACACGTAAAAGCAGAAGGCGCATCTCGCAAGAGCACACACATAAGGAACAGGAGAAATGATTACACTCAGTCAAAAGCAGTACAAGCGGACTTGTCTCTGTTGGTGCAGAAAGCACCATATCGAACCTTGTTTTGATATTGGCAAAGGATTCAAAGTTAAGTTTATTGGTGATCTAACAATGTTACTCAAGTGTGCAGGAAAAGTCCTAGCGAAGGGCTGCTAGGCACCTAGCGAAGGGCTTCTAGTCACCAAGTCCTAGCGAAGGGCTACTAAGCAACTAGCGAAGGGCTGCTAGTCACCAAGTCCTAGCGAAGGGCTGCTAGGCAACTAGCGAAGGGTTGCTAGTCACCAAGTCCTAGTGAAGGACTGCTAGGCAACTAGCGAAGGGCTTCTAGTCACCAAGACCTAGCGAAGGACTGCTAGGCACCGGGCGAAGGACAGCTCGGCATCCAAGACCTGGTAAAGGACCGTCAGGCAAAAGTCCAACCAGAGGAACGGTTGGCATCAGGTACACTCTCCCGAGAGGAGTAGGTGAGGACGCGTTCCCCGTCGAGGGAACAGTAGGTGTCGGTTCGACCTAGGGTTCCATTTTGGAGGCCCAAAGTCAGAACCAAGACAGCTAAGGCTGTATAAACTAACCACTTAATGGTTTGTTGTGTTTTGGACTAACCCTTGATGCAGGACCGAAGGAACGAGTGTCTGCAGCTCAGAGAGCCTCAAAGGAGTGAGGCAACAGCTGACCAGGGCGCCCGGAGTGTCCCGGGCCCCCCCAAGGTGAACACAAAACACACAAGTAAAAAAGCATGCTTCGACAGTACATCCTGCGGGCGCCCCCGCTGCTCCCGGGCGCCCCCAACAGCAAGCATCGAAGCGCAAGCCAGCGAAGCAAGGGATAAAGTTTGACCCGGTCAACCCGGGCGCCTCGAGCGCTACGGGCACCCCGGTCAAAGCTGATCCCGAAGTCAAAGGGATCAGAAGCTGACCGTGATCAAGCCGGATCAAATGCCACGTGGGGGGGCGCCCCCGACGATCCGGGCGCCCCCAGGGCTATTTAAAGGCCCCTCGACCCCAAGCTTCAACAACAACTTCCAATCAACGCTTCTACGCTCTTCTGCTCTCGCGCTTCGCCCCGGAATCCTTCCAACTCGAGCCGACGACGTCCTGCTGCTCCGAAAAAGTCGATCTACCCCGGACGTCGGTAAAAGAGCGATTTAAGTTTACTGTACTTAATTGTGTAATTATCTTTTGTAAACTATTTGCACTGTATATAGAATTGCCCAAAGTAAACGGTCAACGACTGTGGGCCTTGGAGTAGGAGTCGACACAGGCTTCGAACCAAGTAAAATCGACTGTGTCTCTATGTTGTGATTTTTAAATTCCGCTGCGTACTTGCTCTTAAATTTCCGAAAAACGATTTCCGATATTCACCCCCCCTCTATCGGTTTTCTCAATCCAACAAGTGGTATCAGAGCGGGGTAGTTCAAACTTGGTGCAACCACCAGTTTGAAAGTTTTTCGGATTTTACGAAATTATTTTATTTTATTTTATTTCTTTTCTTTTTTTTAATTAACACCACTCGATCTTTTCCGTCCTTTTATTTTAAAATAAAAAATATCTGTAGGTGGATTTAAAATATCCTTACGCCTTTTTCAATTTTGAATTCTCATTTTTTCACCATAAGTTAGAATTGTTAAAATAATCAACTTTTGAAAATTTGTCATAAACTTTTTTTTATTATTATTTTAATATTATTTTTTCTCGAAAATCGTGCTATCTTAATCTGAGCAAATTTTTCCCAAACATTAAAGTCTTACTTTTTATCATTAATCAAAATTGGTAAAGTAACATTCTCAAAAAATTTGACATAAATTTTTTTTATTAGTCTGCCTTGGAATTCGTGCAATAGTTTTTGTTAGGCTAATTTTTCTCTCTCTCCCGCACTACTAATCCAAGACCAAGTCTTGGTACATTTCTATTTTTTTCCTTTGTGTGCAAGAATTGTCCTTAATGGCCAATCAAGAATGGAACAGTGTTCGTCCGCCTCTATTCTCCGGCGAAAACTTCAACTTTTGGAGAAGTCAAATGGAGTCCCTTCTGAAGGCCCACATGGACATATGGCGGATCATCCAAACGGGATTCTCTTTTCCCGTAGAAGACGAGTTATCAATCGAGTGGGATAAACTGGATGAACGAACCCTCAACCAAATAGAGACCGATGCAAGGGCAACTGCAATCCTACAATGTGGCCTAACCAAGGAGCAACTCGAGCTAGTAGGTCCATGCAGATGTGCTAGAGAAATCTGGAAAAAATTGATTAATCTTCATCAAGAGATCTCAAATGAAGAAGAAGATCAGGTAAGTTATCTTGCCCTTTCGGTCCAAGCACAAACAGCCGAGTCAGAGTCTGAACCCGAATCCAAAGTCGAACCAGAATCAGACGACGAATTGACTGAGACGGTAACTAATTTTGAATTCTTTTCAAAATTTGAATTAAATAATCAAACAGATACTATAATGGTCGAGGAAGGTGTAAATTCTTTTGCAGGGGAAAATCTTAAAGAACCACCAAAGAAGGAGCTTCAACTAGTACCCGAGTCCGACTCAGACACAGAATCAGAAGATGAGCCTAGATCCGAGGCGGCAAGAATCAAGGGGGAGATTCCCAATAAGGACCAAAAGGTAAAAGTGTAAAATCAGATTTTAAAAATCATGTAATTTGTTACACATGCAGGGAGAGAGGGCACTACCAAAGTGAGTGTCCTACTCGTAAGATTCAAACAACACCACCGATGGCGACAAAGGAACCAGTTCCAAAAGCACGAAGGGACAAAAGTCGCATCCAATACTTCAAGTGCCAGGAGTTCGGGCATTACCAACGTGAATGCACAGATAAAAGAGCTACCAAGAATGTCGGACAAATGATCGACAAAGGTAAATTTACAGTATTTGAAAATCCGTTATTTACCTTGAATAATGTGATTGATTCATGTAACTTAATTAAAGCAAACTTCAGAAAATTGAAACAAGAAAATGAAACCCTAAAAAATAAGGTCAATAAGTTAGATATTTAATTCATAATCTTGCTGATTTCGAAAATCCGGAGTATTACTCCAATTGTGACCTTACTTAGACAATTGCTTGTTTTAATTATGTGTTTCTTTTTATTTTTGTTTTTTTTTTGCTTAGAATTAGGACTAGATAGTTTAAGGACTGAACCAACTTAACTGAAATTTGAACAACATAGTATTGGGTGGAGGTGAGATGATAGTACGTTAGGGAAGCCATCTTGGCGGAACTAGCCGAGGCTACCGATCCAAGACCCAAACTAGTTAGACCAGAATTTACCAAAAAGTAATTTTAAAGATGAAATTTCACTAAAAGGCTTTGTCTAGGAAAGGGTTGATGATCCAATAAGGCTACGGCCAAAGAAGGCCTTGTGCCTCGCCAAGAACTGGAAGCCAATTTTTGATATTCAAATTCAATTTACTCTTTGTTAAATTCGAATCTAACACAAATTTTCAATTAATTTTAGATCCAAATATCTCTTTTCAAAATAAATTTAAATTGGGTTTAAAAAATTAATTTAACTTTTCAAAATTAATCTTTCTATTAAAATATGCATCTCACAAAACAATTAAGGATATCCTGTTTTGTCACTTAAAAATGGGTGAGATGCTTAGGACCTAAAAGTTGAGTCCAACGCAACCAACTAATTCAAATTAATCAAAATCAAATCTTAATTAACTCAATTAAATTCAATTAAATCTTAATAAATTAAATTTAATTCAATCAAATTTAAATTTAATTCATCTGACTTTTAACATTCAAATTTAATTTAACTAACTTTTAAAATTCAAAGTTAAAATTCTAATTAATTTCAAAATCCTCAAAAATCATTTTTTTAACTAAGGTTTAATGTTTCAAAATTAACCATTTTTTTTTGTTGTTAAAATTAAATATTTGTCTCACACAACCCATAAGGTTAACATGTTTGACCACGTAGAACCGGGTGAGACATCTAGGACCTAAAAGCATGATTCACTATCCTTTTAAATAAAAAGTTTGCAAAAGTTATTCAAACTTACCTCTAATTTTTAATTTATTGTATTGTACCCTACTTTTTCATTTATCACATTTTTTTTGTCAAATATCACAATAAATAGAGTCTAGGGCTTGTTCTGATTTAGTCAAAATAGTCAACCCTAGTCCATATAGTCAAACCTGGTCAACACTGAAGTCCCTTAAGGAACTTAGATAAAAGACAGACTGTGTCGGATACAGGGGGAGTTCTTCTTAATTTTTTTTCGAAAAATTCAATTTTTTTCAAAAACCTTATGCTTTTAAACTTATTCAAAAACCCTCGATATTACTATCTCGTTGAAAAATTATCATCATGATTTTCGAAAACTGTTCTATCATTTCAAGTTATGTTTTCAAAAATTTATCTTAAAAGTTATCATACTCAGAAGATTGTTCAAAATTATTCTTTTGATTTTAATAAACCCTAAAGACACAAAGGAAGGTCCACTTCATGATCTACAAGGACTCCTAGGATGTGTCAAATTTAGGGGGAGTTTGAGTCAAAAGAAGAATTTCTAAAATTTTTTTTTTGGTAATTATTTGTTTTGAAGTTATTAGATAATTCTTATAATTTAAATCAAACCCTAAAACTCAGAGGAAGATCGCTTGTAGTCAACAAGCTTCCTAGGACTGGATCAAGCTTAGGGGGAGATTAAATTAAAAGAATTGTTGAACATTTTTTCAAAATTATATGTTTTCATGCATTACAAGTTTAAAATCCTTTTGAAAACTTAAATAATATTTGTTCCAAAATACTATTATTTTATTTTTCAAAATTCTTGTGACTTATGAAGTTACTTTTATAATATTTACTTGGATTGGAGAAGTTTCCAGGATACTTAGGAAAATGTCCTTGTAGTCAACAAGGTTTCCTAGGATTGTGTCAGATTGGAAAAGAAACCTAGTCAAGTAAAATATTATGTTTTCAAAATGCATAATATTTTTCAAAAATTATTTATATTTAAAAAAAACAATACTTAGACTTTCCAAAAATGCTCAATTTTTTTAAAAAAAGTACTTGCATATTTTTCAAAAAATGAATATTTTTTTTCAAAAGTACTTATATTTTTCAAAAATTACATAATATCTTTCAAAAGTACTAATACTTTTTCTAAGGCAATAGTATTCTAAGTACGTGAATTTTCTAAAGATTTGCCTATAAATACAAAATCTTTTTTCAAAATTGCACAATACCTTTCAAAGTGGAGCTTTGTTGGTGCAATTTAAGCTTTTTGCTAGGCTTTCAAGAGTTATACTAAGTATTTTTATGTTTTCAAAACTCATAGGCTCTGATATATAATTTTTTTAAGACTTCTTTCAAAATATATTTCTTTATTAATAAACAGCTAAGGAGAGACAAAGCTCAAATTGTTCAAAATCAAAATGTTTTTCAAAAGCTTTCTCTTATTCGAAAAGCAAAGTTGAATTTCTAAGTGTGCTTTCAAAAATTTCTAAGAGCATCTTTTTGCAAATATTTCTAAGTAGATTTTTCCTTAGTAAACTAAATTTGCCTGAGCAAAGCTTTTTTTAAAAAATTTGGCAAATGTTTGTTTTAGTGAAAAACTTGTCTAGAAATTTCTTAAGATTTTGTTTTTCAAAATACACAAGTATTTCCAAGCAAAGTTTTTTAAAACAAATTTTCTCCCAATTCTCAAAGTTGAACCATTTGTTAGGGAAATTTGGCTTCAAAATCTTGCCTAAGTAAAATTCTTTTTGCAAAGCTAAGTAAAAGTTTTGTAACAAAATTTAGGTTTGCAAAAACTTTTTTTTAAACTTTACCTTGTTCACCCATGTTTGTTTTTGATATATGTCAAAGGGGGAGGAAAGGTCAAAGTTAAGTGTTATGTTAAGTATGAGAAATTTTTTTCTGTTCAGATTACATTGGTTTTAGACTGTTCAGAATTGCTATGTTTTATTAGTCTTAACCTTCTTGATTAAAATGTTGTAATTTTTACTTAACTTTGAATTGTGTTGCCATAAATCAAAAAGGGGGAGATTGTTGGTGCAGAAAGCACCATATCGAACCTTGTTTTGATATTGGCAAAGGATTCAAAGTTAAGTTTATTGGTGATCTAACAATGTTACTCAAGTGTGCAGGAAAAGTCCTAGCGAAGGGCTGCTAGGCACCTAGCGAAGGGCTGCTAGGCAACTAGCGAAGGGTTGCTAGTCACCAAGTCCTAGCGAAGGGCTGCTAGGCAACTAGCGAAGGGCTGCTAGTCACCAAGTCCTAGCGAAGGGCTGCTAGGCAACTAGCGAAGGGTTGCTAGTCACCAAGTCCTAATGAAGGACTGCTAGGCAACTAGCGAAGGGCTGCTAGTCACCAAGACTAGCGAAGGACTGCTAGGCACCGGGCGAAGGACAGCTCGGCATCCAAGACCTGGCAAAGGACCATCAGGCAAAAGGTCCAACCAGAGGAACGTTGGCATCATGTACACTCTCTCGAGAGGAGTAGGTGAGGACGCGTTCCCCGTCGAGGGGAACAGTAGGTGTCCGGTTCGACCTAGGGTTCCATTTTGGAGGCCCAAAGTCAGAACCAAGACAGCTAAGGCTGTATAAACTAACCACTTAATGGTTTGTTGTGTTTTGGACTAACCCTGGATGCAGGGACCGAAGGAA